>UELW01000001.1:25324821-25894821 GCA_900490495.1 Danionella dracula | reverse complement strand
AAGCAGAAAAGAAAGAAGAAAAGGAAAAAGAGGGAGCTGAAGAAGAAAAAGAGGAAAAAGCTCCAGCTCAAACCAAGGAAGAACAGGAGAAAGAGGGGACTGAAGAAGAGGAGGAGGAAGCTCCAGCAGAAGCGAAAGAAGAAAATGAGAAAGAGGAAGCTGAAGAGGAGGAGGAAGAGAAAGCTCCACCAGAAGTGAAAGAAGAAAAGGAGAAAGAGGAAGCTGAAGAGGAGGAGGAGGATGGGATAGCTCCACCAGAAGTGGAAGAAGAAAAGGAGAAAGAAGACGCTGAAGAGGAGGAGGAGGAAGAGAAAGCTCCACCAGAAGCGAAAGAAGAAAAGAAGAAACAGGACACTGAAGAAGAGGAGCAAGATCCAGCTGAAGAAAAAGAAGAGGAGAAAGTGGAAGCTGATGAAGAGGAGAAGGAAGCTACAGCAGAAGTGAAAGAAGAAAAGGATAAAGAGGAAGTTGAAGAACAAGAGGAGGAAGCTCCAGCAGAAGGAAAAGAAGAGCAGGAAGAGGAAGCTGAAGAAGAGGAGGAGGAAGAGGTGGAAGCTTTAGGAGAAGGAAAAGAACAGAAGGAAGAGGTGGCTGGACCTGAAAAAGAGAAGATGGAAGGAGCTCCAGAAGTAGAAAAAGAAGAGAAGAGAGAGGAAAAGATTGCTCAGCTTGAAGAAGTGAAGGAGGCAGCTCCTGAAAAAGCTGATGATGTTGAAACCTCGGATGATGAAGATAGAGCTGAAGAAAGTGACCAAATTTCTTCAGCCGAGGAAATAAAAGATGTGGAAGAAGAAGAAGCAGAGGCAGCTATCCCATTGGCTCCTACACCAGATGACCAAACTCAAGAGAAAGATGAGGAGGAGGATGAAGCTAGATTGCTCCTTGTTCTCAGTGCTGTAGGACAAGAAACTGGTAAGGAACTTTAAATGAAATTCTATATTTTATTCAGGTGTACTACTGGATCAGCATAGTTTTTCTGCTGAAGTTATCACACCGAGAGTGTTCACTTCATTAACTCAAAAAAAATTCCAGCACACATCAGGTTTTTTTTTTTTCAAATTAATAATCATAGTTTTAAACGTTGAACAACAAACATCTGAGCTACTAATTAAGTCTATTTTAAAAGAAATGACAATTAGCAGGTTGGTTTTGCCTACTCTAAAGGTTACTAAGCAACTGGTGTAGTCTGGATGGTGTGCTGAAGTGAAAACATATAAAAGCATAAATAGAAAATTTGCAATGTGCAGACTAATAAAGCATTTAAATTAAAGCAGCAAAGCATGCTGATCAACCACCGCAAACCCTTACAAGAGAAAAATTTAAATGGTTTTCATAATTTTGGAATGTCTACCAACGAGAGCCCATATAGCAATTTGTACTTGGCTTTCTCAAGTCACTTTGCCCATTGCTTAAGTATGACAATGAACTATGCTACATGACTGGGTGCAAGTGATTCCAGACAGGGGTCCACAAATGGGCCACACTTGGTCCCATGACAAGCCTAAGCATCAGTCAACTTAATATTACATTTAATGTCTGGTCTAAAACATCTAGGCTATATTAAATACAATGCCAATACTTCCAGACATTGAACATCTTTGGCTCAGATACCAGTCTCAGATGAAAGCCACAAGTGTCAGATGAAGTCCAAATAGTTTTTCTGTCTTTCGTTGTATGCTGAACAAATCAAATCCAAAAAAATGTCTCTCTAACTGGATTTCACTCACCAAAATCGCTTTTAAATTAGAAGTATTTAGACTTATATTTAAACACAAGGTCACTTTCTAGTTCGGTTTCACTTGCTCACTTTCACTGTTGGACATTTCCAAATGGAATTGCATTGCAGTCGCTGTGTGTTTCAATGTCTCTTTACTGAAGAATGCAGAGAGACAGTCCAACCCAAAATCTAAACGCCTCAAAAAGTAAAAAAAGTTCAATCTATTTGGAATGAATAAAATATCTTTTTTCAGTTTTTTTAGATACTTCTCAATATGTTTTTAATTGAATAGATCCACCATGATTGTGGTGAATTTTAAAGTAATTACAGAAATAATTAGGTATTTTTACCCAGTCAAAATTCATTCGTGGTTTGCATTAAAGGTTGTGAATACACTAAAGAGTCTTTTTAGTTATCATTGGATTTTGAAAGCAAATAATAGGTCCTGGGTGCAGTATTTGCCTGAATAAACAAGAATACTTTTCATATACTTCACATCATTGCTTTATGTTCTATTCCAGCACTATCTTCAGAAATACTAATCATTATTTACACCCTAAATTTTGAACAAACCCCTATATGACTGAACATCACTTGGAGACACAAACAAAAGTTAAGCAGCATAAATTTCAGAATTATGCTGGTGGAAAAAGGCCAGTTTTGAGCGATTGATGTCTGTTTCCTGCTGGGGTGGATCAAAGCTCAGCAGCTGCTGCATTGCTGCTCAGCTGCCAGTGAAAGGGGTCGAGGTCATCAGAGACTGCTTTCATGTCAACGCTCACAAAGAGAACGTTTCTAAAGGGGTCATTCAAGGGCGCCGGAGTTCTGGACCATCAATGAAAACTTATTTTAGGTCAAAAATAAAAAGCTCTTTAGAACAGTAAATAAGGGAAGATTTAAATAAACAGTTGCAGTTTTACTATGTTAGAGGTTATGGATCAGTCATACAGTAATAGCTATACATTTTTATTCATAAACAAATTTTTGCTGCCTATAATATGTTCACTATGTAATTTGGGGAAGCCCACGGTTACATTACAATACATCTTTTACATCAATACAGAGATCTTTTCTCTGCATATTTGTGTGGGCTTTTACTCCGGGGTCTTCGTTTTTCCCACATCAATAAAAAATAAGTTGATTAGTTACTTTGCCAGTTGGTTTGTACCGGAATTTTATGATATGAGTCAATTTAAATCACATTCTTCTTACGATTAAACTTTCCCTTATGGAATGAATTGGGATAATTATACTTCCTGGTCTCAGAAGGAACTTTTGTATCCTTAAGGTTTCTATTTCTATCCCATAGAATAATATTATAGAAATTCTTATTTAACTCTTAATACACATTAGGCCTTTGGGAAGCTGCTTAGAAGAAACTGCTATAAAAGCACTATATAAAAACATTTTGATTGATTGACCGATTCTGTGTGAAAGTAACTGATCCAGTGATTTTATAAATGAATTCAACAGGAATGGTTCAAAAAAAACTAGAAGAAGAGAATTTTTTTCTGGTAGGTTCATAAAAAAATGCATGTGCAGTTTTTTTTAACTATTTTTTAGGTAGTTATTCTACCACTAAACAATGACTGAAGCTGTAGTCTGATTTTTAAACCCTTCAAAAAGAAAAGTCTGTCAACGCTAAAGTAAAAGCTGAATGTTAATGGTAACTGGAGGATTATAAAAATGCTGTCTAAATTTATCTTCTTGTATTTCAAAGACATCAGAAGCATAGCAGAAGAGAAGGCAGATGAAACGAAAGAAAGTGGAGAGGAAGTGGAGACTGTAGAAAAGGCAACTGAACCAGCGCCTAAAGGTAACAAACATGGAAAACAGTTTGCTTCTTTAGAGCACAAAGAATCAAACAGCAAATAAAACGTGAAAACAGATGTGCTCCAGGGTTTCTGTCTGAGGAGGAAGTCTTGTAGTTAAGTTTTTAGATGATGTTATTATTATGAGGGATGAAGAGAGCCTTAGGCTACAAATTTACAAAAGCTTAGACAAAAATAGAAGGGGAAAAGGTATGTGCCTCAGAGTTAAACAACATAATGGATCAACAGCACAATATGTATATCTCCATTATTGTGGTCATGATGCAGATTAACTTTATAGTAGTGCATTGACAATACATTTTGATTAGTAGGTCGATTATGGATCTTAAAGATAAAACAACATAATTATTGAGAAGAAATTATTATGGTGTTTAATATATATTTTTAAGTCCACACATGCACACTAACACACTTTAGAAAATTTTAAGATTACAAGTACAGCAGCAGATAAGTGTATATTGAATTCCAGCACTGTAAAAAAAATAATCATAAGGCTTGTAATTTTCATTATAAAATTGATGTCATCGTTAAAAACAATGTGCATGTTTTATTTTAAAAATAGGGTTTTCTGGTTTCTTATAAAAATATTGAGAGTATTTCACCAATAAAATATAAAAAAACTAATTATTTATTTCCTTAAGCAAATTCCTTTATGTAATTCTTAGGCTTTATGTGAGGAACCAATTAAGCAAAAAGATTGAGCAAAAAATACTCCATATTTATTTTAAGAGAATTGGCTGAATTATCCGGTTTGGATTGAGTCAGCTTTTTCTCAGACAAGGTGCATTGTAGGAGAATAGGATATTATGTTTATTACAGTAATATGTCTGTTTATATTGTTTATATTGTTATGCTTGTGTTGTTTAGTGTTATAAATGTGTAATACTAAACAAGAGAACTAGTATGTGTGTTTATTTACATTTAGCTACCATTGATGTGTTGGAGGTCATTAAAGGTCTGCAAGTATAATTTAACCTGAAAGATTTCATTGTCATCATGGACGATGTACAAGTCATGGTCAGTTTGAGAACTTTGACAAAAGATTTCATGAGCCTTTCTGGTTGTGAAGTAATTACATTGCCTGCCATATTGATACATGTACTGTATTTCATGTATAAAATATTAAACTCATAAAATGCATTTTCAAGCAAATTGCCTAAGTTAAAAAAGAAATGTTAAAACAAAAAAAAAATCTTTTGCTAATAATCTTATAAAAACTAGGTGCCTGGCTGATTTCTTACACGATCAATTCAAGTAAATAAAAAGACTTTAAATGTACTTAATAATTATTTGTTTAATATTGTTACCATCACACCACTTTTAAGTTCTTGCTAATCTAGCATTCAGTTCCCATTAATCCTTATGACTTAACTCAAATTAGATTATTGATAACATTATTATATTTTTTCCTATAATCATGCAGCTCTGGTATATAGTGTTGCTAGCTCTTCTCATGCTTGTGTGGGTTTCTTCTAGGAACTTTGGGTTCTGTCCTAGTCTATTAAGTGCTTTCATTTGAGTACACATCTCAGAGAGCTACAGAAAAAAGAAACAATTTAACCATCAAAATAAAGATGAAAAGACAAAATAAAAGACAAAGTATGAGTGAAAATGTTTCAAGTGAATGAAAATGCAACTTGTCTTTCAGCCAATTTTAGTTGGAGAATCACCAGCAGAACCCTGTGAGCCTAACCAGGCTTACTTATGAAAATAGATTCTCTTTTTCAAATAGTTATTACTATTTGATTAAGCCATGAGGTTTGTTCATAAATTTTCCTAAAGTAATAGGTCCTGCTGGGTGTCAGATTGATAAGCACTGCATGTTTTGGAAGATGGAATTGTAATCTCGGGCTGAGAGAGGAGTGTCTGACACAGCAGTTTCAGAGATTACTGTGCTTCTTTTGTCTAGGAAGTTGCAACAGTAAATGAATATAGCAGAATGTGACCAGAATTAATGTACTTTAGAGTTTGTTGTTTTCTCACTTTGACAGCAACTCAGATGTCAGTAACAATCTAACATTCATTCATTTCACATAAGCGAGTGAAACCAGTGTCAATATTCACCCTAGCTGAGTCTCTACTTTTATCACGCTCACTCTTTTGCTTTGTCTTTTGTGAGAACACTCCAAGAGAAGTTTATTCATTTGAAGTTGATTAATGTACTTTCAAATACCATAAAACGGTGTTCTATTACAACAAATCTAGCCACGGGGGTTTCCAGCCAGTGACTTCTGTGCCGTCCCAAGTCCGGATAAATAGAGAGGGTTGCGTCAGGAAGGGCATCCGGCGTAAAACTTGCCAAATCCAAATATGCAAGTCATCAATTCAATTTCCATACCGCATCGGTCGAGGCCCGGGTTAACAACGACGGCCACCGGTGCTGTTGACCTACTGGTGCCGGTGGAAATTGGACTACTGTTGGTCAAATGAGGAATGTTTTAGAAGTGAAAAGAGTGTCTGACAAGGTGATCAGTTTGAAGTTAGAGATTGAAGGGGTGATGTTGAATGTAATGAGTGTTTATGCTCCACAAGTATTCTGTAAGCTGGAAGAAAAGGAGAGATTCTGGAGTGAGTTAGATGAGGTGATGGAGAGTATTCCCAGAGGGGAGAGAGTAGTGGTGGGAGCAGACTTCAACGGTCATGTTGGCGAGGGCAACAGAGGTGATGAGGAAGTGATGGGCAGGTTTGGTGTTAAGGAAAGGAACCCAGAAGGACAGATGGTGGTGGACTTTGCCAAGAGGATGGAAATGGCTGTAGTTAACACTTATTTCCAGAAGAGGGAGGAACATAGAGTTAGTAGTAGTAGGAGTGCGCAGGTGGACTGCATCCTAAGTAGACGAGCCAATCTGAGAGAGATCACTGACTGCAAAGTAGTGGTAGGAGAGAGTGTAGCCAGACAGCATCGGATGGTGATGTGTAGGATGTTTCTGGTGGTCAGGAAGAAGAGGGGAGGAAAGATGGAAAAGAAGACCAAGTGGTGGAAGTTGAAAAAGGAAGACGGTTGTGAGGAATTCAGACAGAAGCTGAGACAGGCTTTGGGTGGTCAGGAAGAGCTTCCAGAGGACTGGGAAACTACAGCAGAAGTGATCAGGGAGACAGGTAGGAAGGTGCTAGGTGTGTCAGCAGGAAGAAGGAAAGAAGATAAGGAAACATGGTGGTGGAATGAGGAAGTACAGGACATCATCCAGAGGAAGAGGCTAGCTAAAAGAAGTGGGACATCGAGAGGACTGAAGAAAGTAGGCAGGACTACAAGGAATCACAGCGCAGGGTGAAGAGGGAGGTGGCAAACGCCAAACAGAAGGCATATGATGAGTTGTATGCCAGGTTAGACACGAGGGAAGGTGAGAAGGAATTGTACAGATTAGCGAGACAGAGAGACAGAGATGGGAAGGATGTGCAACAGATAAGGGTGATTAAAGATAGAGATGGAAGGGTTCTAACGAGTGAGGGAGAGTGTGCAGAGAAGATGGAAGGAGTATTTTGAGGAGTTGATGAATGAGGAGAATGAGAGGGAAAGAAGGGGGGAAGAGGTGAACATTGTAGAGCAGGAAGTTGAAAAGATTAGAAAGGATGAGGTGAGGAAGGCTCTGAGGAGAATGAAGAGTGGAAAGGCTGTTGGTCCAGATGACATCCCTGTGGAGGTGTGGAAGTGTCTAGGAGAGACAGCAGTGGAGTTCCTATCTAGGTTATTCAACAGGATTCTAGAGAGTGAGAAGATGCCTGAGGAATGGAGGAGAAGTGTCCTAGTGCCAATCTTTAAGAACAAGGGTGATGTGCAGAGTTTGTAACAACTACAGAGGTATAAAGTTGATGAGCCACACAATGAAACTCTGGGAAAGAGTTAGTGGAAGCTAGGCTAAGAAGGGAAGTGGATATTTGCGAGCAGCAGTATGGCTTCATGCCCAGGAAGAGCACTACTGATGCAATTTTTGCTCTGAGAATGCTAATGGAGAAGTACAGAGATGGCCAGAAGGAGCTGAACTGCATCTTTGTGGACTTAGAGAAAGCGTGTGACAGGGTGCCGAGAGAGGAGCTATGGTCCTGTATGAGGATGTCAGGAGTGACAGAGAAGTACGTCAGAGTAGTTCAGGATATGTATGAGAGGAGTATGACAACAGTTAGATGTGCTGTAGGTCAGACGGAGGAGTTCAATGTGGAGGTGGGGCTACATCAGGATCGGCTTTGAGTCCCTTCTTGTTTGCTATGGTGATGGACAGGTTGACAGATGAGGTCAGACAGGAATCTCCATGGACAATGATGTTTGCAGATGACATTGTAATCTGTAGTGAGAGTAGAGAGCAGGTGGAGGGACAGCTAGAAAGTTGGAGGTCTGCTCTAGAAAGAAGAGGAATGAAAGTCAGTTGTAGTAAGACAGAATACATGTGTTTGAACGAGAGGGAGGGAAGTAGAACAGTAAGGTTACAGGGGGCTGAGGTCAGGGGGTCAACAGTCCAGTGCGACGGGGAGTGTGGAAAAGAGGTGAAGAGGCGAGTGCAGGCAGGTTGGAGTGGGTGGAGAAAAGTTTCAGGGGTGTTGTGTGACAGAAGAGTGTCAGCAAGAATCAAAGGAAAGGTGTACAGAACAGTAGTGAGACCAGCTATGATGTATGGGTTAGAGACTGTAGCAGTGAGGAAGAGACACGAGGCAGAGATGGAAGTAGCAGAGATGAGGATGTTGAGGTTCAGTTTAGGAGTGACAAGGATGGACAAGATTAGGAACGATCACATCAGAGGAACAGCTCAGGTTGGTTGTTTTGGAGACAAAGTCAGAGAAGCCAGATTGAGATGGTTTGGACATGTGCAGAGAAGGGATAGAAGTTATATTGGTAGAAGGATGTTGGAGATGGAGCTGCCAGGCAAGAGGGCAAGAGGAGGCCACAAGACAAGTTATATGGGTGTGCTGAAGGAGGACATGAAGGTAATTGGTGCAAGAGTAGAGGATACTGAGGCCAGAGTTAGGTGGAAACAGATGATTTGCTGTGGCGACCCCTAAACTGGGAACAGCCGAAAGAAGATGAAGAAGAAGAAGGTGTTCTATTACAACAAAGTTGTCTTGAAAAGAAAAAATTAGGAGGTATAGTCTTGATAATATAATGATAAATTCAATAATGATTGATCACTTATATTATGACAATATTTAATTATTAAAATGTAATAGAATTAGTGTACAAAAGTTACAAACGATTCTAGTAAAATAATCTGGAGGAATAAGACAAAGTAGGCTATCTTACCTAAACATTATTATACAGCTTTATTGTCAAGTTTTATATAAAGTTAACCATTTACACAAACTGCTTTAAATGCAGAGCTGATGCGTTCCTTTTACCGGTCTCTAAACAAACAGGGGCGAGTATTTCACTTTTGGCTATTGCCACTTATTTTCCTGTTTTCCTGTATTTACATATTCGACAAAAATTTTTTTTAATATTCTTAATTTACCATTGTCAAAAAAAGGTTTACCAGGGTGTTCTTATGCAGTTTTGTTTCATTAAACAGCTTAACTCACACAGATTTGTTTTCCTAGAAACTTTTCTACCTTAGACTTTGTGAAAATATACAGCTGTAGCATTATCTCATCATCCTGTACAGTCTAGACAGAAAAAACACCCTACCCTGCTCCAGGCAAGCAACAGACATTCTGTCTCTCCTCTATCGAGAACATCATTAGATGTCTTTAACACAATAAAATAAAATCCCTGCTGTGGGTGGTAGAGTGAGAGAGAGAGAGAAATGGTGACTTGAAGCGATCCTTTCTGACCCAGGGGGTTGAACAGTCTCACAAACAAACTACAAAAGAAAACCCCTGAACATCAGTGTCTGTGTTGTATGTATGCAGGGGTGTGTGTGTTAGGTACACCTTTAACTTTTTCCTTTGTGTTTTCTTCCTGGCCAGTGTATACACTCACCTTTTGGTCTTCATTTATTTTTCAAAACAGTCGAAACAGAGGAAGTAAAGGAAGAAAAGGCAATCGAACCTGAAACAGAGCCTGCAAAAGAAGGTCAGATTAGGGATCGAATCTGATGTCTACTTGCTTTCATTTTGATATCTGGTTTATAAAAGTTCAGTAAGGATTTGTCAGTACACTACCCACAATCACAGAATTTTTCCTAAGAACTGAACTGTTATGACTTTGGTTTTTAAGGGATAATAGTCTAGGCAATTTGAGAAATTTACACACCTTAGTCAGACACATTAGTCGTATAATTATAGTTCTGATAACAGTCAACTTTAGCTGATTTTACAGCACATAGGTACAAATGATTCTTAAAAAGTATTAAAACTTTTCAACCAAATTTTTTGGGTTGTCAATATTCAGTTTTAAGTGCTTTTCAATCCGCATTTCAATGCATAAAAATCTCTCTGAATCCTTTGTGAAGTATATTCTGACCATTTATCAAGTAAACAAATTCTATGAATACATTTATGGTGAATACATTTCTGGAATTTCTTTGCAAGCCTAGCTTGTCCATTAACTTTTAGTCTAGTAAATGTGAAAACACATACATTCCATAAATACCATAATTGTTTTATTTTAACTGAAAAGTTGAGGGCCACCAGAAACCTTATGAGTGCTAGGTGATCAATCTGGTGTACAAATTTCAATTACTGGTAGTATTTTCAATTACTGGTAGATCATCTTCTGAGACATCTCAATAACATACAGTTATACTAGTTGTCTACACAAATGAATAATGAAACATCAAAATTTGAAACTTAAAAACCTGCAAATAATTACTGTAAAGACGGATTACATACGGTGGTCTGGTTCATAGAAGTTTTATAGCCCTCTACACAAAGTCTCAGTGTATTCTCAGTCAGTAAGGACCAACAGCGGCAAAGTTGCTCAGTCACCTAATGCTGAGCTTGCTTGGAAATGAAGTTCTTATTGAAATTTTGCTTTAAATTATCAAGACAGCAGGCAACTATACTAAATTAAGATATTTGAAAATGGAAATAAGGGAATATATAATATAATAATTAACTCATAAATCATTTGATTTATTATATATTGCATGTCCTATTAAAAAAAATATATATATATATTTTTTTTTTATATATATACTTTAAGCTTTAACTCCGTCAGACCCTTCCTAACACCTATCTTCAGTAAAAATCTTTACATTTACTGTAGTTTGAGATTAAATATTATTGACAGCAACAAACAAAGAAGCAGTAAATATTTTATATCTTTTAAATTGTTTACAATGTTTGTTGGGGAGAATGGGGGTTAGGTCTGAAGGTCTGAAGGTAACTAAATCTGATTGTTTTTGTCTGCAGTTATATACCTTTTTACTGCAGCAAAATACATTTAATTTACTAACAGACTGACTGTTTATAACTGTCCATAATTGTTTCACACCCAAAAACGGGTCTTGTTCAGTCATTCACAACAATTCCCCTAATTTACTTAGATAAATTTCATTGAATAGCTTATGCATTTTTAATGTAACATTGTGTTCAAGAACTTCATTTCCCAGCAAGAGTATCATTAATTGACTGAGGAGTTCTGCTACTACTGCCTGAGACTACAACTACACAGAACCACTTGCAAATAAAATGAAGTAGTATGACCCCAACCCTGCATTACTAAAATTAAAATAAATGTCAAAAAAAATTGTATTATCATTATTCAAAATGAGCATTCCAGGAGCCCACGTCTGCATTTGCTTGAGGCCTCCACCAAGGTAGATAGTATAAGTAGAAGTCACTGCCATTGAGAGATCAGCAACATTACAAAATAAAAGCTTTGAAAGGCAAATCAAAGTTATGGAGTAATATCCTTTCTACAGCTTTCACTTGCATCATTGATCCTAATCAAGAGAAAGTAAATGTGTTTTATTAGCTAATAAACTCCTGCATCAAAGGTCAGAGAGAAAACAAAGGGAGAAAGAACGCATGCTGTTTTAATAACACAGATCATGTACCCGGCTGAAGGGTTGGCTGATATCAAAAATGGCATTAGCATTTTGCGTTCAAGGCTTTTTGAATGACACCTTCAAGTAATTCCCCGCGAGCATGCAAGCAACACAATCAAACCCAGCTTTTGAATTTCAATGCCATTATTATTCAGGGCTGTTTGTCGGAATCTGGGAGCCACCTAAAATCCTACTCCATGCAGGGTCTTTGAGATATTATTCATCTTCCCTATTTATTATCAAGACTTTCAAACTGCCTTTTTTTAAAAGTGGCTTTCTTTCTGTTTTTATCATTCTAATCTCTTAACTGCGAGTCATTTAATCAATAGTTTACACATTAATTCTAACAAACGTACGCAACGCAAACCTTTAATGAAGGTGTCATGTGTACCGAGTGATTTACTACATTCACTTTAAAAATTAATTTGCGTAATAAGATTTTGATTTATGAATGCAAAATCTGACACTAGCATCTGAAAGCATTAGCGTAATGGAGTTTGAAGATAATGACATCGATGCATTAGGTTGTAGCTGACATTTATCATTGTGTACGCTGTCTATGCATGTCTTTATCTTATTTGTTTATTTAGACAAGGCTACTCTAGACTCCTGTTGGGTGTCTTTTTTTCCTTTTGCTACAAAATAGCCCCTTTTCCTATTGATTAGTCTGTGCAAGCAAGCATCAAAAAGGGAAGAAAATGAAATGAATCACTGTACCTATGACAACACTCACTCCTTTATTTGTTTGTATACAGATAAACAAACAGAGCCATTCATCTGCCCTTGCATGCATTCGAAAATCGTCAAAGAGCCTCAGACTGCACAAGACATAAAGCCAAAGGAGGAAAAAGGTAACTTGTGCATGTTTCAAAAGGAATAAAGAGGCTGAAAAGGATTTTATATGTAGTTCAATGCTGGACATTTAGCCGTTTGTAAGTACACTGCACAGTACAGAGTAACCAATTTACTTGTTTTTATGGAAAACTGCAGGAGAGAGAGAGAGAGAGCCGCTACAGCTGTCAGGAACTACGTTTAGTTGTACAGTAGACAGTAAAATGTAAAGTATTGTATGCACATTTAACTCATATAACTCATATAACTCATTATTCATTATATTTAAATATTTATTAAGTCTCCTCTACAGAAAATTATAGTGAAAAAAAGCTTGTCCAAAAAATTCCTTTTTCATCACTCTGTATTCTGTATTGACAACATAGTTTAGCCCCCCCCCAAAATACAGTAAAAAAAAAAAAGACAACACTGCCCTCTGGTGTATATACTGGAATGTAGAACAGATTAGTTCTCCTGATTGAAGACACCTGCTTGATAGCTCTTTTTTTAGACCAACAGCTCTACATCTAGCAACTAGAAACAGTTATGCTAAACTAAAAAATATCTTTCGTTGGATCAACATAATGTAATGACGACACACATTTCTATACAATTGAATTATGTTATCAAACCTTACTTTGAGTAGATTTAATAAAAAAAAATTCTATATCATCCAATAAAAACTAATAATGTAAATTTACACAAAAATACACCAAACCAACTTTGAAGGCAGTGGAACAGAAGGGACAGAATGTGAGATCCAAATTTTAGAGAGAGAGGAGAGAGATGAGGAGGAGAGAGAGAGAGAGAGAGAGAGAGAGAGAGAGAGAGAGCAGTGTGCTTGTTCTCCTGATGAGTTTCCGACGACGCCCCCTTCTCAATTCTCAGATTTTGGTGGTATTGGAGGACAGTCACATGGAGATCCTGTATTTAAACTGTGCAGTTTAAATACTTCACTCGATTCAGTTCATATTAATAGTTTTAAAATTAAATTAAAAATGAATTTGAAGGACCCTTTGATTCTATAAATCTTTATGAGAAAATGTATAAGAAGGTTTTAAGAGGACCTGGTTACTGTGACAATATCATTTTACATTTTGATCTCATACTTGGTCAAATATCTTTCTCCATTCAGAAGCTGAGACAAAGAAGAAGGAGTCTACAGCTAAGCAGAAGAAAGGTGGAAATATTTATTTTAAAGAGACTCTCTTTATTATATATGTGGCATATATGTGTATGTATATATGTATAAATGTGGGATTTGTTTGGGAAAATCACAAATTTTTATGTTTGGCTTCTTCAATGAAGATAAGGCTCACCTTAAAGCAAAAGTGAAGAAACCAAAAAAAGGTACAAAAACAAGGACGATATATTTCATTTTTATGTGTAAACATAAAATATTTGTTGACTTTGCTGACTCTAGTTTTCTCTCTGATACACAGCTCCAATATCAAAGGCTGCAGCTGATCATCTACCTAAAAATACACGTAAATCCCCCTTCAAACATCACTGATTTAAAACTTAATAAAGATTTGTATTGTTTGTTGCTTTTTACGAAATGTATTAGATCTGTTTGATCTAACAAGCTGACATTTTGCTTTTCTTCCTCTTCAACATAGGAGCCAGAGACTATGAGGACGTGGAAGTGTCTGCAGCTCCAGCTCCGATGCAGGATCGTGAGTGACACTCATTACATTTTTTGTAAATAAGCTACCACCTAGACTCACTCTGTTTAGACTAACTTCCTTTTTTTGCAACCAACAAAAAAGTTCCCATGTGCCGACCAACCCCGGTGTATTGCCCAGCACCCCCTGGCTGGTATGGTGGGTACATTTCAAATCACTTAAAAATACTTTAATTTACGTTTTAAGAATGTTGATCCACATTAGATCTCTTGTTCTGTATTTAACCTTTATTCAACTAATCAAAACATATTACAGTTCAAACCTTGTTTTTAAGTGCTTATTTTTCTGCTCTATTAGTAAACAGCCACTTTATAGCAGAATATAATGCGAATGCTAATTTTATAGAACACCCATATGAGCAGGAAATGTGTGATTCTTTGGTAACCAATCACCTGTGTTGATGCCAGATTTGAACTTTATTTATTAGCTTGGTATGTCCTTCATCTTTTTACAGTTCATCATATAGTAACGAGCAGCCCATTGCCACCCTCATCTATACCAGGTATTTAAACCAGCTTGAATAATAATCTACATATGCTAACTAAACAATAGCAGTGTATAAGAAGTAAAGTTTGAGTTATTTATGCTGTTCTCATCATCTTTTTGATGAAATAGCATAACTAAAAAACAGCCCCCAATCGAAAAAGTCTGTAAAAAAGAAAAAGAAAAAGCACTTTCAGAAAATTACAGGGACTTTTCTTTTCTTTTCTTGATTTTAAAACAGGCAATTCCATAAATGTAAAAAATGAAATTTTTGAACATTTAACATTTTAATGGCTCTTTTTGTATCTCTAAGTTTGTTTTGAATACATAAGGCAATCTGTTTCCTAAGTTTTTTAAGTAAACAGAACAAAGTGAATTTACAGTTTATTCAATCAAGAGATTATCCAAGAATGCGACGCTGTAGTCTCAAAATACAGACAAAACCCTGTAAATCATGAAAACTGACATTGTCTTAAAAAATGCTTAACTAAATTAAGCATATATATATATATATATATATATATATATATATATATATATATATATATATATATATATATATATATATATATATATATATATATACATACAATGTAGTTAAGCATTAAGACACCTTATTTCCAGTGAACAAGCAATGCTAGATGTATCTGTTATTTTGAGATATTTTGAGGCAATTGTGAAATATGAATAAAATCACTTACCAGACAAATTAGGATGCACACAGTAACACAATGATGTGTCATTATATTTTTTTTACAGCTTGTGTTTTTCAAATTGCTTGGCTTCCTTTTTTTTGTCAAAAATCAATATGTTTGTCTCATTCGAACGTTATTCTTATTTTTCAGAATCAGAAGTTCCCATTTTAACAACTCATCAAGCTCCTACTGTGATAAGAGGTGTGTATGTTAGATTATATTTCCATTTAATTAAAATTATTATGAAAACAAACAGGCTTTTTACATGTTTAAATAACATTTTGTTTTGTTAAGAACCAGAAGCTGTAAATGAAAAGCCTAAACAAGCAGCTAAAGAAAAAGGTGAAATTATCATATTTTGCCAAAAAAAGATAATAAAATTATGATATTACGTACAGTCCCTGAAGAAGAGAATAACATACAACTTTCCAAAATTTCAGAAGCAGCTCCTCCGAAAGAAAAAGTTAAAGAAGCTCTTCCAAAAGAGAAGGCTAAAGCAGCTTCTTTGAAAGGTGCAGGAGGACTGAGATATCATGTATTTATTTATTAATAACAAATTATTAATCAATGGTTTATGTTTTGGCAACACCTTCCACAGAGCCTACTGCTGTGAAAGCCAAAGTCAAGCCTCCGGTGGTAAAGAAAGGTGGGGACAAAAAAACTGGTGAAAAAAACATCTGAAATGTATTCTCTTTGTGAACAATAACTGTTATATCTTATAGAGCCAACGGCTGTGAAAGAGAGGCCTAAACGAACAGGTAATTAGAGCTCAGGAATCACTTAGCTGCTTCTAATTTTGCATTAATGAGAAATCGCTTACAACCGCCTCTTTTACAGAGCGAGTGATCATTCGAGAAAAGCCAAAATCTACCATTAGGAGAGGTATTTCTGTATTTCGTGCTTGCCATTTTGAATATGTTACCAGCACATGTATGATGTTTCAAAATTGCCATAGAGACCATAGAAGACACAATGATATTCATGTTTTTTATACAATCTTTTAATCATATTTACTATAGAGCCAGCAAAAGAAAAACAAGTCAAGGCCGCAGCTACCAAAATCAAAGGTAACTCATTTACCACAAATCCATGTCTTTCCGAAAGGAATATTCCTCATTATGTATTAGTCACTTTTTAAAAAAAATTATTTTCCTTTTCTGAGAAGTAGATAAAGCTGCAAAGGACACCAAGTCCACTGCACCACACAGGTTATTATCTTGTTACCTTGTAAAAGTAAAAGAAGATCATAGAAAATGAATATAGATACTGTAGCACTCTGATGGAATGGTGAGAAGAGTGTGTTCCACTTTGAAAACAGGTAGAGAGAAAGCAAGAGAGAAAGCAAGAGGAGAGAGAGAGAGAGAGAGAAAGAAGAGAAAGAAAGAGAGGGAGAAAAAAGAGAGTAACAGTGATAGAGAAAAAGAGAGATAGAGAGAGAGATAAAGAGAGAGAGAGAGAACAAGAGAGAAAAGAGAGAAAGAGAAAAGAGAGAGAAAAGAGTGAGAAAGAACAAAATTGGAAAAAAGAAACATGGAAAGAGAGAGAGAAAGAGAGAGACTGATCTGTAAAAAAACACATCAATGACTGTAAAAACTGTTAAATAGAAATAGCTGCAGAGTTAAACAGCTGCAAAGATAAGACAGTTCTTACCCTTTTGGGGTAATCTCTCCACATAATTTTATAAAGTCAATGAAATTCTGCAGAAGGTGCAAGGGTTCTATTTTTACAAGAAAAAAATGCAAATAATCCAAAATCTGATGGTTGAATGGTGACTGTTAAAAGCTCATCAATACTCAATCCTTTTTATTTCAGCATCTGAGCCACATTAGTATCTGATATTAGTCCTCATCTTCCCTATGCTCCACAATCTGTAGAATTCTGCAGAGCTTTCTGTGGAAAACTACCAATCACCAATCAATACATTGTTGAGAAATGTTCTCTTTTTGAGATTTTTTTGGCACAATTAAGATCAAAAGTACAAAACAAATACAAATTTAATAGATAATAGAATTATAGATGAGTATTACCAGTGCTACTTAGACTTTATTAATGTGTTATTGATGCTAAATGTTGTATTATATTTGATCAATAGCCAAAAGGAAGGTTGTTCCAATGCCAAAGGCCAAAAAAGACTTAAAAGAAGTAGCTGTGGGTAAGTTTAAATCAGCCAATAATAAAAGTGTATACAAACACTAATATACTAATATTATTAAAAATAAATTGAGGTGATAACTGATCCCAATGACATTAGTGAAAATAGTGCTTTGCATTATTATAATCTCTGAGAAATGAACTGTAGGTGATTAAACAGTGGATCTAAAGTGACAGGAGTGTCTGACACTCTAATCACACACCGAGCATGTGTTCCTCACCCTTGAAGAAAAATAACTGTTTTTAAAGCATGAATAGCAGCAAGAGAAAAAGATTTTGATTAATTTAAAATAAATATTTTCTGTTTTACTTCTAGAAACATCTGGTCGAGGGGACAAGAAACTCTCTGAAGGAAGCCAAGGTAACTCTGTTCCACAACATTACCTGTCATTAGTTTCCATTTTATAGAGATTTTACACATTTAAGTAACTTTACACACTACATAATGTAAATAAGATGAAAAAAGATTTGAATATTTGAATAACCCAATCTTTTACTAAATGTCAGAGAAAACCTTAAATTCCAAGAAGACTAAACTTAATCAGGTGTTTGGTGCTTGTTTAAACCCAACAAAATAAATATTCGAATACTATAATCATTTCTAAAACTATTTTAGAAATGATTGTGCTAACAACTATTTTGGCAAATATACTTTTCTCTTTTAATTGACAGTAGTTGGATTTTATGCAATTTCAATTTCATTTCAATTTACTGTTTCGTAGTAAAACCAATTGCAAAATGTAAAGGCAAGTTCTTGTACTGCTTAACGTTTCTCCATGTTCTCTGGCTTCCTCATTGAGAATTTTACTGTTACTTTAACATATTTAAAGAGTAGAAATAAAAAAGATATTTTACTTACTAGACAATAATTCCATTATGCTCAGATTATGTTTGAAATTCATAAAAAAAATAGTAGCCTACATAGTATGTGCTTTTAAACAAACACAAAAGCAGCTAGTATACAGACACAGATTTTTAAGAGCATTTGCTGGCAAGAGGCATCTCTGAGCTTTTTACCGCAGATATACAGGATACAAAGGGATATAGTTATGACATTATAGGCTTTTAGAATGTTGTTGTACTGTGACATTGAGCTTTCTGAACGGTGGTTTTAAATACAATGTATTGTTATTGTTGTTGTTGTTGTTATTACTATTATTTGTTGTTGTTGTTGTTGTTGTTGTTACTATTATTATTATTACTATTATTGACAGGAAAGTACAAAAGATGAGCAAATTTTACAATTAACCCATATAAACTATGCAAACGCACTAGTCAACAATATTAAAGTGAAATAATCTTTGCAGCTCTAAATTATTTTTCTTCTGTAAGCACTTAAGATGAAAATAATTGAAAAAGCTATTCTATCCTCTTCTAATTATTCCTTATTGGCTGAGATGTGAACCTCTTGAGTTTACATCATATTGTCTCTCCTTTTACTGTGATATTTGAATAAAAAGTGACAGCTAAATTCAAAAACATATGTAATATTCACACATAGAAATTCACTTTTACACATTTTTATCTACAGCAAAACCAGAGGAGGCGCCACAGAGTAAGTTTTAATCTCATGTGTCTGAGGTGTGGGAGTAGGTGCTGTGAGACTGTTATAAAAAGCATGAATGTGTGCAAGCTGTCCGCATACTTGATGGTGAAAGCTGAGCATCCATTGTGATCTTGCTCACCTGCATATTATAGAACTTGGGAGAGCTTCAAAAACGGCCAGACGCCACTGAGGTACAATTTCAGTGCAACAGAAAAAGTAACATCACCATTTCATTAACTCACAGCCACAGAAATTCACATTTTCACTAGTACAGTCCGGTAGTCCTTTCAAATCACATGGATGTAACTATTTTTAAACATCATTAGGGAAATTGCGAATGGCATGTAGTTATTAATATACTAATGCTGCTGGCTGGCCCTGTCTGAATTAATCTCTGTCTCCCTTTCTGGTTTGGACTCTTTTTTTAAAAATAGTGGTCAAAATTGTTACTTGATCTTGGGTTTGAAATACAGCAGTTAGTAGCTTTTCATTTCAAGAAGTGTTATATTTTGAGTCCTACTATTTTTATTTTGCATTGAATTTTTGTAAAATTGTTTGCATTTGTCCATATTTCTTTAATGCACATTTTCACATGGCAGAAAAGCAACACATTTAGACATGTAGACATGGTCAAGATGATCTGCTGCTGTTCAAAGCGGGCATCAGAATGAGAAAGAAGGGTAATTTAAGTGACTTTGAAAGTTGCAAAGGTGTTGGTTCAAAGGGCCGGTCTGAGTATTTCAGAAACTGCTGATCTACCTGAAATTTCATGCATAACTATCTAGGGTGTCCAGAGAATGGTCCAAAAACACTAAATATCCAGGGAGTGCCAGTTCAATCAATGCCTTGTTGATCCCAGAGTTCAGAGGACAATGGACAGAATGGGTCAAGCTCATAGAAAGGCAACAGTAACTCAAATAACCACTTGTTACATCCAAGGTCTGCAGAAGAGTATCTCTGAACAAACAACATATCCAACCTTGAAGCAAATGGGCTACAGCAGCAGAAGAGCACAACATGTGCCACTGTTGTCAGCTAAAAGCAGGATCACTTAGGCTACTGTTCACTCAGGCTCACCAAAATTGGATGCTAGAAGATTGGAAAGTGTTGCCTGCGTTGATGAGTCTCGATTTCTGCTGCAAAATTCGGATGGTGTTGTCAAAATTTTCATCTACCACACGATTGCATGGATTCATTCTGCCTTGTGTCTGCCGTTCTGGCTGGTGGTGGTGTAATGGTGTGGGGGGTTTTTTGCTGCCAAACTTTGGGTTCATTAGTACCAATTGAGCATCGAGACACCACCATAGCCTCCCTTAATATTGTTGCTGAGCATCTCCATCCCTTTAAAACCACAGTGTACCTACTTCCAGCAGGATAATGCTCATGTCATACAGCAAAAATCATCTCAGACTGCTTTCTTGAACATGACAATAAGTTCACGGTACTCAAAAGGCCTCCAATGACAACAGATATCACTCCAGTAGAGCAGCTTTGGGATGTGGTGAAATGGGATATTTGCATCATAGATGTGCAGTTGACAAATCTGCAGCAACTGTGTGATGCTATCATATCAATATAGCACACACTCCGAGGAATGTTTCCTTGTTGAATCTATGCCACAGAGGATTAAGGCAGCTCTAAAGGATAAAAGGTGTCCGACCTGACACTGAACCTAATAAAGTGGCTGTTGAAAGTTTTAAGTATTAATATTGACTAATTTTCAAAACTTTGAACCAGATAGTCAAAAATGTATGTATTTTTTGTTTATTTTTTGAGAACCAATCTTGATTTCAATTGGCAATTTCCAATTCCTGGTTTTGATCCATACAAGCCGGTTTTGACATCTGCATTTGCTGATTATATTACCCATTGCATGAATAACATCTTTTATTGTGAACTGAATTTATTAATTGTCCTTACAACAGAATGCTCAAAGACTTTGTTCTCTAAGATGAAGATGTTGTGTTTTATAGTATGTTCTTGGTTTTTGTATTCATCTCTTTTTTTCTTTAATCAGAAGACTTGAAAGTGGAGGAGAATGTTACGGAGGGCAAAAAGCCAGGTGAGTACACCTGCTTCTGCACATATTTATCTCATTACCAGATATCATTACCAGAGGCGTTATAGGTATGGAATGACATTTCTGGGAATCATTTTTGAGAGTTAAAATAGCTCAATAGCAACACGTCTTTTAGCTGTTGGCTCTTGCTGATTGGCTACTTCATTTATTGCCATAAACACATACTGTAACTTTATTGAATCACTACATTCCATTAAACAGTTTTACGCAGTATGTCAAGCCCTATTTTAAATTAAGAAAAGTTATACTAAAAGTTAAACTGAGAAGCATATACTCTTTGTGCTGCAGGCAAGATCCCGTACTTCCAGTGTGTTTTAATGAGTTCAAAATCCAGCCAGTATCCGCTGCGCCCCATGTCGTCTGCCATGAGTCCCGCCATTAATCCCAGTGTGATGAGAGCCATGATGGAGCAGAGAGCCGCGATTCTGCAGCAGAAAGCCAGAGCTGCTGGTCATTGAGGGGATGACAAAAGCCCTTTCTGACCCTGCCATGTGAACAGCTAAAAACCTCAAGAGCTACTCAAAAAAAAAAAAACATCAGAGACATCTGAATTATACCACGTGGAGGTCATTTGTATGTCAATGGATGCTTTCCATTTCTCCAGAATTGACTTCTGAGTACAGGTTTGACAAATATGTGTATGCAACTGCCTCAAAAACATATAATGTATATTTTGATATATTTGTTTAGCATGAATGCCAGTCACAATGTGTTTATTTATTTGTTAAAATTGTAGTGAAATGATGAAGATTAGTAAAATAATTTAATATTAAATTAGTTACATTTTATTAAATTTTTCTTTAATTTATTGGTTTATTTTTATTTATTTAACTTTTAAATTTGTTTTACTTTGTTTTTTGTAAACAACTATTATTAACTAGTATTATCTTATTTAACATTTAATTTCAATAAGTATGGCTTTTGGAATTTTATTTTATCATTTCCTTTCATCCTAGTTTATTTCATTGTATTTAATTATGTTATTATGTTGTTTTATTTTGTTTTATTTTTTTATCTGTTTACATTTGCTGCAGGGAACTCTTAGCTGACTTCCCATATTATATTTCATTTGAGTCCTAAGCCAAAATGCTCATTTTAAACAAGCTTTAAAAATCATAGATATTTATTTTTCGTTTGCCAAGGAATAGATCCCCTTACGGGAAGAAATCTAGCAGCACACATTCATGAAGGGCTTTATCTTGTGGTACAGGCCATTTCCTGGTAACAAGATTATGTGTAGTGTGTCTGGGTTCAGCATTTGTATGCAAGGCCAGGAAAACAGGAGGAAGCCATTTGGCCTGAGGACATATCCTCGGAATTCAAAGAGACATTAACAAAGAAGAGCACACAAATATGTTTATACACCCTTTAAATAATGAAAAGCTTTCATCTCACTTGACACAAGGACTTTTATAAAGTAGATTTTTTTAAATGGGTGGATGAACAGTATTCCTGAATAGATGCAATTTCAGGTAAAAAAAAAGAGCAAATTTGTTATTTGTTGCACAATAACATTGTATAAGTTTTACATGTTTCTCCTACTGATTATTTTAAAGCTTTAACAAAATCAAGCACAGCGCCAAACCCTGTCCACCATTTTTGCTAGTATAATAATATGAAACCAAAAGCAATAAAACATTGCCCAATGACTTCAGATAAAACACAAACTATATCTGCTAGAGCAGCAAACATAGTTTTACTCCATTTTAACATTTTTGTTTCAGATGAAAACATTTGTAACAGTCCGGAATATAATCAGAAAGACAGGACTGTGACAGCATGTGACACCAATCTAGATGGTGACACATGTATTGGCCTACTGTTAGAATTGTAGATATTTCAATCAAATATTAAGGTGTGGGACTGACAGAAAAATGCAGAATCTGAACCGAACCTATAAGTTCACTTTTTAAAACCGTTTATTTGAGACTTCTTTTTTTTTGTTTCTTCGTGTTTGTGTTTCAGACTTGTTTAATCCCTTCCTCACATTTTGTGTTATTTTTAGCAACTAGAGTTTTTCTTTTGGAGCATGCTAAAAAAACGAATTCTATTTTACATGTGGATGTATGGTAAAATGCATAAGTATAAAGAAGATGGATGTGAACGGTGTTTAACTTGATTTTGACCAACAGAGATTTTAAAGATGATGATCTGATCTAATCTCTGGTGCATCTTGTTCCTGCCATCATTTGTCGGGCAAATATGGCACGTGCAACATATTAACTGAAAATCTTTTGTCTTATTCAAGAACACATTTCCATATGACCTCAGTCGTATGATAATATAAGGATCTACGACCTTAACTATGTCCTTGAATGTTGACATACTATTCACAGCTGTGGTGGAAAACCACACATGCTTTTCAAAAGCTGGCTGTCTTTCTAGCACTGCTGTACGTACATTGGTACAGTACTTGGTGATCGCAGCAGCCTTCTGTCTCTCTTTAATCAGGACAGAGTGTGACAGTTGGCTCTATCTGTCTGACTTTGAACAGAGAAGTAGGGCACAAAAATATGCTCACTTTGAACTGAACACTACGCAGAGAAAACATCAACCATGGATATGCTTCCATTATGTGATATAATGATGACAGTTTAAACATGCAATGAAAGAGGTATCATTTCTGACTGAGACAAATTCACTGTCTTACGATCTTAACTGAGAAGGTTTACTGTAAAATGCAATGTTTACTCATGAGAACCTCAGCAGTTTAATCTCAAAGGGGTTTTCTTTAAAGAGCAAAGATGTATTAAACTGAAACGTAGAGCTAATTTATTTGAAGGGGTTTCAGATGTTTCAATAACAGATTTTGAATGTGTTTGATATTTGCATGAGTCAGCTGAAGATGTTCTGAATTATCTTGTTACATCGGTTGATTCAACTATGAGCAAACTGATATAGACTGTGTAACAAATTGCATAATGTTTATCCCTACTGTAAATCGCTTTGGACAAAAGCGTCTGCTAAATGCATAAATGTAAATGTAATGTACATGTACACAAATTTTCAAAGCTGCTGCTACCTTTTGCCACACAAAACACCATTTGCGTTTGGCTTTTAACCTTTAAATACAGTTTTAAGGCACATTCATTGTATGTAAGTTAGCAAATGACAGGACTATTCTGTCACGAAGTAGTAAACTGAGATTTTGTGGTTTGAATTACAACTTTTCAGCCACTTTGATTATGTCAACATCCGTGTTTCATTCGATTATTTAAAAAGAGATGTTGCTGGAATTGAATGTGGAATTGAATTAAAATGAATGTGGAACCATTTTAATTTGTTTTTCTTAAAAAAAGTATGGACACTACAGTTTTGTCACTTATTGTGTTTTGTTTTAGATTATTGAAAAAACTATGTGGGCTAGTGATAGAGTAAATAACAACAACAACAAAAGCTGTATGAATCTTTTTAATTTGCTCAAGAAAAATAACAGAGCAGTACCATAGTAACTAACCTTTTGAATTGGATATCTAGTTGTAAGTGAAGTTCAATAGCAAATCCCTGCCTCTAGGTGACGACATTTTTAAAATACGAGTTGCTTTATTAATCACATACAACCACGCGATTTTAAATAGATTTTAAAAAGCTGAAGTGTGTTTCATAAGCTTGAATTATGGTAAATGTTTTCTGAAAAAGACTATTCTTGAACGTATATTCCTATGGCTCATTACCACAGGTGAGGGTACGAACTGCATCAATCAGCAAATATTTTGTTTTACTTAATGTCGCTGCAGAATGATGCTTTATCCTGTTCCGTTTCCTTTTTTTTTGTCCATATCTTTTTTTCACATAAGGCAATAAATGCATCAGTTCTGCTCTAGGAGAGCTTAAAAATAAATTATGCCTTTGCCAGTGAAATACCTCTCTCTGTAGACTCATATCTGTTGAGACTCAACACTGAAGCAGTCCACTATTTTAAGCTATGGCCTAACTATAAAAACACTTGATCTAAGGTTCTGGATTCTAGGCTTCAGTTTGGATATGAGTGAATGTGGCTCATGCAGGTCACTTCGGCTGAAGAGTTAAGATATGTAGGTCAGGCACAGAACCACATGATTGCAATGTGCTCCAAGCAGCGCTGTATAAATTATAGAGGAACAGGGGACTCCTATTTTTTTCCCTCTGGTACGAGGAAACCAGAGCATGACTGAGTGACAGGCATAGTACATGAAATGTTCTCCTATAAAGAGAACAAAAATAATGAGATCATTTTAGCATTTCACCAGAATGTGCAAGATGTAAATCTGTTTGTAACAGGCATTTGACATAAAAATTCAGATATTGACATTTTTAACAACACATACAATATTGTAAGTTTGGGTGTTTCAAAATATCCTTGTCAAAATTGAAAGTCATTACAGTAAGCGTCCTTTACTTACTTTCAAAGTGTCTTTGAGTGTCTGGAAAAACCACTATATAAATGGGAAGCATTATCATTATGTTTTTTATTATTAAATGTATGTAAAGACTGTGTATAAAATGGACATGTAAGCATGACGTCACACTTAGGTTTCAGAAGAAAGAAATTGAGGCCTAATTTGACAATGCATCACTATCAGAGAGTCAAAAAAGTCATGATTTGGTGGATCCGAAATTAGAAAAATGAAACCTCTGTGCTTGGTGATTGGCTCTAATTTGAGTGGCCCCACCCTTAATTATGTAAAACTTCAAAACTTAATTTAACTTAAGCAAATGAGTAATAAAAAAATAACTGTGTCACAATTATCATGACGATAAAAATTATCAATGTCAATAAAAAAAAATACAAAAACAGTTGTCAAATTGAAAATGTTAACATGCGTGTCAATGGAAATCTGCTCACTTCTGGGACGAGCCTCAAGTGGTCAGTTGAGGAACTATAACATCAGTCATTTCTTATTCCACTTGGCCCCACACTAAATCCTTTTCATATGACATGAATCCCTCTGCTCAACCCTCCAAAAACATTCACTCCTTGTCCATGAATGATGTTGTTTGTTCGATTGTCAGATTGCTATAACTAGTATTAGTTTTGGTATTGTTTAGTATCACTCAAAAACATGCCTCAAGTCAAACTCAGATTGGTTCATGAATGTTTGCGCAATCCAATTTTCTGAACTCTAAACAGCTTGATGGCTATAGCTGCACCCATTGGTTATAGCGCCACTCACAAACTAATCAGATGAACCACTAATGCAGCTCATCTCAACAAAGAACGTATATGCTCACTGACTCGTATGTGTAACTGTAGCATAACGGCAGAGGAAAAACAATGAAACGAAAGTCTGTTTTTGCATCTAGCGTAACAAAAAGTGTAGGGTTACTAAAAGATGAATATATCTGTCTGGAATAGGTGGATTTTTTATGTGTCAACAAGAAAAACCCAGAAAGGGGGCATGGCTGTAGAATAACAGTATGAAGAACTGGAGATATGCGACTTGATTTGTGCAACACAACCATTTGAGGCGATTCTGCCTTTTAAAGATTATTATTGGTGCAGTGATTAGTCTAGAGGAGTCATAAATATATAATATTTATAAATATATAACTATAATGATATATGATTATATATATTATAATTATATATAACTTAATAATTATTAAATATATAAGATTTAAGTAACTTCCAACTTGTTTCCCTGATTCTGCACACTACTGAAAGCACAGTAGTTTTTTGGAAACATGTACAGTACATAAATATACAGGGGAAATGTTTGTTATTAGGTAAACGCTTTCTACAGTGTGCTATACAAACAAAGCATCTTATCTCACTTGACTGAGACTCTCATCGCTGTATGTCATGTTTAGCTAGTGTATCATTAAGCATAGTTGAACTTCATGGTTATCCATGAATCACAAACACCCTGCTGCTCCAAGAAAGCAAGTCCTCGTCCAGTATTATCAGCAGTGAAATCTCCTCAGGGCAGGATCATAGCTTCATCTCCATTTAAATCGTGCTGCTCCACACGAGGACAAACTCTCCAATATGGTAAGTGCTGCTTCAAGTAAACAGTGTGACTCTGAATATCCTGCTGTATCAGCACTGCTTCCCTTCCTTTCCAGAGACAGCAAAAGAATTGGAGATTAATAGTTTTGAAACATGTACAAGGCAAAACCTTTGGCACAAATGCAGTCAATTCTTCTAGAGGCAATCATGTTTCCAGCAGAGTGTGATCTTGCTTTATTATGATTAATTAATTGAGAATGTGTTTTCTGCATTCGTGAATAATGTAAAATATGGGTGTGACTCTGATTTATTGCTTTTAAAGTGGCTTGTAAATCCTGCTTCTTCTTTTTTTCAAATACTTAATACTACAAATACTTAAACTTTGTTTTCTCCAAATCATTGTCATTTAAAAAAACGTATTAAATATTTTGGACTCATCCCACTTTTCAACACTCAATGCAAGCAAATAAATTGATTTATATAAAAGCTTTAATTTTAAAGTTTGAATAATTTGATAAAACTGATTAACTTTTTTCTTTCTTTTCACAATTAATAAGAGAAAAATAGCCTTAGAAATACCAGAGAAAATAGCCATGTTCTAAATTCTAAACATTCACAATGTTTGTGTTCCTCAAAGTAATGCTTCAACTGTGATGTTTTAACAGAAAGAGAAAGAAATTAATTCTGCATTGATTTGATAAAACACAGCTTATTAATAATATGCTTCTTAAAGTCTCAGCACATTTTAAGACATGATATTGCCACCCTTTAAAGGCTGTATAAATAAAATGTGACTGGTTAATGTGTACTTTTATGTTAGTTCACTGAATCCTGCTAAGTGCCCTTCTCTCCAGTGATTTCCACCATCATTTTAATTAGGCTGTCCGCTGCAGCATGTGTGTGGCCATCGCCGAGCAGCTTTCTGATTGCTCACTTTAAGTGGTGTGAGCTCTTATGATGACACCCACTCTAAATAATGCAGGACGCTGGCGGTTTGTGCAGTGTTCGTACACAAGGGTTCAGGGGCTGTTCCCAGCACACTCAGCAGCCGCTCTGCGTGGGCGACACAATGACATAAGGACAAATTGAGACTTTTGGCACTGACTTTTTTTCAAGCTCAGCAAACTAACTGCCCCTGTTAATTATGATTCAAGTTTTTCGACCGCACACGTGCCCTGAATTGCTGAATCATTTGAATTGTGTTTTATGTGAGTACATACTGAATGGCAAAAATCATAATGACAACTACTTTAAATCAAGCTGTTACTTTAAAGACAACTTTATGAGGTTTTAGTTGTATTTTTAATAGATGCCATACCTGCTGTGGTACATGTTCAATGTTTAAATTAGAATATTAACTGACCTTGACAAACAATGCAAAATAAATGATAAACAATTTTCCCCTTTTAGTTAGATTTTTTTGAATAGACCAAATTTTACTATATTAAGTTCTTTTTTTTATTGATAAGCTCTAGTAATACATGTTTGCCACACTTTCAGTTATACAAGGCCTTGTTATATAATTTTACTTTCAAAGTTTTAAATAATCACTTTTTGAAATCTTTGTTCAACTTTTAACTTATTTTTACATTACAATAAAGAAATTGTATTTTTTTATATATTACACAGAAGTTGTTTGTTAGTTATATGAAAGACAATTCTCTTAATAAAACAGATCTGTTTGGTTCAATAATTATTTTTGAAGAAGATAAATTCCTTCATTTCTTGATGATTCAGGCATTTTGAACAAATCATATATTGTAATGTTTGTCATCGAATTTTGTGACTATAGCCATAGCTTTTTTCTGTTTTAATTCCACACTACACTATTATTTCCTTAATTAAAAAAAACCTAGCACATATTAGTACAACGAACATTTGTTCAAGGCCTTTCAGAGTAACCTCAGCCAACACTTAGACACATTTTTGTTTGTTTTTATACCTCAAAAATTGCATTCTGCATTCAAAAGTGAATAACTGACAGTATTCAAACGATGTATATCAATATTTATTGGCTCCTTTGTCTTTCGCAGTTTACTTACATAATTTAATTCAGCAATTTGAAAGGACAAATACATATATTTACTCCCACCCAACATGTTCTTTTAAATCACACAAAGTGTTCTGCATGACAATACCTCTATGCTGCCTGGGCTTCTCAGCACCGGCAGTCTATTGTACAATCAAAGTGATATGAAAAAGATAAGCCAACAATCAAAGAAATATCAAACGTGTTGATTCCTACAGTCTTTAGAAAAGCTGGAAATAGTAGCCAGGTTCATCAGGGTTGCTTTGGTTATAATGAAAATACATGTTCATAAAAAGCAAGGCTAGAAAAAATGAGGACAATTTGATCAACATTCCAGATGCCTAAAATACAAACAAAGCTGTTGGTAATGCAGCGTGATCAGAAACATACAGGAATACATTAAATACAGGTGTATTAAAATACTGATCATGGTGTTTAACACGACTCTAGGAAATATGTACCCAAACAAATCACATTATGATTTGAGGCCATTCTTTTCACTAATTCTAAATGCAATCCAGTGGTTCAGCAAATCATTAAAATACATTAAATAGCAATTTCTGAATCAAAAACTGTATGACATTCCTATCTGGGAAATACATTCAGATATGAAATCACCATATTTAGCTCTCGCCGGAGCAAAATGCAAGGTGTTTAAAAGCAATTTTCACTCATCTAAATGTTAGAAACCCACTGAGTCGCAAGAGACTTTAGATTCAGCAAATAAAAAGCAAACCGTCAGTAAGACATAATGCTTAACAGTTCATTTGACAAGAAACAGATCTTGATAGGAAGTTACATGGTATATTTTAGTTACTGAAACATAAAATATAATGTATTAACAGCAACTAAACATTAGAGGAACTATAATGCGATAAACCAATACAATTCTAATGATGTTGACAGAACATCATACTAAAAAGTAAGAAAATAAATTATTAATTAATTCTATTTATTCATACTTGAAGTTTAATGGCCCAACTGAAAAAAATCTTTAAAAACGTGTTTAGATCCCCAATAATCAAATGCTGTTAACACATCAATAGCTTATTATTCATGTATATAAAATTCTTCAAAAACTTTCCGTATGAATACTTAAATATAAAGTACATGGTTAGTGAAGATGTGTAACTTTGTACCGAAAAAGTGAATTTAGAAGAAAAAAAGTGTTTTTTTGAAGACAAAAAACAATCCAAAAACACAATCGCTTAAAGGACATTGAAATCGCTTCTTTAGTCTTAAATTTAAATGGCAAAACTTATAATGACAAAAACTGAGCAGCTAAACAGGATCTAAAACATAACAGAGAAACAGAACCGCATGGAAGCATGCACGAGCACGTGTGACTGTACACCACCTTGTATCCGGCTCTGTGAAAACTCCATATTGATGCTATTAACACGAATAAATACTGAAGTGATAGTGAGCCCATAATAGAATATTTTGTCTCATTTACTCATCCCAGTGTTGTCTCAATTGTTTTCTCATTCAGTTTTAATAAACTCTTCTTTTTTCAATGGAAACATAATAAATTATTTTGAGATTATATTTGTCTGTATCTACACTTCCAATTCACATCTTAAACTACAAATACTAGTAAAACTGAAACCAAAATAACTTCTGTCTATTTTTTCTTTATTAGATGCAACTCCTGATTTCAGGCTGAGAAAACATCCTTAACTTCAACAGACTCTATAGATTCACCTGATATTAGTAATTTTTATTAACAAAACAACAGTTGCTATTTGATAGACCAATTATGATCAAGGAAACACCTGCGAATAAGCATTACTTGTCTTAATAAATAGTTGTTTGATTCTAAAAAAAACTAATTTGAATCAAAACATTCAAATCATTATTCTTTTTGTTGATTTTGCCCTGCACAAATTGAAAAATACAGTTAATTTCTGATCTGAGCTAACTAACATAGCAAACCACCATGTGTTTTTGATATCAAATCATGAGTAAATTTTGATTTCTAGTTTTCTAGTGCTTGTTATGAACAGTGTAGCATGCAATTGTCAAAATAATTTTAACTAGTTTTCAAAACCCCGCATTGAATTTGCTTGTGGATTTGTTGCTGGTACAATTAAAGATAACAGCAGTAAGATTGTGTCAATACAGACATAACACAATCATGCCTTATGGTTTTTAACTTATGGTAAAAAATTCTCCTTAGGGCCACAGCCTGCACCCAGCACTGTCACTAACTACTTCACATAGGTTTCATTAATGCAGTTTACTACTCTATGTGCTCCTATCTAAATCGTTACATAACCCACAATTAATAAAAAAAATTGCCAGACACATCATTTAAACCTCACAATTCACAGCAAAATATAGAGTGTTAAATCAACACTCCTGGTGTCAATTGTAACACCCTGAGATTTGAAGTAACAATACAGAGTTGAATTTTTTTATTTTAACATGTCTGTAATGTTAATATAACTCTCGTTGTTACATTTGGCAATGTTAACACTTCATATTATTTTCTGTGTATGACCACATCACCCCTGTGTTATATGAGCTACACTGGTGACCGATACAACAAAGGATTGAATAAAAAATGCTAATGTTACCATTTAAGGCCATGAATAATTCTGCTTGCCCTTATATATCAGATCTGATCTCAAACCACACTCTATTCTGTGCTATCTGCTCATCATCATTTGTTTCCCTCACCCACCCACATCTGCTTAAATCTCTGTGCAAGGTCAATGAGCTGCACCCTCTCTGTAAAACAAACTGCCCCCACTTTGAGGCGGTGTCTGGACCTGGAGGGATTCAAATCCGTCTTGAATACATTTCTTTTTAGACAGGAGATCTCATTTCAAGGAGTCTTTGTTAGCATGCATTTGTATACTTGGATCCATCTGCTTTAATCTGATTTATTAGTCTTGTTTCACCAGAAATAAAATGTTTTATCATTATTATTATTATTAACATCTTCACCTAAAGATTAGTCTAGCTCAAGCTGCTTCTAACAAACCAAAAGAAATGTTATTCCTCTGAAAGCTGTTAAACCCAATTAAGCTGTCAATTCAAATCAGAAAATTATACTCTAGAAATGTGACATATGGCATCAGTTACATTGCTTCACTAACATTTATAAATCCTCTCTTTTCCTCGGATATCAAACTGTTTTTATGGAAGTAGCATTGATAAATACATAGGCATTCTGTTTTTTGCCTGTACTGAATTGAACAATGCAGAGGGTGAGTAAATGAACAAAATTTTACATCAGGATGAACAATCCTTGTATCAGAATTCTCTCCCTTTAGAATGAACTCAGACAGTCTGCTTTGGAACTAATCTAGAAGAATTGCAACAAGGCAATTCGTGAAGGATCACCAACAGCCTATTATTTGTGTGATAGCATGCCAAACCAATAACACTTTAGCTGTGAAAATTACAACTGAGAAACAGAGAAAATCATCAAAAAAGGTATAAAGATAGAGATACACCAAAACAATCTGAATTTGAAATGTTTTGATTACATTTTTGACAATTGTCATTTAATAAATCATTAAAACATGTTTTGAAATTGAATTTCTTAATTGTAATCTCTTAACCTGAATATTGAACACTGAAATTGGATAGATATAAGTTACTAAGACTGCCTCCTTTCACCTCAGGAACATCGCTGAAGTACGGAACACACTGTCTATTGAAGATGCAGAATTTGGATTATTGTAACACTCTTGGATTATTGTAACATTAGCTGGCTGCTGAGCCATTGCGCTACATAAATTACAGTTAGTCCAGAACGCAGCAGCTGGAGTTCTTACAAGAACAAAGAAATATGATCACATTACACCTGTCCTCTCTTCATTGGCTTCCTGTAAATATTGCATCGACTACAAGATTCTGCTTCTAGCCCCTAAGGCGTTGAATGACTCGGTTCTGGCCTACCTGAGCAGTCTCCTATCACGATATATTCCAGCTCTGTATAACTCTTGAATAACAGCTCTCGGTTACATCAAGCTGGATGGTTGTTTTTTGCTCCTCAAGATCAATGCGTACAAAGTCCCGGATAGTGTCCAAAGCTCAGCTATGCTCACAGAGTGAAAAACTAGATAAAAAAAAATTTCATTTAAACAAGCATTCAAATAATTGGTTCCTGGTATATGTCCAAATTCACATTATTTGTCACAAATACTGCAGCTGATGCTAATCACCTGTTTGTCGTCTTATATTGTTCTAATTACTGATTTTTGGTTTCTATTTGTTTATTGTTTTTTTCAGGTGCTGTCTGGTGACATTTCGTCATTGGATCTTAAGTTTCTATACTCTATATACTGGGGAGGTGACTAGCAAATGCTTCAGTCAGCGAGCCTCCCAGGGACCTTGCATAGGGAATTCCTATCTATCCCTACCTGATCCAAACTAGGACTTTGCGAAGCTGCTTTAAAAGCATCTGCTAAAAAGCACTACATAAATACATATTGATTGATTTATTTATTTATGTATTTTCAAACTGCAAATTTTTCTAACAATAAAGTTTAAAGTTTTCAATATAAAAATGTTTAAATTCAAACCACAAAATTCAGGTTGTGTCAGATCTAACAGAAACAGAAAAGTTGATTAAGCCGGTTGGCTAATGTGCTATTTTGTCTGGTAAAAATGTGTGTGGCTCAGGAGGCTGTGTTCTTTTCTGTAACCATGAACCAACCATATTACTAGCATTTTGCTAGCATGAATAACAAATCACTAGCATGCTCCTAAAGCTTCATTGACTGTTCTGTGATCATCTACTCTTCCCAGCTGATGACCCCTGACCTACTTTCTGTTAGATCTGAATTTTACAACCTGAATTGGAAGGACATTCAAATTCTAAATGTTTTTAATGGCATATAATAATAAGGTTTAATAAATTACAATTATTAATATCAACACAATTCTAATTCATAATGTTTTGGCAGATCCTAGCTCCATAAAAAAGGGTGTTTTCTGGGAAAGACTCCTGCACAAACAAGGCTGTTAACGAAAGTGCTTTGTCTATGCATTTCAGACCCAAGAGCGACCGCTTATTTGGGTTTTAGAGATTCCAGAAACCTAGATATTTAATCGTTATTAGCATTATTCTCAGTCCTACAGTGTCATGTTCTATATAATAATCACGAGAAGCACACACAAGATATCCACAGCAGTCTTTACAGCTCAATCTCACGCCTAGAACTGAAGTGTATTTACATATTTGAATTGGCACTTGACAGTTACATACGGACGTTCGCCGTTAGCTTTTTGCTTCAAAAATATCACTTTGACCAGCAGCCCACACAGTGTTCCTGGAGGCTGTTTTATGTGTTCTTTTGCGTTTTAGAATGTGAGCTCTTTGTGGATGTTTGTATGTAGTTTGTTAAAGGAGAGATGTGCACTGGTCTGCAGTGGATTGGTCGGTTGGTTCTTTGTTGCCTGGGGAAGTAAGAGCTTTTAGTCCAGCGAAAGCAGCGGCTGCATGTTCTCTTCTTCGCTTTTCACCTTTTCTGGTCGCTTCAGGACACCTGGCTCCACCACAGATTGGGACCTGTAGACATGAATAAAATATGAAAGCATTCCCAGGAAACTGATTTTTAGATGCACAACAAAGAGAGGAGAAATCCAGAGAGCGGTGTGATGCAGGATCTTTACACCAAACATTTTTTGAAATATTGAATCTCTGAATTTGTAATATTCATCTACTGTATTAAACAGGTTCTTAGAGGGACATCTCATTGGGGGAATTCATGTTTTCTTTGTGTGTGTTCGGGAGCTCTGTGTTTTTTTCATCCCACAACATAAAAACATGAAAACAAGTGAATTGCATACTCAACATTTCCAATAAATTTGGTATAGATTGCATGTTAATGATTACAAATAGTTCTTCCTAATCGTAATCTGTTCCCCTCAGACTGGACAAGAATAATTATATTTCCTGATTTCAAAGGAACTCTCATAAAACAATATTGTAAGAACAAAGAAAAAAATCTGATAGAAAAAAACACTTAAAACACTTAATTTTACAACCAGCAAGTCTTTACCCTACTCACTGGGCTACTTCCGAACACAGTTCTAGCACAATGGCGGCTCTTAAAGAAACTGTAAGTTAACCATATCTTGTAATTTTAATCTTACCAGATATAGTTTGCCAATATGAACTGGAATCCACACAAAAGGTTTTTTTTTTTTTGTGAAACTGCTTTGAAGAATTTTCATTGGTTTTGATTGGTTGACTGTAAGATAGCTGATAAATTTTAGTGTGAGTTATGTAGGTGTTGGTTGGAGCTTAAATAGAGACAAGATCACAGGAACCCTCTCTTTAACTGCTCATATTCCTGTGAGCAACTAATGGTCACCAAACAATCTTTCAGAAAGGAAATCGAGACAGGAGGAAATATTTGGATAAAAATATAATGACAGCATCCTAAATAAAAACCTCCATTCTTCACTCTTGAACGTAGAATTATCAGAGGTAGGAGAAAAAAGATTTTTTTTTTGTTTCCATTTAATAAACGTTAACAAAATAGTATCTCCTTATAATATACATTAACATGGGAACATGAGCAGAATTGGACAGAAATCCATTCACAATGCAAGCATACACAAAAAAAAAAGAAAACGATGTGCTGTGTGTCAGAGAGCAGTATGTAATGGAACATGTCATTTAGTTCCCCATGCTGGCCTAGTTTGGATTTCGCTCTCTCACAGAGGCATAAGAAGCTTTGAGGACAGTGTTCTGCTGTTAATGACGTACATATCTGGGCCACTTTCCTCTCTTAGACGCTTTGATATTCAAACTCTGATTCCATTTAATATGGGAATTCTCATAAAACATACTTTAAAATAAACAAAAAAAATGTGTGCCAAAAAAGACTTTTCTGAGATGTTTGCCACAAGAAAAACTAATTTGTGTGTATTTTGCATGAATCAAGCTCTGGTCTGAAAATCTTTCCGACATTTATTTTGTGTGTGCTTTTAGGTTTCCTGCTGTAATCCTAAAGTGTGCATGCCTGTGGCAGCGATGGGAGAGAGTGGGTATGTAAATATGTGTTTTTAAATGATGGACTGCCAACTTTGTTGGTAGTAAGTGGTGCAGTGGTGGTGTTGGCCATGCTTTAACCGGAGAATTGGTGGTGTGATCCCTGCCATTCGGCTGTTGTGGCCCTAGGCAAGACACCTCATCCACATTGCCCTGTATCGATGTGTGTGACTGGTGGGGGGTGTATACCGATAAGCAAGGCAAGGCAAGGCAAGTTTATTTGTATAGCACATTTCGTACACAGGGTAATTCAAAGTGCTTTACATTGGAAATAAAGAAAAAAAGAAAGTACATTTAATAAAATCAAGCATTAAAAGTCATATAAAATCAAACTGATTAAAAAACTGACATTTAAAACATAAATTAAAACGAAGATTAAGATTTGAAGTGTAAAAAAAAAAAGTTGTTCGGATGTTGGTGCTCAGTTGACAAAAGCGCAACTAAACGGGTGAGTCTTTAGCCTGGATTTAAACATGACTAAAGTGTTGACACCCTTTGATCTCCTCTGGTAGTTGGTTCCATCTGTGGGCCGCATGGTAACTAAAGTCATTGACTATCTTCAGTAGTGCTGTCTCTGTGCTGTGATGAGCTCTGAAACCTGACTGATAACAATCCATGTATTCATTTTGGGTCAGGAATTCAATCAGTTGTTTTGCCACAATCTTTTCCATAATTTTACTAATAAAAGGGAGATTTGAGATGGGCCTGTAGTTGCTCAGTACAGTATTGTCTAAGTTTGTCTTTTTCAGTAGTGGCTTTACCACTGCGGTTTTAAGGGATTTGGGGAAAAAGCCGGAGCACAAGGAGTTGTTTATAATTTCTAAGAGGTTCTTTTCTAGACTCTTAAGAACCATTTTTAAAAAGTCTGTTGGTAGAGTATCAAGACTGCATGTTGATGTTCTGAGGCTCTCAACCGTCTCTATTAATGTTTTGCTATCGATTAGATTGAAGGTGCACATTGAGAGTGGAGGCTGAGGATGTCTATCCCCAGTCCTGCAGGGGGAAGCACTAGTGCCTTTTCTGATGTTAATGATTTTATTGATGAAAAATTAAGCAAACTCATTGCATTTATCCTCAGACAGAAGCTCATTTGGAGTCTAGTTTGGTGGATTGGTTAACCTCTCTACTGTAGCAAAGAGAGTTTGCGTATTGTTGAGGTTGTTATTAATTAAGTTTGAGAAATACTCTTGCCTAGCTGAGATTAATTCTGAATTAAAAGCACGAAGACTCTCTTTATAAAGGTCGTAGTGGATGACAAGTTTGGATTTTCTCCACCTTCTTTCAGCCTTCCTGCAAAGTCTTTTCATACTTTGAACTTTTGTTGAATTTCTCCAGGGTGTTTTTTGTCTCCCAGGTTTCTTCTTGACAGTTATAGGTGCGATGTCATCTATAATGAACTTGATTTTTAAAGTAAATGCATCAAGAAGTAAGTCGGCTGTGCCAGCAGTGATGCTTGGTGTTTGAGATATGGCATGCATAAACATCTCACTAATGTTATCGTTTATGTGTCTCTTTCTAACAGAAATTGATTTTGCAATTTTGACGTGGGAGATCATCAACAAAAACACAGAAGTGATCAGACAGAGCAACATCTTGCACAATGGTGGATAAAATATTTAAGCCCTTACTAATTACTAAGTCCAGTGTGTGACCGTGACAATGTGTGACACCCTGAACGTGTTGAGACACGTTGAAGGTGTTTAAAATATTGTTTAGTTCTTTGGCAGCATTATTATCGGGCTTGTCCATGTGAATATTAAAATCCCCAGCAATGATAAAAGAGTCAAACTCTGAAGAGATGGCTGAGAGCAGTTCAGTGAAATCATCGGTAAACCCTGTAGTGTACTTTGGCCTGTATAAGGTGGTACCCGTTCGGTGCTTTTTAAAGCTATACTGAAATATTCAAAAGATGTGTAATCCCCAAGATTGACCTGTTTGCATTAAAAAATGTTCTTGTACATACTTGCGATTCCGCCTCCTTTCTTATCAGAACGAGAGGCATGACTATATAAGAAGTTTCCTGGTGCAGCCTCGTTTAGTATGGTTGCACTACAGCTATCATCTAGCCATGTTTCAGTTAGCAACATAAAATCTAAGTCATGTGTTAAAATAAAATCATTTACGAGGTGTGCCTTGTTTCTAAGTGACCTAACATTTAGAAGTGCTATTTTTACCCTGTTTTCTGTGTGAAAGCAGCAGTCACGTTGGGTCAAACTGCACCAGGGCAACCAAAGTAACTTATCCCAACCAGAGTGTTAATGTGGAGTGAATGAATAATGCTCTTTTAACTTATTAAGACTGTATAACGTTACAACAAAAATCAGAACCACAGAATGGTCACTCTGTTATGGCTGGAATTTGAACTCTGAACTGAGGAGCAGCTGGGCTTCCAGTACATTACACTAACTTGCACTACAACCATTAACACTCAGTTTTATGATTCATATCATACTTGCACAAGCAAATTTAATAACTTAACACAGATACTATTTAGAAATGTTATATAACTATGTATTTTCAGATTACCCTCTCAACTGAACAACTGAAAAAGAAGACATGAGCCGCCAGGTGCTCAGAATTAATGACTGCTGTTTAATCAGCAGACTTTTGCCTAGTCACACTATGAAAATTAGCTCCATTTACTTGATTGGGATCACATTCTACGGTGTGAAACCGGAAGTTCCAGCCTATGTGGTGAGATTTGACAAAAGTTCAGTTAAACTTTTACCTGTGACACCACATCACGTGACTTGACTGCCAAGCACAGATTGGAGAGGTGAGAGCGTGTGTTCACTGAAATCTTGTTTTAAAGCTAGATTTTATTCTTTGGGCTTCAGTGTTGATATGAAGTATATTAAAGTGAAACCTGCTGCCGTTTGGACTGTTTATATTTAGAGTTTGATATATTTAAGAATGTGCTACCTGCTGGGCGGGGTCTACACTGCTGCATGGCCTTGCCGTGACATTCAGAGTTCTCAATGGCTAGTCTGACAAAGGCATACCTCAGAATGCCCTGAATAAAACCCTGTAAATCATGAAAACAAAGCTATTCAGTAAAATTAACTGAGCATTTGTTCTGTCTTTTTACCTATTTTTGACAGCATTCTTTTTAAGTAGAACACTTTTGCATAATTAAACTTGACCTTTGATTTAAATAAAGTGTAAAACTGACTTGATCTATTAATAATTGCTCAGTTCTGCATGACAAATCCAAATGAATAAACCTTTCTCTCAACATTTTCAAATCAATCTGTGCGCACCCATTTAAACTCAAGCACGTATGCTTGTTCAACACAAACCTATTAGCTGTTTTCATTATTGCAAGGCAGGCAGTGCATCATTATATGCATCATCTAATATCTTGACCTAATGATTCAATCCACCTCCCCCTCTAGTGGAACTATAATGTTCAATCTGCTTAAAGTCATGAGCAATGGCCCCTCTTTGACTACAAAGTGCTGTATTTGATAGAAAACTGAGGGATTCTGCTGCTGAGCGCTGTAGCTAAGAGGAAAAAGCATCTTTGTGCTCAAACGTGACTCCTTAACAAAGGCAGTAGCATGCTTCCGTCAGGCAGAGCTGTTGACTTGAGGTATGCAGAGTGATTCTCTTGATGATTCCACTTGAATCAGACAGCGAGCATTGAATGCTGTTTCCATGGCAAGATACCAAATGATCTTATTAAACAAGCACAACACAGAGAAACAGCTAGCATTATGCACAAATGCAGTGCCCTCATTATTAGTTTAGAGACCGATAGGGTTGTTACTGCTGAATCATAAACAGAAAAAATTGAAGAAGACTGAAATAAAAGAAATAGTGAAAAATGTATGCAAACATTCATAAAAATCCAAATAACATGAATAAAAAAATAAAATATATTAAGGGTAAAAAGAGCATAATCTGACATAAACTGCTAAGTTTGAGTGAAACAATTACACCTAAACTGAGTTAAATCATCAATGAGGTTATCATCTAAAAAAATCTACCACTGAAAGTAAAAGACAGGAAGTGACAAACCTTTTCATATTCTTTGGGGAGAGGTCTTTCTCCAGGTCTTTGACAGACAGCGTGTATGATTCGGGGCAGTAGTCGCTCTCCTCGTCGTACGCATGCTCCAGCAGAGTCCGCGCCCATGTTCCCATATCATATGGGGGCAACATACCTCCCAGCTCCGATGGCAGAATCTCAGGCAAAATCAGCTGGTGCAGGCTGTTCAGATTGTTCCCATGCATGAAAATCTGAAACCGCAACAGTGAAAATGTAAGGGGTACACTTTAGAAATAGATTTACAAAACAAAAATGTGTTTTCCACTTAATTAACTGGAAATGTTGGGAGTTTTGTGAAACATTCTGAAGCTTGAAGTAAAAACTAAGAGAATAAATTCAAGAAATTTCTCATTAGATCTTCTAAAACTTTACAAAGCAGCAGTTTGTCATTATTTAAAGAAAAAAGACTAAAAAAAAGCTTTGTCCTCTCACCCTTTTTCTTGTTTTGTCCTTCAGGAAAGGCCGGATGACTGTGTACAGCGCATGGATGTACCAGGGCTGATTAACAAAATGAATACCCCCAAACCTTGCTGGGAAGCTGTCCTATAAGACATAAAAAACATAAAAAACATTTTTTTTATAGATTGCACACTAGTAGAATAAGAGTTGCTGGATCTCAAGAAGTTTCTTGTAACAGCATTTCCTTATTTGATTAAAAGCTTCAAGTGCATTTCTCATGATTGCAGAGAAACTGTGATAAAACTTTTGCTGTTTTCAGTATACTTCTGTGAACTAATTCATAAAGCTGTCAGTTAGAGGAAATGCAGGAGCATGACAAAAAAAATCTTCTTCTGTCAGTGGCAGAAATGATTGGCACTTTTATGGTTATAAGCCTTGTCATGGCAAATCTCTTTCTATTCGTCCACAGGCACCAGTAGCAAGGTTTATTCCTTAATCTAGTTCAGTGAAAATTACAGAAAATGCTCAGACTGACAGCCTTTTTGTCCATGTTGCTTGTTCAGCATTCTATTAGTGTATGCATTTTCCCAGTATATTATAATATATGTCAAATATAGTGCTTAAATATTATATCAATGTGTGCTGTGTTTGTTTTTTGTGTTTATTTATTAAACTGTGCCATGAAACTATTACTTTCAAATTAATACTTTTTCAAAGACTCTTTTTTAGAAAGAATGGTTGAGAAATTTGTGTGTGTTGAACATAAATTATTATGAATAAGAATTATATATAGGTAAGTATTATAACAGGGTTTTTTTCCCCTCTTTTCATAACAGTCCTGGATGCAATGGAGTCCAAGAATCTCACAAATCCATTAAAAATACAGGACAACACTGTGATCATTTTTCAAAATCGGTCAGTTTTCATGATTTACAGGGTTTTCTCCATATTTTGAAACATATGTTGCATTCTGGGTAATCTACTGATTGAACAGGTGACGATAAATCCCGAACACCTGACCGGCTCTCAACTTCTTTTCAGTTGATCAGGGAAGAAAGTAAAGCCATCTTTCCACCCCAACTTCTAATCATCCAGCCCATTGGTTGTTCACTCACATGCTGATAGCTGGTTAATTCATTACAAATTAGATTTGACTCATCATCTTTTAATGATATGGTCACAATTTTCCTCCAAAGCTGTATTTATGAAACATAGAGCACATTTAAAATCCACAGTTTTGAATAACGTAGTGGCCATGTTTACCATCATCATGGCATATTGCCGGTGATGGCCAGCTGCTGGAATCTGGGTCACACGCTTCGAGTTTCCATGACCAGCTTTCAGCAGCAGATTCATGCTGCATGCATGCATGCGGCTGTCAGATCTGGCACTGCATCTGTCACACAAGCAGGTGACCTGTTATGAGCATCCAGATTGGCTGCTGGTTGTATGGCGGGACTGTGAGGGATTGGCCAGCAGGTGGTGTCACCCTGCTCCGGGACCCTGCTGCTACTGAGCCAGATAAAGGTCTGAGCTGCATTAAACATGAAGAGCTGAACTCTGTTGTGAGTTGATGGGGAAATCTGATTGATCTGTCTGAGAGTATGGAGGGACAGGGGGTGGAGTTTAATCCAGCGGGGGAGGGGAGACTGCAGCAGTGCTACCAATTCACACGCTTGTAACCATTTGAAAACAGCATTAAAAAACCCTGACACTGTCTTATGGGGAGGTTATTACAATAAAGGGGGAAGTGTTAGGGAAAATTCTTTTTTTAAGCCAGTAATTTAAAATTATTTGAAATAATAACATCAATATAGGGGAGAGGTCTTAAACAAGGCTTTTTTATTGAAATCAAAGGCAACAATTGATCCCAACTCAAAAGGTCTTTAAATATTTGTATATTAAAGGTCTTCATATTTTCACAAATAAAAATATAATACAACAAGATATTTTAAAATAAATGTATTATTATACATTTCCATTCTATGGATGAGTTTAGATTCATTTTCTTAATGATAAATGTTTAAAAAATAAATGTAAAAAAATTACCTTTTTTCTCATAACTATTTATATCAAAGCATCACCTTTAGATCTGACACTGTCATTTGAAGGAAATATCACCTGATGTGATAGATTGTGCGACAAAAAAAATCCATGCTAATGAAAGTAAAAAGCAACTCAACCATTGAGAAAATTAAGGGATCTTTTGCCCCCCCCGATGTGAGAGGGAAGGGCTGTGACCAGCGCTCTTCAGCTGCAGGACCGGCGGCTGCTTCCCCAGATTGGACTGTTTCCACATCCCCTATCCCCCCTCCATTGTTATGTCTATGTCAATGAGTTGATGTGCTTGTTGTTGGGGCTTTACACCCCCCTGATCTCCGACTGTCCAACAGTCAGAGACAGGCATTTTTTAGCTATTTATTCTGTTGTACATTTCCTATTCTACCCCTAGAGTGGCTTGTCTTCATCGTAATGTGATGTCTGTGTTTGGCCGGAGGGGTCCAATTTCACTGCATATAACTGTGTTTGTCAATCAATCAATCAGAGTGAATCCAAGGTACAAGGACAACAAATACTCGCTTACAACCGCACTTTGAAGGAGCTGTCTGCAAATATTAGCTTGCCCAAAATATGACTTCCATTTTCAGACTAAGTTTTCTCTTAAGACTTTCCCTCATATTTATATGTTAAATTATCAGCACTACTCTCACTGCTGGCAAGCACCAAAAGGGTACATTTTATGTCAACAAAATATGAATGAAAAATTATTCCAAAATAACATCAACAATGTTCATATCATAGTTTAAACAAACTATGGATGCAGTACCAACTTCTATGGTTTACCCAAAAACCAAAACATGTACCCATAATGCCTCGTATCAACGTGACTTCCTAGCACCAAGTCACTTCCCTTTGTATACAGGTAAGGTAATAACTCTCTTAATGACATTGTGGTTCATTGACTCTAGTCTGTGAATGAGCTACAGGAACTATGAAGGAACATCAGAAAGGTAGGTTCAACAGCAAGTAATCTTAGTTAGTAATCATAATTACTGCATTTTATCAAAGAAACTTGTATAATTTGGACTGTGTAAACATATTGTAGCCTACCTACATTTCTATAATAAAACATGAACATGTATAACTGGAAGTGAGGGGATGGGGTTTGATTGTGCTGTTCTTTAGCATAATCTCCAGGACTGAAAATGAGCCTCCCCTTCTGGCCCTGTGGCAAAATTAAAAGTAATAATTAAAAATAAGCATATCAGTGAATTTTCTGGATCTTAGCTGGGTTTTTGCATGTTGGATGCTCTCAGCTGGTTTGCTAAAAGAGGAGTAAGCGTGGTGATGTAAACTTGAACACAAAGCCATCAAGCAGCTAACACAGATTCTGGCAGTAGGTCAGACCAACTGGTAAAAAGGGATAATTGCTATTAAATGTGTCTCTTTATTGAAAGGAAAACTATTAAAACACAATACTGCAATGTTAAAAAAATCTAGTTTTAAGAATGTTTCAATTATAAAAGAATAGCTTAACTCATGGATCACCGATTTGGTTTCTATGAATACAAGCTTGTGGAAGGTTGACTTTTCTTCCTGAGGGTTTCTAATGATGCACGACTAAACTTCAGGAGAATAATTTGAAATGGGTCCATTTGCTGGAGTTCATTTGAATGACATAGCCTGAGGTAAAGTTAGTATTTAAGCACGGTCTTCTTTACAAAAAAAATAGACATTGAGCTGTCCTAGATTCAGTCACAGAATTCCTAGACGTAAAATATGAATTTTCAAAGGCATTTAAGATTAAACTTAATATGTAGATTCAGGAGCAAGAAACTACAATCTCAGAAATTGCCTCTCTTCACACAATTTTAAACAAAACCAAGTAACAGAACTTTAAATTATTGATATGTGTTCTGGTTATTTATGTGTGGTAATCACAACAACTGGTCTATTAGCTCTGCTCCATGAACCCAAAGCTAACAGCTAGCATCCCATTAGCTACACTATGTCTAAAATGAAGACAAATGAACTCTAGCTGAATGAACCAGTAATAAGTAGTCCCATGCTCTGACATGTGCCATTGCTCACGTCAATAATTGGAGCGCTACAGGAGACATTTTATCTACACTGGCCAGATCCAACCAGGCAGCCCACAGCCAGAATCACGTCAAAATGCTAGTTGCTAGCAGACAGCTTTAATAAAATTCAAACCATGTTATTACAGAACAATAAACTGAGCATATCTATTCTGAAAGACCAGGTTTGTATGGTATTTTACCATGATACATCAGAGGATTTTTTTCTTTTTGAGCACGTAAAAGATTCTTTAGTTTAATATGACTTGTTTAAGCTCTGCAGTAAATCAATCTCAAATTGCCCAGATGGCTTTTTCCACTTCTACAGTTCAAAAGAAGATGAAAATATGAGGGTGTACGTCCATCTGAAACATGTTTCTGGCATGTGAGGAAACCCTGGCAAATGCGGGGAGAAACATGGACCTGCACTTAAAATGTGACTTGAAAGGTCTACTCGAAGAGAACTGTAATAAGCATAAAAAGCCACTCTGCTGCCCATGGATTGATTTGGTGGAGCTAACTGATGTGAGGGATAAAAAAACTGTCCACAGGGATCTGTTGATTAAACAGAAATTGAAAGGGATTTTTAGCCCCTGAATCAGTGTTGGTGTAAGGGACCAAATTGCTGAGCAATGTCAATATTGAAGTAACCTTGAGCCACGACAAAAAAAAAAGTCTGGCGTCAGATGACGATGGGAAACAAAGACTTGGTTGAGAGTAGTATAATTGAGAAATTGAAACGGATGTGGCACAGAACCTTTTGTTTTAAAACTCCTTTTTTGTCCCAAAAATAATTAATCTGGGATTGTGATTAAATACATAAATAAATAAATAAGTAAATAAGGCTTAAGGACATCATTTATCTAGATGAATTATCATTGCGTAGTTTCAAACACAAATGCACTTTGAGCCATAAAAATAAGCAGCGATCTGAGTACACAGAAGCAAAATTGGTTGACTACTGAAAATTGGCTCTTTTGAAAACATGCTCAGAGTGTCGTTTGAGACATAGAGGAGCTGGTGGTGATAAATACCCACTCGCCCCAACCTCACAACAGGAAACAGAGAAGATCAATATGAAAGAAGAGTTGAAGAAGAAATCACAAAGAGTAGAATAAGGGCATTCATACGATTGTCTTGTTGGTGTTCGACTTTCAAAAGTTGTTCAACAAGGCCAACAAAGATTATAAGATATTCACCCATGTCTTTGTTGCCCTCTGAGCGGCATCCAAGGGCAAGGAGCTTCACTGCATCAACATTTAAACAACAGAGGTGTGAAGCTAGTGTAAAAGCCACCGGCTGGGATGCCGATTTCAGTACATGTAGGTGTACAGAGACCCTAACGAAGTCTAACATTTTGAGTTATCTAATTAAGACAGCTTTCTTAGAAAACACAAAAGATAGATGACTTGTGGGGAAAATCCTTTGCTAAAGTCCTATAAAGTAAACAGAAACAAGTTTCAGATCAATCATAAAACCAAGGAATTTTTAGGCTTCACTTCTCAATTGGAGAATCATCTCAACTGGTGTCATGCTGTTAATGGCAATCTAGGCAAAATTACATTGAATCTCTAGTAGTAGACACACACATACGGAGTTGTTTTCTTCACCCTACAAGACAACACAACACTTCCTGTTCATATTTTTCATAATTAATTAATTAGTCTCACCTTTTTAATAGTAAAGCTTAATAGATTTAACTTTTTTATGTGTGAACATTATCCATGCACAAATCAATGTATTTACAGACAATAAAACACATAAACAGAAAACAGGTTTTAACTAGTTGTTTTAAATCTCAAAGACATATTAAATTAATTTCAAGTAATATTATCGGCCACTTTCATCATTAACAATGCAATGTGGACACTTTTTTTTTTTGCTTTTCTAGACTTTAAAATCATGGGGGAAAGAAAAAATTCAAGGAGAAGCCTTTACTGTGGTGACTGTCAGAACAATGACCTTCTCTGTGCTTTTAGACAAGCTTTGTAAGTGACCTACACGGAAACACATATGACTGAATGACAGCAGTGCATCTCTCCAAGAGCATAGCCCATCTGGAGAGCGCATGGTTATACAGGTTGCCACGGAAACTCGGCATGGGGTGGGCTGTAGAAGACAGGCCTCTTGTGATTGGCTGCCAAGCGTGGGTTATTCCTCAAAACAGAGAGACAAAAGGCCTGTCCATAGCATCCAAGCAAACAACAGAGGCTGAAACAACAAAGCAATGCTTCAGGAAAACTCGACCACGTTCTCTCACTCAGGAGTCTATTGATTTAGCTAAGAACAGCCATTTTCTGCTCATCAAGTGCTCTTTTATGAGCCTCCATTTGCTGGGAAACATATATGATAGATGGCTCCTCCATGAACTAACATTGCTTCATAAAAGATACTCAGCAGACCATGCAGCTAGATGTTCTGCAGGAGAAATGAAGCACAAGGTCTGCGTCACAGCCAATAATGTCTCTTACAAAAGTGTTCTGAAATGCAAGACATCATAATTAACTCTATGGAGGGAATATCCTATTTTAATCAGTGTGTTGAAACTATTTTAAAATAGTGTGTTCTTTGTGTGTGTGCTGCAGTCCGATTCATGTCCGTTTTATATTTCTGAAGTATTCAGGAAGCTCTTTGATTGTTTATTTATATCAGAAATAAAATGCTTCTAGAAGAAAAACTGTGTGGGTTTCTAGATACATATTACATATGTGATAAATTGCATTCTGCCTTTCAACGATCCTAGTGTTGAAGGACCTACATCGGTTACCAGCTTCTGATGCAGACAGTTATCTCTCTATCTAAATTTCTCTAGACCTGAAAACAGCATTTGATGCATTTAAACATCAAATAATGCAATAACCTCATTTATTTAGTCATTTAGTTTATCAAGCATTGTGCTTCAATGGTTAAAATCTTACTAATCACTCACTGTTTTTTTGTTTGTTTGTTCTCAAAAACTGTCAGTCAATGCCCAGTTCTGTCAGCTCTTGGGTGCCCCAGGTTTTAGAGCTTGGCTCCCTTTTATTTTTAATTTAGATTTGTACCAAAAAGTTTACTATAGCAACCATCTACCCCAGATCTATATATAAGGTTAAAAATAGTTATTACTTGGCAGTGGGTTTGTGTTATTATATTGGTAAGGGGAACATAACAGGGTGTCAATGAACACTCCATAGCAACCAGACTGTTTACCCTAACTACCATTATTGCAGATCTATATCTCAGCTTTAAAAACACTCATTAGCAACTAGACTGCTTACCCTAACAACCATTTTCGTAGCTCTGTAACTTGGCTTATGAAAATAGTTAAGACGTGGGTTGGTATAACATATATTGACAAGGGGAACATGACACGATGTTACCGAACACTCTATAACAACCAGACTATTTACCCTAGCAACCAAAATAAACCACTTTCCTTTCTATATTTTTCAAACTGTTTCTATTTTTTTACACCGTCCGAAACAAACTGCCTAGTTTAATCTACTCATTATCAAAAAACCTTGAGACAATGCTTGAGATGTAAGAAAAAATAAACATTTGTGGTCATTCAGTGATATCCTGTTCTTAGTAGCAGGATGAAAGTGAATGTAAAGCATGACCTTTATTGTCACTATTTTGACGACTTAACTTTGACTACACCCTCGTTCTCTCACTTCTCTGTCTGTGTTTCATGTGTGTAAACTCTCTGATGTAACCAGACGAAAAGGGTTTTGATGCTTCATTACACTGATGACCGGGTGACAGATGTCCATATGAACAGTGCCATCAGGTTAATGTAAGGCTTCACATGACCCTGCACTTTTAGGTCGCAGAGCTGCTCGCTAGCCCCTCCGGGTTTAAATGTCATGTTTAATGACTCAATGAACAAACTGTGGCTCTGTCAGTGTCAAAATAGTACCACAGGATTTCACACCTCTCTTTCCAGCATTCAGTTTCTGACCTATAAAAAAACTAACTGCATATATTATATTATTTTTTTCGGTTTTGTTTTGCAAGTGTTAGCAGATTTCAGTTTTCCTTTTTTTAATCGCTTTAATGCAAATGATATCATTCACCTCCCTCGAAGAGCTCAAAAGAGACTAAATACTGAAACATTTATCCATCTCACTTAATTCTGGCTAGGTTAAGAGGGTTAACTACTACAGCTTTTAGTAGGTACCCAATTCCTTAACTGAAGTAATTCACATTAGAGGTTGTCTCAGCTGATCAATTAAACATAGATATGATAGAATGAAGGAATAGTGAACAGAAAATACGATATTTTTTTTTATTTTTTAAGTGCTCCTGAAAGAGAATAATTTTTAGGTGCTCTTTAAAGCTTGTTTCACCAACCAAGAATAGTGATAGAGAAAGTTCTGGTGTGAGAATTTATTTTGTTCTAAGATGGCAAAAAAGACACTGTTCCTCCTCTGAGCACAGGCTTCTGGAGAGCATGGAGGACTGTACGAGTTTGTGAAGGTAGGCAGGGTCAAATCTAGAGATGATTCTGTAAAATGAACTAAACACAAGCTTAACACAAGCCAGTGAAAAGAGAAGAAGAAGGGCTCTCTTTGAGTCTTTCAATGTGCTTTTCTTAGGTTTCATAAGATTGTGAACAGAACCAAAGTAAGAGATTCAGCTTTTAAAAAAACCATAGCTGGGGATAATACTGTAATTAAAAAGGAGGTTTAAATACATGCTAGGAAAAGCCCAAACAGTTGCAAAAGATAAGTGTTTAAGGAAACCCTATTTTACACTTGGTAACATTAACAATTATTGTTCTAACAAGAGCGAAACTGGTAAGTTGCATCACGCTTCAATGATTTTGACTAATTTATTTGTTGTGTGCTTTACATACAAAATACCCTACATTACATTTAGGCTACTGAGGCAGTCAATTCTGGCAATAGCATTGTTAATTCTACACTCAACAGACAACACCCCTGGAAAGATGTCTGCATTTGAGAATTTGTGAAAAAAATCATTCCCTGCAGAAAAAAGTCACACCATTCAAACTTCCAATAAATATTTACACATGTAAGCACTGACTTCTGCTGACAAGCACACATCTGAGCACCCTTTTGAGAGGTATCTAATTAGCTGTGGCTGTTTCCCCTCAATCTATGCAATTGTTTCCCATTCAAACGAGTACAAAAGCGATGTCCTACTCAGTGTGAACAGTACACTGTGGATGCAAGATGCTAATAGCGGCGATAAATTATTCACCGGCTAATCTGTCTGAAGAGCCACTGGAATGTGGAATAGGCTCATCATGGACCCACATTAATATTCAGTCAACAGGCCTCAATCTGTGCTGAATGCATGTCATATCAGACCTGAGTCCTTCTCCAAGGAGCCTTGTCCAAATGAGGGCTTTTTACAGGTCGCTTTTGGAAATGCATGGTGTTTGTTTGTGGCAGTTTAGCACATATTCAATGCACAAAGGTGCCTTTATACCTGGATTCATGATTGCTGTTTAGTTTTGTATTATAGCATTTTTATTATGATTATTATTATTATTATTATTATTATTATTACTTCAATAATTGTTTTAAGGCAAGGGTGTTTGGAAAGCTGGGGTTGGTTTCTGAGATGTCTTTAAGTCATGTATCATCTGCATATTGAAAGAAGATTGGAAATATCATGTTCAAAACAAAATTATGGGATTTACACTTTCTTGGCTTTGAAATTTCTTTGAGATGAGTCATCATTAAGAATTTCCAAGTCCATATTCTCCTCATTTGAGACAGTATCAAGGTTCATGACACTCCAGTAAAATTACGTAAGTAGCATACATTCCTTCAGAACAGTGAGAGAAACATCAGGAAGATGACTCAATTATGATGATACCTTTAAAAGGTACACATTGTAATATTTCAGCCTTGAAGTGTGACTGGGCAAAATCATTCCTAGAGAGCCACAGCCTCTGCTGGTTTCAGTTCCAACGTTGTTTCAAGAGGCACAAGAATAACTTCAAACAAGCCAAGAAAAGCTTAATAGGTAGAAGCATGTGTGTAAGCATGAACTTTTTATGCAAAATTATGCTGGACTGCTCACCTCTTCCCTAGTGGTTGCATGTCTAAAACGACATGGTAGCATCACTTACAGGTCAAGTGTCAAGTCAAGTCACCTTTTTGTATAGCACTTGCATGGTATTAATAGAAATAATAACACCATAAAAACAATAAAATTCCTTATAGAACCAGAAAGAGACGAAGCCTGTCTGATATTTAATGGTAGAGCATTCCAGAGGGTAGGACCTGCGACTGCAAAAGAGCCTATGCCCCTCTGAGATTTCTTCTAGTTCAAGGCACATTGAACAGAATTAATAACAAAATTCTAAAATGAAGCCAATGACCAGAGTTATGTGTTCCCTTTTCTTTAGTGAATGCAAATAAAATGCAGTGATGCATGCGCTGTTATGCAAATTAATGGCACAATATTGCTGCTTTGTGATAATAGTCACACAACTGCAATGTAATGATAACACCAAGCACGTCTTTTTAATCTTTTTAATTTAACATACATTTTTATGTTAATTTTTAAATATATTGCAGCTGTAATAGACAAGACTTTCAGAAGTCCTAGACAATAGCTCTCATAGATAAAACATTGAAAAGGAATATAAAAATAATGATTAATTACATTCAAATGATTACTTACATTCAAAACATTCTGTCAATCCTCCAAAAAACAGATAATAAATTTAATATGTAGTTAGATAAGTTATTGCCTAAAATAGTTCAAAACAATACTAAAGCTAACACTAAACTATTTCATTGTGGAGATTAGAATTTCAACAGATACAGTGGCTAAATTAAAGAGACAATAACAACTAAGTTTTGACCAATCTCCGAGCTACGGAGGGGGCGGAGTTAAGAGAATGTGCAAGTGCACTGCTGCTGATAACTGAATGCTATTGAAAAAACTAAACTAGCTTATTTGAACTAATTTGAAAATTACATCCAACTATACAAACATGATTCAGAATCCAATCCTGAATCCGAATGATAAAATACAGCAGGACATGTTTTGGTGGTGTTTGTTCACCCATCCTTACATCGTTATTTAAGATTTTCTGTATTTAGGCGTATTAAAAAGTATAAAAAAGTAATCATTGAGTATGAGCTGGTGATGGGGTTCAATCTCCTTTTCGTGCTTTTGTATACTTATACAAATAATGAGTTCCGCTCTTTATTGTATCATAGAGAGCCAGCTATTTGTTCCAAATGGAAGGTTGTTAATACAGAAATACTCTGTCTATTAAGACTAAATCATTTTTTACAGTTGGGCTGTGCTTGATCATGAGAATATCACACTTTTGAGAGAGCAAAACTTAGAAAGCATGAAATACCATTGCACTGCATATTTAAACAATTATTAACTTGTTATATAAGCCTAATATTTGGGAAATACATAGTGACCATTTTACTTATTTGTTATTTTTATGTTGTGAGGAGAACCTTTTATTAAAAGAACAGAGCATCCGTTCTTTTAAAACACAAACAAACTGGAAAATTCATACATGAGGAGAACTCTGTAAGCAAAAATATGGATATATATATACCTAAAGGACTTTTTTCCTTTCTTTTGTTGATTTATATATATATATATATATATATATATATATATATATATATATATATATATATATATATATATATATAATTAATTCTCGATAGTCTTTAATAACAAAAACACTTTACACTAACTTAAGTGGTTAAATAAAGGAGAGCACTTAATTTGATTTCCCTCTGATTCCTATGCAGATGGCGTTCCCTTGTGTTAGATCCCTGGGTCAGATCCTGTTCATGTTTCTCACAAAGAGAATGGTAAATTCTTAATACTGAGGGATTTCTCTACAATCACCTTTTAAGCTTTGCACATTCATAATTTCTCCAAACAAAGGTGAACACATTTGTTATATGAAATGAACAGGTAAAAAAACTGCAGGCTTGTTAGGTCAAACCCTTTGTTTAAACAATAAACAAAGAGAGACTGAACAGAGAGGATGCTATTACCTGCAGGCCCTCGATTGCCAATCTCAGCATGCTTGGAGTGAGCTTCGAGGCTTGCTTGAAAGTGAAGTTACTCCAGTCAATGATCAAGACAAATCCATTTACTTGGAGTTCAGGGTCTTCAATCATCGCCTCCAGAGACAGTAGAATAGCTCGCAGAATATCCACAAAGGTATACCTGCAGGAGAAAAAAGGTAGCTAACAAAATAGAAAGCCAAGTATTTGTTTTAGCACAAGTTTGCTTTAAATCTGATTCCTTCTGATACTTTGTACTTCTATAGGTTTCCCAAAAATGCTTGAATAATCAGGCACAGACTGTTCCTGTCAGAGAATGCCAATAGCACTGCCATCTGAAGCAATGGTGCGACTGGCAAAGATTTAAAGACGCAGACCCAATGCTCTCCAGCTCTAGAGGATATATCAATAAGATACCAACCAATAGTGGGTTGATTTTTCTGAATATTTAAAATATTTTAAATTAACTATGAAGCTATTTTTTTCATAATGTCTAAACTTCTTAATGCATCAGGAAAATACAGTACTTTTACACAACAAAATTAATACAATCAAAACAAATCACAACTAAATATATTCCTCTACTTATTTTATTTATATTATATGCACTCTAAAAATGGTTTAGAATGTCTTCAGAAAGATTTACAAATAGACTGAACAAATATTTTTTAATTGGCTTAATTTATCATTCAACACAACAGTTTGAGAAAACATTGATTGAACCTACTTTTTAAAAATCCACTTAACAACAGCCACTGAGAATGTGAACGGTATTTAAAAATATCAATTCAATCATTTAATCAACTCTTCAGCAGAAAGTTAGTTAAAAATTTAAATTAAAACCTTTAATTGACTGACATTCGCCTTTGGGAAAAATTTAGTCAACTAACTTATTTTCTCTCAGTTAAAAATTAGCGTTTTTTTTTAAAGTGTAATATTTCCCCAAAACGGGTCAATTGTTCACAGGTAAAGCAACTAGGTGAGATACAAGGTAATGGCAACACACATCACATGATCATTAATAACATGAACAGAAACTAGCGTGATGGTGGGCTTTCATTCAAACTTAAACAAAAAATGCATTTTGAGTTTACAGTTTGAGAACATCTAAAAGATTTACACTCAAAATTTGTTCCCTCAAATGCTGGTTCGATCTCCTTTTTGGTGAGAGGAAAATTGAGTGCTCAGGGTACAAGTGCCGGGTATAAGTCCTTGCAGGAAGGTCTTCAGCTGGCCAAAAAAAAAATGGCCTTCAAACTTAGAACCACCCAGACAACCCACAGTATATTTTGTTCTTGAATTCAGAAGAAGAACATTTTAGAAGTATATATTGTTTATGTGACCCATTATTTGAAACTAAAGCCTTTTTTGACAGCAGTCTGTCATGGTTCATTTGGTTCGACTAGAGAGCGATGGGACATGAGACCATAATGTAACCCAGGTCAAAGAAAGGTAATCTGTGAAGATGGGGCATTGCACCTTAAAAGCTTTAAATCTATAGACCCTTTTACTGTTTATAAACAATGATCACATTTCAGTGTATGTGAGTGCATTTTCGCAATGGAAAAATGGTGGATATAAATATATAAAAATAAAAAAAATTAAGTAAATAAATGTTGCAACTATTTGATTATGTTCAAAAATTTCAAATTTACAGTACATATACACCCAAGGCTTCCTCAGGTTTTGTGATGCATATTGCTTAAATTGACCTTCATAAGAAAAATCTGAAAAGGGTGAATTTGTATTACTCATTTGTTTAAGTTAGAGAAAGATTACATTTTTAAATAAGTAAGGGTGAGGCTCTTCGAGCGAGAGCCACTCACCAAGGTCTGAGGTTTTCTTCTTGTCATTTCCAATCCACCACATCACGTCTTTTTGGACTCTCCAGTAGTGAAGCTTTGCCAAGAAAGAAGTGGCTGACTCTTCAAATATACTCATTAGCATTCTGTTAAATCTACAGATGACGTCATGTTTAAGACCTAAACACATTAGGTCAAATTTCAGCACTAATATTTACTGCACATGCACAACGATTCTTCCCTTCTTTCCATATAATGGGTGCAGAGGCGCAGTTCTGGATGAAAAGCAAGAAAGTTTGGCTCCGTCATATTGTGCTGAGCTTTTTCAAGACGAAGTTCTATGCTGACCAATAAAACAGGATCTTTTGTTCACATGTGAGCAGGTGGTAATGTTACACCAAACCGCAAGGAGTCATCTTTATTTTACTTGACCTGGGCGAATGGCACCCCGTGGTTCAAGAATTCAGAGACATAGATGAATACAATTTGGCCCAATGTGGCCTTACCTTTACTACATCCATGTTAAATATAGTTAAGGTGTTTTAACTTTTTAGAAATGGCTTGCTAGGGCAGTCAATCCTGCCAAAACAAGCTTGTACAGGATAAAAATCAATATCAGAGTTTCTGGTCAATATGACTAAAATCCAAATCGCTGTTAAGAATCACAACAAAATATTAGGACAAAGCAGTGGTTCATTTCAAAGACTCCAACTGAACAGAAACTTGCTCATAGTAAACAGAATCTTAACAAAACAGTAATTATATGTCATTGTCCCGTGTCTCAATCACTAAAGGGAATAGTAAATCAACTTCATTTACTTAAAAAACCTTAAGATGCATGTAATTATGGATCATTAATTCTGGTTACCAAAACAACCCTGTTTTTAAAAAAGACCTCATTGCAAGTAATGTCTTGATAACAGGTCAAAATGTTCAAATTGGTAAAATCTTGTCAATGTTACATAATTGCATTACTATCATTGGTCCAGACAACAAAATGAGCAAGCTATTTTTGTTCATTTAACGCCACATAACGGATGAACCTCCTGCTCTAGTGAATGACAGAAGACTGATGCTGAAACGACAGCTCCAACAGAGCATGTCATTAGCCACAATTAGCAAAAATCCAATAGCGCCTCACCTGCTTTGATCCCAGTTTGCTGCAAACAGAACCAGAATCTTTCTCCCGTATCGATCCAGGTTGGATAGAACCCCAGGAAATCCATCTTTCAGAGCCTGCTTGATCCCTGGATCGGTGGCCTTCAGGTTCTTGAACATGTCCAGATTCTGCTGCCGGTACTCAAAGTACTGGGCCAGCAGCCGGAAGGCCTCGAAATGGTTAAATTTCCGGGCTCTGAGAAAGCGCAGGATGAAAGCATCATCTGTCCTGAGAAAGCCAATGTCTGGTCTGGTGATGATCATGTCCCTCACCTCCTGGATGTCCTGATGCAAAGTGTCAGGGTTCTCCTTTAACTCCACCTTGGCTTTCTCCAGGGTTTCCGGAGACAGGCCGGCCTGCAAATGAGTCATTCTACCTGCTGTACTCAACCCCACTAGATATCTATAAATAATTATACACCCTAAATCTCAATGACGAAGCCCCTAATCATCAAAGAGCCCTATCAGCGGAGACTTAATAAACAAAATAAACCTGACTTTGGAGCTGGTCCTGAGTGGAAGCTAGACTCTTTCAGTTCACCTCATGAGTTCATTTAACATCCATTCACATACATTCATCTGGTCGTGCTCATCGATTGTGTGCGTGTATGGCTTAATCAGATTTAGTCTGAAAAAGATTAATTTTGAGGAACAGCGACTAGACGATCAAAGTGTTAATTCCTTCCATCCCGAGCCAAACGCGTCTAGGAGCGGTTAAATTCGCGGCTCTCCTGCCATCACCGAGCGGCCAGGCAATGCGGCACCCTGCAGCATCTCTCGTCTTGAGTCTGCATTTAACGCGCATTTCAAACGTTGGAGCCCGAGCATCATCATCATCATCATCACCTCTCTGTCTCTCTCTCAGCGCTTGGTTCGCATCCTGGCGTCCTCCGTGAGCGGCGGTATGGTGTCGGTCCTTGTCCGTCTGGTTCCGGTGAGGTGGCGAGCGGTTTACGTCAGTGCTAGCGCGGCTGCTGTTGCTTCGCTTTGTTGCTGATGAGAGTGACTTCGAGCATCGCTCCGGTGATACAGTCTGTCCGTCATCACGAGGCGGAGGAGGGGGCTCTCGCGCGCTCCCGACTCTTCCGGGAGACTCTAAATAAAGCTTACACGTTTTCCTTTATTCATAATTGTTTAAATATTTAGTATTATTTTAAGTGGTATATAGGTGTTTGATGTACACTCACACAAAAGTGCTTCACATTTCAGTTAAAAACTACATTAAAACAGAGAATCTAAAATAATTGTAAAACTGATACTTGTAAAACCTTAAAAGCAATTCAACATTATCAACAATAAAGCCTAAGGAATTAAAACAATAAGCCTAAATTCCTTGTGTGATCGCACATGCACACTTGGCAACAAACATCCTTCGCATTCCGATTAAAAGCTTAAAAAAAACGAAACAGGGTTGAAAGCCAAGGAATATCAATCGGGATTTAAGATTTAAAATGGACAGTGAAATTACCTGGCGTTAAATGTGCTCTCTTTTGTGGATTTTTCTCTTCTCTGGGTTACAGAGATCTGACATTTTATTGCATTATCAAACACACAAAAGCAGGAAAGAAATGAAGAAAATGTTAACTGTTGAAATGTGGTGTCCATAGGAAGGGACACAGTGTCTGAACAGGTTAAAAAATAAAAGATAAAACGAAGCATACTCTTTTTTTTTTAACTAAAACTATTTCTGTTCTCTCAATATCATATGACTTTGTGCATTATATAATCATAAATCTACAATATTTTTCCAGAGCATTTTATTTACCATTTTCCCTTTCTCATATTATTTGTAAATTACATTAACTTCTTTGTATTTTGTTATTATTATTTTAAAAGCAGTAGGCCTACATTTTAGTATAGCCTAAATGCAAGGTAAAAAGCAAAACATAAGGGTAGCAAACATTTTAGCAATTTGTAATTTTGCTAAATGTAATTAGATGCATTGCTTTGTTGATATAACCTAACATATTACTGAAAGAAATTCTTTAAAAGTGATCATGTCAAGTAAGCAGATTTCAAGGAATTTTTACAAGAAATGTGCATGCAGAGCAATACAAAACCTTTTCGGAAAGCTGTCCAAGTGGTAGAGGAGCAAGAGACAATCCAAGTACAACCTGAGAAAAGTACAAGCGTGGTGAGCTGAGATTTCACTCAAACTTTGATGTCTGTCTGTCGTTTGTGCTTATATAGTTGATTAGATACAAGCAGAAGTGGAAACACCCGGGTTGTGGCCAATTACAAGACAAGCTCCTCCTGAACTATGTTACGTGATTAATTAACCTCTTTATGATGTTTTTTTTCTCCAGCTAACTTTATAGCCCCTTAAAATGTTTTTCTTTTTTGTATCCAATGTAGACTTTTAACAAAATATTAATAAAGCAACAGCAATTCTGATTCTGATTCTAACAAGAAATGCCATTGAAAAAAATAGCCTCACAATAGTTTAGAGTAGAAAAAGAATCATAACTTTTTGGGGATAATAGTTTTGTCACCACAAGAGTCTCAAACACACAACGTAATATTCAAGGCTTTATATTCAAACAAGATGATAAGCAGGAGTAGGTTTTAGGGTATTCATCACAAATCCAGGTACGAGCACAAAAGTACATGTTACAACTAACACAGTGAAACAGAACAGATTTAATAGTTCATTTCAAAAACAGACTGGAGGAACAGAACCTGACCCTTCACTCATGCAAGCTTAGTGTATGGATACTGTACTTGTCTAAGTGCAATCAAGTTCTCGAGCAGCAGGGTTGCTGTGGTTGGAAGTTCATCTGTGGGCGCATGTTTATGGATTCTGCTGAAAGCAAATGAATGCAAATAGACTCTTCAGACTGTCTTCACTGGATCTCTTGTTATCTTAAAGATCTAAATACACTGACATTTTCTGCTCGTGCTTAACATCAGTATTAATTCTCCACTTAGATGCATTAAAAATTACAATTTATTCTTTGGATGATAACCTGAGCTTGTAGAATCCCTCCCTGGGATGGATTTGGGCCTTTAATGCATACAATAACCCCAGAACACCTAAGATTTAACTGTATGTTCATGATGCTTGCTTGCTTTTACTGAAAAAGTAAGAAGACACTGTTAACATTATTATCTTTATTCAAACCAATCCAATCCACTTTATTTATTAATTTTAAAAAGAGTTTACATAGATTTCCCAAAGAACAGTATTTAAAAGAGAACTCATAAAATCAAACACGGATAGGTCGAGTAGAAGGTCCACGGGGAAATCTGATGATTTTTTTAGCTGACGTCAAGGTGCTGAGACTAAGAAAGAACCAACATTTCGGTTAAGTAACAATTCTCATCAGAAAAGAGTTTTAGGCTGATTTACTTTAGATTGTCCAGTAAAATTGTCCCTAAGCTGCCAAGTTATATTTACCAAAACCTCAACAGCTAAAAGCATGTGAACATACAGTTGAAGTCTTTTGATTGGTTAAAATTTTTTTAATGTGGTGCGTCAACCCAGTAAAGTGAAGTGGATACATTGTTTTTCAAACTGTAGGCTTTTAATAAATGTAATAATAATACATTTAATGAGTTCAAAGGCGTGTCAAGTTTCATTACCTCCATCAATGACATATTAACCACTCCTACCCCATTTCATTCTTTAAAATTTAATTTTCTATGTATGTGGGTGGTAACTTGTATAGTTCCGGATACTTAATTGTGGCATATCACGTAAACTTGAGTTTTCAGACATTTTTGGTAGGATTTAGTATTGTTCCCTCATCAAAAACATGTCTCAAGTCATATTCAGATTGGTTTATGCATGTTTGTGTTTTATTTTATTATTCTGGAAGCTTTAAACAGCTCAATGATCGTAGCCACGCCAAATGCCTATAGCACTTCCCACTAACAATTCAGATGAATCGCTAATGCATCTCAATGAAGAACGTACATGCTGACTGACTCGGAAGTGCAAGCAGAATCGTATCGATAAAAGATGAAAAGAATGTGTATTTTTGGAAGTCCCAGGCAAAAACTGTTTTCTAGCTTACCAAAAGATGAAAATATTTGTCAGAAATGTGTGGATTTTCTGTGTGTCAACAAGCACACAATTTGAGGTGATTGAAAGACATTGTTTAGGATAAACACTGATTTTTGATGCTTATTAAGGGTGCAGAGATAGTCTAGAGGGGGTGAATATTTATTATAAATCATTTAAAGGGGGCATGATATGGCTCCTTTTAACATTAGGATACAAATAGTTGTGAGAAAAAACAGACAGATGTACCTGAAGCATAACATTTATTAAGTGTATTATTATGCTTCATTGTGGCATTACTATTGTTTGTTTTATGTATTTACAAGTTAAAGTTTAGCCTAATTCTTGTTTCTGTGAGTCAGACGAGATCAGATTTTCTAGGTGCTGGTAGGCAGGAGGACAAAGTCGTGCATTTAAGATGGGGAGGGACTGGGTGGGGGTGCTTTAGGGGCTGAGAGTGCATGGGGGAAGGGCCCCCGAGGGACCTGAGATGGAGTCACGATAATTACATTCAGCACTCTGGGAGATGTGGAGGAAATCAACTCAATGGAGCAGCTTGCATTGAAAATTACCTTTGTTGCAGAAAAGCAGCTGTCACTTAAAATGGGGCTTCGGACATTTGCCTTTCTTCAGACTGTCTTCATGCTGTAACTGAAGTAGATAAGGGCTTAAATCACATTAAAATCAAAAGGGTAATGAAACGTATTAAAGAGCATGAAAATGAGGAGATTTCATTGGTTGATTTTATCTAGAAGAAAACAGGAGGGACATATACTTATACTGTAGTGGTCTACGTTGTGTTTTAGGAGTGTGTGTGTATATATATATATATATATATATATATATATATATATATATATATATATATATATATATATATATATATATATATATATATATATATATATATATATATATATAAATACTCTATTAAAAGAGCGGAATATAATTCGTCTCAGCATCTTCATGAGTGGATAGCAAAACGCTTAAGTTTTCAGTCAATGCACAATGGCATGTAGACTGCAAAATGAGCTTCAACGGTTCTTAGTTTTACTGAATGCATCCTTGTTCTCAAAACATAAATTATACAAGTGATCACATTAACATAAGTTATCTGTTGTGCATACACATTGGGGGGGGGGGGTGACATTGTTAAAGACATTGTTGTAACCAGCCTGTGACAGCTTGTGAACCTTGACTTGTATGGCAATGATTGCTGGATTGGATGGGTGTTCTTCACGGAAGGGTTCTTTCTTGGGGCTTCTTTGACGGTTTCCATGTGTTCTATGGCGAGAAGGATTGCGTAAGATTCTGCTGTGAAGATAGTACTGTTTTCTGATTAATGCAATATTGTAAATCCGCTACAATTGCTTCTGCTGTTACATAGTTTCCTATCTTAGATCCATCTGTATAAATGGGTGTGTGATCTGGATTAAATGCTCTGATGTTATAATAGTGTTGCAGATAGATTTGCTGATTTATTAAATTTTTTTTTGACTTCTTCCCATTCCAGGTTGAAGTTTGCTCTCTTTATGGCCCAAGGTGGATTATATATTAAATAGTTTAGTCATTTAAATAGTGAAACTACTACACAACACCTTCATATTATAATTACTTGCATGGCCATGTAAAACTTTGTGTGCTTGTAATCATTACAAAGTGTAATTTGCTGTATTTACTCAAAGATAGCATGCCATTTTAATTTTTTTTATTTTGGGCTTTCAATAAAAGAATTCATAGTAAATATTACTTATATAAACTATAAGTGGAACTCCCTTGATGCAGGATTTTTAAGTTTCACAAATATTTTTTTTTGTGTATTTAAATAAAAAACTATATACTGTTTTATCATTACAACAAGAGAGAGAAATGATAACTGTGCTAAAATTGTGAACCGTTCCAGTTTATATGGTCACAACTGACTTGAGTGTAAGTAGGGATGGCAGCCTCTTCCCATGTTTAAACAGTTAGCCTTGATTAATTCGGAATAGGATGTGTGATTAATTGTTTAAATTCTTGCATCGATTGACAGCAATGATTTTAATTCAATTCTTAGCTGCTCATAATCTGATTGCATAACCTAGATGTCCCATACTGCAGGAATTTTCACAAGAAGTTTCAGTTTTACTCTAACAGGATTATTGATCTTACATAACTCTATTAGTTCAAACTAATTTAATCCTGAAGCCACTGCAGCACTGAAGTTCAGGGTTAATGTGAAATGTGAATCCTTTTTGAAGCCTAATTCGAACAACAAAATAACGTTAACTTCCTGAGGCCAATAAAAATCTCTATTATTATATTTATCAGTGAAAACCTCATGTTTAATTGCTAATGTTGCTTTAAACAGTATTATTTGAGTATACTTAAATATCAACCACACTAAACTTGCCCTGCTGTAGTTTTATGAAACACACTTTTGTAAATAAATGATACAAGTACATTTGGACAAGTAAATTTTGTTATTTATACAAATCGGCTGTTCCATCAACTATACTTGAGTGATGGAACGAGGGTTTGCTTATTTAACTTACTCTAGGTAGTTTATCTATTTTATTTGTCTCTCTCTTGTCTAATTCATTATGTTTATTTTCTCAGTGCTTTCCATGTTCTTTTCAGTTGGGCACAATTGTATGGTAATTACATTTTCAGTAGCATTTGCATGTTGTGTTAGGGTTAGGCATGTTAACCCTTGACTCTTTGTTTATCTTGCTCTTGTCATTAGCATCAGCAGTTTTGTAATTAGCTTCCAGTGCATTTAGTTTTGTTTTCTCTGTGTTGTTAGTTTTCTGGTATTTTTTTTTGTATTGTTGTTTCCTCATGTTTGTACCTTTGGCTTCCTTAGTTTCCTGGCTTTGTTTTTACTCACATTTGCCTTCATTAGTTCAGCAAATTCTGCATGGTTCATCTCAATGTCTCGTCATTTTTTACACGGAACTGATCCAGATCAGTTAAAAACGATCCAGGCCATTAAAAAACTGATGTTAAAAAATTGTTTATCTAATTCTTTCACTTTATTGCAGAATAAAAAAATAAGTGAAGGCATCATTGCTGTAGTTTTATTCCCATAGTATTTGTTGACGTGAGTTGAAATCTATTACTGCTTGTGCGTACATTTGTAACCTGTATAAATAAATCAGTACTATTGTGTATTTTACAAAACAAATTGTAGCAAAGGTATTAAAACAACTTGATCTTCAGATTTACTAATATTTTAGATTAAATTTACAGAAAACTTTCAGGTCACTATTAAAAAAACTGAAGAGCTAAGAAATGCTTTGATTAAATAAAAAATACTGTTATATAATTTCAATCCCGAAAATAAATGTAAAAGTAATTACCTTACCAGTTCCAGTGTGAGTAAATCTAAAAAAAATGGCTCAAGGATGTTAAACAAAAGATTTACCACTTCACCAGATGATGGCAGCATTGAGCTACAGTGGATGCCAGCTTTTTGTGTGCTTAACTTCTATGAATCTTTACTCTGTTACTGATTATATCCATAAATAAAAGGTAAAACAATACCTTTGTGTTTTAATGGGGTGTATGTTTTAAACAATGTGTGACTCAACCCTTTGAGCATCTCTCAGGCAGCTTCAATACCTGTTGAGCCTCTGCTCATCTAGAGAACGTGCACTCAACAAGAACAAGGTTTAAAGCTTTTTGGCCATTTTAAAAACTCAATTCCCTTCAAGAAAATTAATTTCAAGGACTGAAGGGTGAAGAATTAAAAAATGTGAAAACTTTAACTCACCAACAAGATTGCTGCAGCTTTTCAGCCTCTGGGGAGAACGTGCATGGTGTTTAATTCCGGTGCATTGAGGAAGAGTGCATTTTCATACTAATTCTCCACAATGAACCTCACTTTAGGACGAAGGTCTTCAACTCTGCTATCATTCATCAGGGCTGTGAACTGTTTCTTTCTGAAGAAAAGTAGCAGATCACAGCTGGGATGAAGTTAAAAGAATATTCTGAGACAATATAATGCTTTTAACTAAAGAACTGTAATCACAGATGATAAAATGTAGAATTGAAAAAAAGAACATTGCACGCCATGCGGTACTTCAAATATACTATAACTTCTATTTAATTCATTAGAATCCATTTCCTTTTTTACATACTGTCTAAAACTTACCAACAAATTTAGGCACAGGAATACTTTTTATTTTATTTAATACTGTGAATATAATACTGTAAAAAAAATACTGTATTTTTACTGTTTTTGTTAATGGTTGTGTTAATCAGAGTGGGCAGCAAAGAAAGAAATGAAACTATGAATAAACAGATAGTTCGTTTCTGTACATACAAATATGTTAAGCTGCAGTTCTTTATATAACAAAATTGATATTTTATTTGAGTTATTGCATGGATTTCCTAGTCTTGGATTGAAAACACATATAAATGCAAGAAAATTCTTCAGTGGAGAAAAACAATAACCTGCAAAACATTTAACATAACTCTTTAAAATTCAAAGTGCTTTGGTTTAACCCTTTCAGACCCCGCGCCCATCACTGTCGACATTACGTCAAGTCAAGTCAAGTCAAGTCAATCTTTATTGTCAATTTTTCCACATGTGCAGGACATACAGAGAATTGAAATTTTGTTACTCTCTGACCCGTAGTTATACAAATACAAAAAATAAAAATAAAATTAAAAAATATAAAAATTAACATTAAATAAAATACAGAAGGTAAAATTTAAAAAGATATATATATATATATATGTATAAATACAAATAAACAGATAAACATATAATATAAAATAGAGAAATGAAAGATATACTGTACAATAGGGCACATGGTAGAGAGATCAGACCATGCAGACAATATAGTGCAAACAGCATTTTTTTTTTTTTTTTAATTGTAAAGTGGCAGAGCAGTCTTATAACAATCTTTGAGTGTTATGAGGTAGTTGGCAGACCAATGCTGTACAAAGTGACTGGTGCAGATCGTTGGGTGTGAGAGTGTGTGTGCGTGTGTGTGTGTGCGCGTGTGTGTGTGTGTGTATCAGAGTTCAGAAGGTTTGTGTGGAAGGGCAGGGCAGGGACAGAGTTGAGTTTCCTGACAGCCTGAAGAATGAAACTGTCCTTCAGTCTACAATTACTTCAGTCAAAAATTACATTTTAGAACTTGTTTTTTCATTCTAAAGAATTTCTATTCATTTACCTGTTTTTTATTAGTTTGTTCAGTGAAACCTATAAAGTATAATATATAATGTTAAATACATAAATTTCAATCATTTTATTTCCTTTTATTGCTAGTAAATAACACAGTTAAATTATTCGCTGAAATTATGGTTTAGTCCATTTTTAATAGTTTGAGAAAATTAAGCTGGATGTCAACTACAAGGGCAAAAAAAAACTCAATTTGGAACTTTTTATTATTATTTGTTGATTTTATTTTGCAAGCCCTTTGATTTTGCAAGAAATTTTATTTGACGATTTCAACAGGAGATATGAAAATCAGAAGCAAGCTATTGGTCAGGAGACAAGTTTGTGTTTCAGTTATTGCAATTTGCACCTTTAAGAATAAAATACAAATGTTGGCTTCAACATACTGAAGTCTGAAAGTGTTAATTTTTCAGGTATGCAGTGAGAATTTAGCATTGTTATAATGTAATCATTCATTCACATCAAAAGCCAAGTCCTCATTGTTTCTCCTTTGAAAACTCCCTTTTTCAATGCTCCTTTTTTGTCAGGCTTTGACAAGCACTGTATTAGGCATCATGGCAGTATCTCTAAATGTCTAATGATGACCTTGTTGCAGTTCCATTCCATGTGACGAAGCCTGCCAGCAAAAGCTGAACATCAGTTTAAACTGATGCCACAATCGACGAGAAAGGCCTGAGCCCAGCCCATTCTGGCCATACAAGGGCATGAGAACAGCCATGCAAGAATTCAATAAAGTCTGAAAGCCCACCGTTGACTTCTTGGTGTTCATAAAGGATGAAATGCCACTCAAGAATGAGACTATAGAGGGGAGCCTCAGTAATGAATTCAGAACCCCTGCTTTCACTAAAGTAAAGATTTTGTAAAGGGACTTATCTACTTATTAAAGCTTTTGACAAAATTTCTTACTTCCTGCTGAGGTTCTCATGGGGTTTCCACCAAAAACGAAAAGTTTCAGACTTCATGACTTTGAACAGTAAATGTTTTATTAAAGCATATATTAATCATTGACATTAGCAATATGTTTTCCATTGGTTATTCTATTGTTGTACTTAACCTGACTATTTTTAGATGGAATTTCAAGTTCTACGAAGTTTTATAACCTGTTGATTAAAAATGCATAATATAAACAGTTAATTTAGCATCTTTAACCCACATAACTAATTCCAACCATTATTTATCAATTACTACTTTTTTCAAAAACACTTACTTCCAACTGTTTATATTATGCATTTTTAATCAACAGGTTATGAAACTTCGTAGAACTTGAAAGAGTATTATAAAAGGGCATCAAGAGGAACGAGTTGAAATAGTTGCTGTAGCTTTACCTCATAGTTCTCAGGGAACAACAAACTTGGAGTAGTATTCTAAAGCAGCACCATGGGAAACTACGGAATAGTTACAGTTGCCTTACCTCATAGTTCAAAGGGAATTACTGTACATAGAACTTCGAACTATTCTAAAGTAGAGGAACTACTGTACGTAGAACTATTCTAAAGTAGGGTATTAAAGCAACACCAGGGGAAATACGGAATAGTGGCTCTGGCATTACCTCGTAGTTCTCAGGGAACAACAAACTTGGAGTAGTTTTCTAAAGCAGCACCATGGGAAACTACGGAATATTTCATTTAGCATAATCTCATCGTTCTCTAGGAACTACTTAGTACTTGAAAGAGTATTCTAAAGTGGCATAAGGAGGAGTTATGGAATAGTTACTGTAGAATCACTTCATAGTTTCAGGAGACTTGGAAGAGTATTCTAAGTGACACCACAGGAAACTTCTGTTACCTCAGTTCTCAGGAAACCTTGCTGAGAGTTACTGATCAATAGCTACATGAGCTAGTTAACGGTAATTCTCAGAAAAATTTCCAAGGTGCACTCCAGTTTAAGAGCCACAAAGACAAACTTCTTAAAACATTTTACTCTTCTATAGAGCACATAATAAAATGCATTTACTTTTCTTAAGTATGTTGTTTAAACTGTACCATTTTTTTAGTTTGTAAAAATACAGCTAGGTAATTATTTCTGAATGATCTTGATAAACTACTCATGCAGTCCTAAAATGAAGCCGCATATTCAGAGAATTCCAGTTCCCTAGGAGCTGCCATGCTTACACAATTACTGCTGTAATCCACAGCTTAAAGAGTGTAGTGGGTCAAACAGAGCCGTCAAAGCAAGAGTTTAAAGACTGGACAGGCTCTGATGAGGTTTTTCCAGGCGTAATGAGGCCCAGTAATCAGCGCTGGGTCTGACCTGGGACTGTCGCTATAGCATTGACCTTCTCTGTAACATCAACTTAACATTTAAAGTAGACCTGAGACTGCGAGGGAGCTGAATGTTTCTGACGGATATAACTGCTAATCGGCCACAAAGTAATCTGTTGTGATTAGACTCTGAGATCTGCACAGACCAGAATGCTGCACACAGACTTGCAAAGCAATGGATTTGATTCATAAATGAGAGAAGATAGTTACAAATTAAGTTATCATAACATGTCCCTCATGAGAAGAAAATCTACAACATGGACATTTGATGAAGTATTGTGAGAATAAGATGAGAATATTAAACGTATTTTGCACAACGTGAGCTCAACTGATGCCTAATTGATGACAGACCTTGATAGAGAAGTTATAATTGATTAATTTTCATAAAATTTTCCTTACATGCAAACCTGAGGAAAAAAAATGTGTTTATATATTTATGCATTTTTTTACAGAGGAGGTAAAACCTCTTGTCCATTATAAAGATCCACCACATGAAAATGCAGCCACTAGAGGCCATATTTCCTAAACAAATAGTTTTTCAATATTGTTTACATGAGTTGAGAAACTGGTCTAAGAACAAGGGTCAAGGCAACAAAAAAAAACCCAATTCCTGGATTAAACTTTTTTATTAAGTTGTGTAAAAAAAAGTCACATTATAACAAATGTTACAAATTGAAATAAAACGATCAAGTTTTATGGAGATAGAATATATTTTAGTCTAAATTACAATGTGAATATATTGCATTTCAATTGTAAAACCCAGGGACCTTGAAAATCCATTGACTATCCAAATCCAACAAAAGAACACTTTTTTTATTTAAACATGTAACTAAAAATCATCCTATTAGATGATTGAAATTCATCGTTTACGGTTTATACTGCATTTTGAAGGTTATTATTGGTGCAGTGCTTGTAAAGAGAGGTCCAATATTTATTTTAAATATATTAAAAAGGGCACACCATGGCACCTTTAAGTATTAAGAAAAAAAGCAGAGCAGCTGAATAAATATTGATATATCGTCACTTCTCAAATGTCTCTCAGAGCAGTGTGTCTGAAGTCACCAATCTCGTTCCCAACAACCCAGTCAGAGTCAGGGGGAAACAAGACAGTTCATCAGCTCCTCAGCAAAGACTTTGAGCAGACAGAAGCCCAGTGAGGGGGCTAGACTGAGAGTAAGGGGCCTCTGGACGGGGAACAGAACAAAGCTCTACATGAATGTGTTTCAAGTTTTGCTCAGTGGACCACTCTTCTTATACAATGCTGTAGCTAATAACAAGACCATGAGGTTAAAATCGACTTGGTGAGACGGGCTTTAACTCACACTCCAACCACATTTGGTCAAATTTACAGATTGAGGGATATTTTGTTCTTTATCATTTCGAGAGAATTACAATTTCCAAGACGCAAAAGACAGGAGAAAATGGTATAAAACGTTTCAACAGCAAGAGGTCAGAATTTTTTCCCCCAAATTTTTCATTTGTTTTTAAAAAAGTTAATTTGTTTTCTTATTTCGTGGAGCGTTTTCTGAATTCTTAGCTTACGATTTCTAATTGGGTTTTTTAACTTGTTATTTTGCTTTCATAATTGTGAATTGTTTTGCCCCTCTCTGCCACCGTAGGTTGATCATGTTCCAATAAATGATAATTCATCGAGTATCTACTACAGAGCTACAACATCAGCTCAACGTTTTTGACCGACAGCACTTGTGATGCACTTCAAGTAGGTCTCTCTGTCTAAAAAGTGCACGGCACACACCTGAGCTGTCTTGCATAAACCCTCACAGGTGATGCTCGAGTTGTAATTCACCATAAAATGATTAAAATAAACGTCAAAGTCTTCACTGTGTGCTTTTTCTAGCTGCAGAGCAAGCTGATGCAAGCTGTTGGGCTGAATGTCAGTGATACCAAAAGCCTCGGTCATGACGTACTCCTGTTTCCACTTGGACCTCTGTTCCAGGTTTGCTTCAGTCAGATTTAAATAGAACTGCCAGATATCCTGAGTGGAAGAAAAGAGAGAAAGGGATGAGAGGAAGTTATTAAGAAAAGCTTTTTAACTGTAACAGTGAGTCCAATGCCTCTTTCAGAAAAGAAACAGTGATGACCTATAAGTCCATTTTTATAGGCAGCAGACGACTCAAAATATTAGATTTGAAAACTATTTTAGACAACGTCAGCATATAATTCAATCTACAAAAACTAATTAGTGAAGACTTACCAATAAACCAAAAGTGTCCGGTTGGTAGAGATATGCTCGAAGGCCAGGGTTGTTAGAGAATGGCTCTGAGACACTTTTGATGGGTGTAACAGCAGGTGTGACAAATATTGAGTTCACAGGTGTACCTTCAACAAAATGCAGAAAATGAATTTGTGAATATGATCAACATGCTGACGTGTTCTCTAACATTAGTGCACTTACTGATTTAAATCTACAATTACATTTAAATGTACTAACCACTAAAGAGAAATTTCGATAAATCATCCGAAAATGGGCATTTAGACATTTAATTTGACATGGGTTTAGTAAATAAAATAGCTACTAAAATGTATTTGTGGGTTTTACAAACTTTTTCTATAAACTTTTAACAGTGTACACATTTAAGAGTAATACATGTAAAAGGAAAGATAGATAAAAATGGCAAATTAATATTTTTCACTTCAAAAGGTTCAGTGACATTGTGTTATTTTCATTAATATATTGTTCACATTGGTCTAATTGTATAGGACATGTTATTCTTTTACTTAAAAAGTCTCTATTTTGAATTTAAATCACATTCAATCTCCTTATTTCTGTTAATTTCACAAAATTAATCATATGCGTTAACATATTCATTTCAACAACACTACTCGAAACAAAATGAAATAACGTTACAACATCAAAGACTTACTATCTATTATCTTTTACTGCGGTGATGTTACCTTGGTCATCCAGCAGAACCATAACACTGTCTCGATGAGTGTGCCCATAGAACTGACCCTGAACCACGTCACTGTAGTTGCGAAATATTTTCACCAAATGCTCATTGTAGCTTTCTCGGATGGCTGTTGTATTCATAGCGAAGGGTAAGTAACCGATGGGGACATGAGCAATCACATAGACCTCAGAAGAACACAGGACAGAGAATGTGACACCACGATGCAAATGTTAATTTACAGCAGTGTAATAAACCCGTCCTGTATGATCAGCAGAGTGACCTCTTTCTATAATGAAAATGCATTAAACATGCAAGAGAACACACTCACCTTCTCCTTGTTTTCTCTTGACAGCTCAAGGGTTTCCTGCAGCCACTGGAACTGTCCTGCAGGGTCGCTCATGTTTACAGTCACCTCATTAGGACTGTAGTACAGGTTTGTATTCAGACTCACCAGACGGAGGCCAGGTTTGATCATAATAGAGTAAAACCCACCTTCACTCAAAAAAAGGGAAACATCTTACAAATCGGACTTCTTGTATTTGACTATTCGAGTTCCTTGTCCATCCTTACCTTTTTGTAAAGTAGCTACAGCTGCTGTGTTCAACCATGGAGACCAAAGTTTGGCTACAGCATTATAAATGCTATTTTCTGATATTGGCAACTGATCCTGAAAGGATTCAAAGCATAGGTCACCAAAAAAAATTATTATTTCACCAAACGAACACCTTTTTTTAATTTTTTTTATCTTTGGTTCAACAGACATATTTATGCTCTACACTTTATAGTGTTTATTTAAATGTATTTAACTTAGGGTGAACCTCAAATTCATAATAATAATAATCATTATTTTAAAAGTAGGTCTTCAACTTTCATTATATTCTACACTGTGTTGTTAATAGTACTACGAAAACATGGGAATCAGGTGTTCCGATCACTTCCATCACCACAGGTGTATAAAACCAAGTGGTGAGGCAAGTAGACTGCTTTTACAAAATATTCCTGAAAGAATATGCATATTTCACGTCTTGCCGATTTTGAGGAAACAAGGCTCCATTGGGGAAAAAACAGAAGTAGTGAGAGAAAAAGAAAGAACAACAGTGAAATATTATATATACCTCCACTATTGGTGAAGTAGCCTTTAACCAGTTAGTCGCTACACATCTATTCGAACTGAGATTCGCACGAAAGTGTGAATGGCTTCTCTGCAAAGTGCATTTTGTAAGGCACTGTTTAATGTTGATGCAGGGACGCTCCTTACCCTTGGATGGCACTTGTGTTAATGTGTGACATAACTGACTCAAGTCTTGACAAATAAATGGAGGACAGCATGGTTTGAAAGTATTCATTTGGATTTATTCCTTTTTAACAATAAAAACATAATATATGAAAATTTCTGTTTAACAAATGTTCACCTTATCTAACCAGAACTTGATATGAACACGACTGAGCTTTAACAGGCCAAAGACCTTTGGTGTGCAAAGGGGCGCAGAATGAGCTGATGCTGAAGCTGATGAACTTCCGACGCCACCCTCGTCACGCTAAATTCTCTTCAACATGAGTGGTAAGACTCATCACGTGTCATTTGTTAAAATAACAACTCTGACTCGTAAGTAACACCTCTTTTTGGGGAGTGAATAGTTTTTCATTTGTGCGTGTGGATTACACGATTAATAATCAGAAGACACAGCTGAACGAGTTAATTCACTCAGATTCGTGTAAGTGTTCTAATTGTAGGTTGTAACAGTTTGCAAGTAGAGCCGATTTTTTTCCCATATGAACAATATATATGAATCGTTCAAATGAATCATTCTTTTAAATGAACAGGAGTCAAAAGAACGAAGCACCACAATGAATGAAACACCCGGCTGTTTTATATTATTTGTGGGCTTTGTCGAACAACTTTTCATTTTCGAACATCAACAAGATGAGCTTCTGAATGTTCATATTCTCCTTTTTCACAATTTCTTCTTTGACTGTTTTTCTCATTGTTCTTTAGTGTGATTTCCTGTCGTGAGATTGAAGTCACAGTGTGTAACGAGAGCCATTGAGCAGCTCTTTCATGTCCCATTCACATCATCAAAACAGCCAGCTTTCATTGGTCGTTCTCTTGCAAAACACATCGGATATCGCAGGGCTTAACTATTTTTCATTCAGATAGATGTGATGCCAGTGGTTTTCGATCAAGCCATGTTCACACACACAACCTCTGAATCTTTGGATAGGTGTGTAGAGGCCTTTAATGTATCCTTGTAGTAAAACAGCATACAGTATTCAACGTGCGTTTTTGTTCCTATTTTTCACATCTTGCCTGCAGATCCACAGTTAGTTGTTTACCACTACTTCCCTTTTTTCCACCCAGGCCTCACTTTCATTTTCAAAATGGCCACAGCATGGAATAAGCTTATGGGTCACTCACAGGTCACTTCAGCTTCAATTTAAACAGGAACATGTGTTGATAGTATAATAAAATTAACTATAAACATAAAAACTCAGCAAGTTGTGAATCAACAGTCTCATGTAGAGGTAACATCATGTAAACAGAAGAAGAAGTCAGGGGAGACCAAAAAGATGGCGGCCCTGTTATAGTGACTGGGCTTTCACGCCAAGTAAGAAATAAGTGAACAGAACACATAGTTTTAGCCTGGGTAGATGCTAGTAAATGTCGCATTAACTGTGTGAAATTCTGTCAGACTATTTTAACCACTGTTTTTTTATTTTACCTCAAATCCCATGTTCTAACTGCTTTGACTTGACTGGATGAGAAGGAAACAGATCTTGACATTTCACCAGAAAAACCAAAAACTTTTGTGTAAATGTGAAGTGGACAAACAGACAGTGTAGGCTTGATTTGCGTTCTTTTTTTTTGCATGGTTGTCTTTAAATTCCTTGCAATCTTCATCACTTGAATGAAAAAAGCAACTGTACTGGCACAGCTGTTCTCATGCATGCATCATAGAAAATAAAGAGGCGATTAAAAGAACAGTGTAATTGAATATGGGCAATACGTTTTCAGTTCAAACAAGCGTTAGAACTACTGTCCAAACTGACATTCTCTCTGAGGAACTCAAGTTATTTTTGGAGGTAAATTACCTGTGGCCAATAGTCATGGTTGCCCAGAGCAGGATACACCGGCAGCTCTGGGAAAAACTTGTGGATAGTGTGCGTCATATTTGCAATGACACTGATCACAATATCAGTGGACAGCTCCTCTTTAGGGACATGTGGCGGACTGTCTCTGTAACAGAATAATACAAAAGGTTCCTTCAATCTAAAATATGAAGTCAGGTGCTAAAGACTTTTTACCCTGTCCAAATGATGAACTCAGGCTGCAGGTCTGCTTCTCTCATGAAACTGAACGCTGAGAGAATGAGTTGGTATGGAGAATCACACAGGAAGTCTCCAAACACTCCAGGGTCCTGCGCAGGAGCACCCTTAGATGAGAAACACACTTTTGTGTGGTCTTCAGTCACATGGTAAGTTGGATCCAAATGCAAGTCAGAGATGTGCCAGAATTTAGCTGTGAATGTTTAAATTAAAACATGTATTAAAAAAACAGATCTCATGTATTTGCAGTATTAGAAAAAAATCTAATGATTTGTAAACCAGTATTTTTTTATGCATCATTCTATGGCACAAAAGTTCATTTATACAGTATATAAAGTTTCAGTAATCATAGTTTTACAGTTTTTAAATATATTAAATAATAAAGGTTAAATTGTCCTGGGTTAAAGCACTGGGTACTTACATGTTCAGATATTAGCTCTGTGACTGTCCTTTCCATCTAAATGCATTTACATTTGTCTTTCATTTTGTATTTTTTAGTGCGCCATGATTAATCAAATTCACCAATGATACTCTTTATCATGTCCCACATAAGCAAGAACTATTTCGATTAGTCGATAAGCATCAAAATGAGGTGAATAAACAATTTCAGGGTTACAACCGCTCATGTTGTAGTTATGCGCTAATGTAAGATAATGTTTTCTTGTATTTTTGTGTGTTTGTGTGTATGTGTAAACTCTCTGAAATGCAGACTGAAAACTTCCGATAATAATATTAATTTGGGTGTAATTTCCATTTGGTGTCAGGTGAACTTATTCTAGAGTTATGAAATAAAAATGTAATATTTCACACGAGTCAGGCCACGACAATATACACATTTTTATAGCCTTGTGTTTAGACGTAATGGAATATATATTGGACTAACTAAGCCAAAATTAATGGGCGATAACATTTATGTGAACGCAAATAGGTTAGTTAAATACACAGGAATTGCTTAAAAGACCCACATAAACTTCTGACAATGCGTTTGACTATAAAATGGGAAATAAAGAAACTAATTTGGTAGGAATGAACCTTGTCGGTCAAACACCTACCTGCGCTTTCCAGGTGCTTCATATCGTTATTATGAACAGGGGCAGAAGAAACCTGTACATTATAAGCAAGTCCAAAAAGACATACTACAAAAATTATCCCCATTATGTTTTGTGTCTAAACTCTTCGAGCATTGTGTAAAATAGGAAAACCTACGGCTCTGGCGTCACGTGACGAGTGGTTTGCGCAACCTGGTGGTCACGCGCTCTGATTGGATACACTACAAATCAAAAGTCACGACTTGCCAGGCTAAAATACCTTACTTTAAATTACTATAAGTGACAGTAATACAGTTTATGCAGACTCTAGACTCAAACTTACATAACACATTAAATCTTATAAAATAAACTATTACATTTATTTTTCATTAATGTCAATCTGATGCATGCATTTAGAGTTAAACCACATACGCCACGTTACAGGTCACGTGATAATATATCATTTTTGCGCATTTTGTTAACGGTAGTGGAGGTGATTTAAAAAAAAGGTTTTAAAACCAAATGTCTTGCTTTTTTGTTTACGATTGCCCTAATAAATATTTTATAAATATAATTTTAAAATGTGTATATAATAATTAATATATACGTTTAACATAAATAACTTTTGTTGACAAAATTCAGCAAATGCTGAAACGTCATCATTGTAAAAAGGTCTTTAGTGTTAAAAAATAAAGTTGTGATTCTATAGTAGTCGTATAATAAATTGGTGTACAATGAAACAGTACAATCGTTTTGTGTGATTTTTTTAAAGTACCCTGAAAGATAGAGGAGAAGAAGAGAGAGAGGGAGGGAGAGGTTGCGAGTGGCTTGGGGGGTCCTCATCAGTGAACATAAGCATTTTTAAACCAAATTCTTTATTAAAAAGGGCCTAAAATGAAAAGAAAGGCATACAAATTAACAAAACAAAATGTCATCCATCTTCATGAAATCCAAAATGTTCATTTTCTGCTTCGAAAACATAATAGATCACAGTGATGAGATATTGAAAAATCTGTCTTAATGTTATAATTTTTCATATGTCCGGATTGCCTCCACTTCCCCAAAGGTGAGTTTCTAAAACAAAAGAAAAAATAATGAAAATATATAAAATACAAGTTTAGTCTTTAAGATTAAAATGATTTGCTGTAAACTTACCATCACCATCTTCCCATCGTTGATCTCCCGAACAAAGGTGGTCTCCTTTCCATCCCACTTCTGCACTTGAACAAGTTGGTCTCCATTTAGAACCACACTGGACTGATGTTAAAATGTCAAATAATTACTGTGTGTCCATCTCACACGTAATGCTTCAAAATGTTTTATCAATTCAGATGGGAATGCAGTGTTCCCAGCTGTAACAATTTTCATTACAAGAAGCAATTTAATCTTCTGACCTTACCTTACAGTGTCGGTCATCTGCTGTGGTCTCATCAAACTCCTCACCCAAAGTGAAGCAAACCTCAATGTTCCTGAAAGTGCTCTGGGTCTTCAGGGATAGTTTCTCTCCCTCTTTTGAAATGATGACTGTTGGTTTAGTCACATTTCCAACTTGTCTGGTTGCAAAGCCAACACCTTAGGAATCAGAATAATCCCAATGAATGAAAGAATTCAAGGTTTTTGAAACTACAAATACATCTTTTAAGAACATTCCAAAAATAATTTCCAAGATGTTGTAATCAAATTTATATTAAGCTGATCTCTTTTTGATTTATAACTGCACACAGCATACCTAATCACTCGGAGTGGATTTAATTCATTGGGATTATTCTGATTCCTAAGGTGTTGGCTTTGCAACCAGACAACACCTTAGGAATCAGAATAATCCCAATGAATGAAAGAATTCAAGGTTTTTGAAACTACAAATACATCTTTTAAGAACATTCCAAAAATAATTTCCAAGATGTTGTAATCAAATTTATATTAAGCTGATCTCTTTTTGATTTATAACTGCACACAGCATACCTAATCACTCGGAGTGGATTTAATTCTACTTCAATATATAAAAATATAAAAATGGGTATGTTTTATGTAAAATGAAAGAAAATATACAGAAAAAAGTTTTTATAAATTTTAACTCACCAAGAGCTTTCATGTACTCATCAAAGTTCTCACTGCTGACCAGCTTCCATGTGCCACAAAAAGCTTCCACCATTTTCACCAACTTTTAAGATAAAATGCAATTTTATGACACGCTTTCCAGCCTTTTCTCTTCAGGGGGAGATCTTAAATAGTCTGGGGACACCATTCAGAAGAGTGGGAGGAGTCAGCTTCCTTACTGGCTGAAAAAAAACAACAACCCTTAAATGTGATTGACAGTTATGTTGAGGAAAATGCCACTAAAGTGTTGAATTATAATTATTGTATTCTCTTGTATAAACACAAATATAAGTTGAATCCATGGGAAAACAGTACATCTGGAGTACTTTTAATAACATATCAACATATAATTCTAGACAGTGTTGTATCATTTTGTCTAAAATGTCCTCATCAGGATTGTGATATATTCTGTCATTCAAATATTAAAAGATTCTGTGCTGCCCTCTTCTGGTAACATTAAACTTTTTTTTAATTAAATGTCACCCAATTTATTTACGTTTATCACTTTAAAATCCAAGCTTTAGGGATGCTCAGCTCATAAATGATAACAAAATGTAAGATAACATACTTTATTACATTTCGAATAACTTAACAAACGTTAACGGTTAAGGATAAAGATACCTGCTTTTAATGGATTGTTAAACAAATTTGTGTTTGTGGTATTTGTGTGTATCTTGATTTGTTCTGGCTTGATCTCAACAGGTTTTAGGAGGGTCCTGGTGCATGGCCACCAGAGATCTTTCAGAATGTTCAGGTTCAATGCTTTAGGTTGGTGCAAGTTAAGTTATGGTTTTAATTTTGGATCATTTTAAGGTCAAAAGTGAGGGACTTGAGGATTCCTGATACTGAGATTTTGAGAATTGAATGCTTAAATACATAAACGTAAATATTCTAAAATTCCCTAATTCTACAATGAGGTTAATATTTGCCTTTCCCTTTTTCTGTCCATTTTTAGATCAAACATATAAATTCCTGAATAGATTTAGAAATTTGGTGCAATTCATGGTAAAATGTTGGTTATGAGGCGTCACGGTGGCCCAGTGGGTAGCAAGAAGGTCGCTGGTTCGAGCCGCGGCTGGGTCGGTTGGCATTTCTGTGTGGAGTTTGCATGTTCTCCCCGTGATCGCGTGGGTTTTCTCCGGGTGCTCCGGTTTCCCCACAAGTCCCCCCACAAATTGAGTAAGAACAATTGTCCATAGTGTTAGAGTGTGAATAAGTGTGTGAATGTTTCCCAGCGATGGGTTGCGGCAGGGAAGGGCATCCGCTGCGTAAAACATATGCCAGAGAGTTGGCGGTTCATTCCGCTGTGGCGACCCCGAAAGGGAAGAAAGCCGTCATGAAGATGAATGAATGTTGGTTATGAAGCTTGCTTATAGATTAAATGTGCAAGTGTAAAGCAAATATAGGATTTGGACTTAAGAAAATAGTTTTTGTTTCAAAGCATGGAGATTATTGTTTATTTCTATTTCAGCATGTATTTGTTTGCTTTTACATAACCAGAATAAAATGAATAAAAAGTGAAACCATTTTCGAGCAGACAATATTTTTTTTGAGAGTATAAATGTAAAGTCTAAAAAGACTCCACAAGCTAACAAAATAATTATAATCTATTATTATTATTTTATACAATTATGATTCTCTTTAAAAAGGCTGTTCAAAGTTTAATCGTGTAAAAATGATTTAGTAAATAAATAAATTATTGAAATTCTCACTTTTGTGCTTTGGCTTCATCTCTTGGATGATTTGTTCTGTAATATTCTTTTATTTCATAGATACATTTCCTGTTTTTATTTTTTAATTAAACCAAGTCTTCTGTACTTTTTAGGTTGATTAAAATGAGTGCCATCTTAAAATGTTGTTTAGTCTCCAAAAGTCCGATTATTGATTAGCTTCAACCAAAGACCACTTCTAGATGGAGCAGAGTTTTCTTCTCTGGCATGTGCGTGGAAATGCGGGGGGCGGGCTCTATGTTTGCTCCTTACTGGCCGAACCAGCTGCCAATCAGCAACCTTCTCCGCGCTGACAGAGTGAATACAATGTCGTATTTCAATTCACCTCAAAACTTTTGACTCGAATAGTAAACGTATAATACGATGTAAAATTACACAGCACATGCTGTCCATCGATCATTTTCATTTATTATTTTTTTTTACTTTATACCTCCATCACTCACTATATCCTCCGATTACTCGAAATAACCCCTAACAAGTGTTACTCTACACTAGTTTAATAGTAGGCAGTTATTGCACATTTAAGACAGAATCCAACTCATGACCTCTGCTATTGTTAGAAACTCTATCTTCAGGCTTAGCCACTAGAAAGTAAATTTTATAACGTTGCCAATTAAAAAAATATTAAATAACAAATACTAATACAGATTTATTGTAATAATCAAAGACATCATGATGTCAATTAATAAGACATATTGAGACAAGAGCTAGCTCCTGGCCTTTGTAAAAAATACAAATAAAATGAAAAAATAAATAAACAAATCATAACCATCTGGTAAAAGCATAATGCAAAAATAATGAGGAACACATCATCACAATCATCTTTTTTTCTCCTTACAACACTGAAACATAACCCGAGACGAGCACTTGATGTAAGAAACGATGGCTGTAAGGACACAGAGCACTAACAATCCACGTTCAGCTCACACACTGGGCATTTAGATACAGCACTGAGGCCTTTAACCAAAACTAGCAAATATAATGTACAATTCTGTTTTTACAAGAAGAAAATATCACATCTCATGTTTCGTTTTCCATCTAGAGTGATAACAAAGCATCTTTTCTACAAAAATACCAGACACAAAGTAGCACGAGGACTGATGAATATTGTAAAATAAAAAAACTTTACATCACCGAATGGAATGTTTGTACTTTTTGTGCAAAGAAAGAAACTTCTGCCACTACATGTCAACATTCAGAATTAATGTAAGAGAGGATATTTTGTAATAGTCCTTTAATAGAGGAAAGTAGGCCGAGTCAGAGATACAGTCTGAAATGAAAGATCATTGGTGATGGGAAAACTCAGTTTCAGGTGTATTCCTGCAATCGGAACGGGTCCATGACTGAAACTCAGTCCTCTGTGGTCTTGAAGTTGCATAGCACAGAGTCTAACAGTTGATTGGTCCACAGGGAGAAGAAACGATCACTTGATTGTTGATTTATGAGCCCTCGGTCTTAGGCCCATCTGTGGTTTCTTTAGGTGGGTCGGCAGATGAGGAGCCCTCACCACCTTCTTCACCATCATCTGTGGAAAGAAAAACTCATTATAATGCACCCACCATTTCCCATTTCATTAGTTTAAGAATCCCATAAATGAGTCCATAAATTTGCACCTGATTAGAAATGTCAAAAAAGACATACATCAACCACCAACGCTGAATAATCTAAAAGGGATTATGACTGGAACAATTACAAAACAAAGACAAAAAGTATACACAAACGATGTAGGCAGATTTTGAGTTTTATTTTTTTGTAATGGTTTGGATAAAAACACATTTTGTATTGATCTATATAACTGGTTCTTCAAGTTTATATAATATTCCTCGTGAGCAACTCTCACTGAAACTATACACCTTGTTAACCTGCTGGTAAAGATATTAGAATCTTTTGACTGCTGCATTCATACTGTATGTTTGCAAGGTGGTATGACCTTTTAACAACATTTTAACTGTAACGAAATTGGATACTGAAGCCTCTTGAAAACATTTAATTTAATTTTCAGATTAAATGCAATAAATAGAGCCATTCTGAGGATAAAATTGTTTGTATGGACTAGACAAGTCTTCCGATTTAGCACACTTTCTTTTCATTTTCTCATCTGACATGCTCACAATAAATCGTGTTCTCTGAAAACCAGCAATTTTTAGGGTTTCCTTTTATACTTTTCAGTCCCAATGCATCTTTGGGTAACATTGAATTTCACCATGGAAAAAATTATAACGATAGACATTACTTTATAAAGCTTCTTTATAGTTTGGATTCCCAAAAGTATTAGATAAAACCAAAAAAGCTCAATGGGTGTGAAAAAGGAGACAATGTGCAATTATAAACGCATCAACTGAAATTAAATATGAAGTTCTGGTTTGATATTTACAGATTTGCACTGCAGATTCAGCAGAAAATCATCTAGTAAAGAACTCAATTTTAGTTTAATTCTGTTTCCCCAGGAGCTATTCGTCTCTTCACTAGCAACGGGTGTCTCAGGACTGGGGCTGAACAAATAATCGCATTCGCAATTAAATGGATATACACCATTTAAACAATGTAATATGAATAAACACAATTTTCCTTTCCTTTGTTATGTTATTAAATCCAGATAGGTCCGAATTTAGCAAGAAAAGTTTATTTTTGTATTTAGCTAAAGTCTGTATGATAAAATTTATTCTTAAAACCAATTCCATGGTTATTATAGCAATTTTGAATAACTAAAATGTGGTAAAGGTATTTTTTTATTTTCTTTAATCTACACTTAAGTTTGTTTGATTTATTACTTTTGTAATACCACTTGCTTTTATACCTGCATAAAGGAATGTTGCAAGTTCAACAAATCAATCAATACTGGACAACAGCGATTATTTCATGAATCCAAATTGTATTTTTATTGATTGTATGCATCACTTATTTTCATTGAATCAATTTTTAGTTAATTAAAATACTTTAATATTGCACTTATTCCTTTCTTGTCATTTTTGGAAAAATATAAAACAGAAGAAAGCTTTGAAAAAAGTATTGCATTGTAAATCTCCATCCCAATATTGGTTAAAAATAATCACATAATCCGGCTCCGGGTCCCAGGCCCCAAAACTTGTCGTTCTGTGGGGGGTGAGCTGGATATCTGGGTAGCTCCTGACCATATATGGGACTTGGCCTGAGGCAGATCCCACTTTTCACTTGGGACATAGAAGGTTAGTCACGACACCTGGGATGTTTGGTCGCTGCTAGATGCTTGAGGTTTAGGGCGCCTGTCCTAAAAACTCAAACACTCAATTACTTAAGTGTATGTATGTATGTATGTATGTGTATGTATATGTATGTATGTGAGTATATGTGTGTATATATATATATGTGTATATATATATGTATGTATGTGTGTGTATATATATATATATATATATATGTATGTATATGATATGTATGTATATGTATATATGTGTATATATATATATATATATATATATATATATATATATATATATATGTGTGTGTGTGTATGTGCGTGTGTGTGTGTGTGTGTATGTGTGAGTATGTATGTATGTATGTGTCAGGATCTCTATCTCGTTTTTCTCTCTGTCTCCTGTCCGCGTCTCGGCTAATTATGTTATCTGTCGCAGCTGCTTCTCGTTTCGTTAATTGTCTCCGCTATTTAAGTTCCCCTGCTATGTCTCATCTTTGTGAGTTGTTGTTCGTCTTCATGTTCGCTGATGCTCTGCTCTAGCTCTTCTCTTGTGGCCTGTCTCGTTTACGTAGCCGGTGTGGAGTACTGCACTCAAGCCTCACCCAAGGAACCGAGGATCGCGGTGGACTGACCGCTCGGACTAACCCTACCTGCACCTCCTTAAAAGAGCAGAGGACCTGTCGCCTCCCGCGGGGTTTAGCGCACCTGCCCCAAGACTTTTGTTTATATTTTGAGACTCTGAACTGTGTTCCTGTTCTGTTGAACAGCGGTTTTGATTTAACCGCTTCAGTCATTAAAGACTCTGGTTACCGATCCCTTGCTTCTGGGTCCTTCTTAACTCAGTCACACGACAGAACAACTCACCCACCCATGGATCCAGCGAGGGACTCTCCTACCCGCCGCGCCGTGGAACAGCAAGGTATCCTGCTCGGACGCCACGCGGAGGAGCTCGCTTCAGCCAGGCAAACGATGGATTCCCTCTCCGCTCGGGTCCTGGAGCTCACCGAGCAGCTCCAGACGCTGCGCTTTTCCAGATCTTCACCAGCCCAAGGGGCAGCAGAACCCAGGGTTAATAACCCTCCGTGTTACTCCGGTGAGCCAGCTCAGTGTCGTGAGTTTCTCCTCCAGTGCGAGATTGTGTTCTCCCTCCAACCCTCCACCTATGCTGAAGAACAAGCCCGGGTGGCTTACGTCATCTCCCTTCTCAAGGAGAGGGCCCGGAGCTGGGGAACTGCTGTCTGGGAGTCCGGAGCAGAGTTTTGCTGTCATTATGAGTCCTTCAAGGCAGAGATGATAAAGGTCTTCGACCGTTCGAGCTTCGGTGAGGAGGCTTCGAGACGGCTCGCTACGCTCCGGCAGGGGGATCGTTCCGCAGCCGATTTCGCCATCGAGTTCCGCACCCTTTCTGCAACGGCCGGATGGAACGAGGTAGCTCTCCATGCTCGGTTCCTGGATGGGCTCAACTCCGAGTTACGAGGAGAGTTATTCGCCCACGATCTGCCCGAGGGTTTTGACCGGTTGGTGGAGCTCGCTTTACGGGTGGAGAGGAGGCTCGCCACTCGTCCTCGTTCCCGGGTTGCCGCCCCCCGAGAGTCATGGGAGGGTCTCTTCTCAACCGGTTCGCTCCCTACGGCAGCCGAGGGGCGTTCCGAACCCATGCAGCTGTCTCCCATCCGAATTTCCTCCGAGGAGCGCCAGAGGAGAATCATAAACCGCCTCTGTTTATACTGCGCTGCTGCCGGACACCAGTTCTCCGTCTGTCCCGTAAAAGCCCACACCCGGCGGTAGACCGAGGAGTATGGCTGGGCGTGTCATCCATATCCTCGGACGCAGTCACTCGAACGACGCTCCCCATCCAGATTGAGGTCGGTTCCGTGGTCCACTCTGGCGAGGCGCTGTTGGACTCCGGTGCCGAGGGGAGTTTTGTGAACAGATCGTTCGCTGAGGCGTGTCGGATTCCGCTTCTTTCGCTGGAGAGACCCACGGTGGTTCGTGGTTTCGATGGGCGGAGCCTAGCAGAGGTCCGTTACGTCACAGAACCGGTACGACTTCGGGTGTCCGGTAACCACCAAGAAACTATTTTTTTTATGTGTTAGACTGTTCTGACTGTTCTATTATACTCGGGCATCCTTGGCTCGTTAAACATAACCCGCAGCTAGACTGGGCTAGAGGGGGAATTAGGTCATGGGGTTTATCTTGTCATAACTCGTGTCTCATGTCCGCTTCCTCTCCGCGGACTTCTGTTTCTGCTTTACAGGACGAGCACGTTGATCTTGTGGGCGTTCCCGCCGAGTATCACGATTTAAGAGCGGTCTTTAGCAAGTCACGTGCCACCTCTCTTCCTCCTCACCGGCCCTATGATTGCGCTATTGATTTGTTACCGGGGGCGAGTCCTCCCCGGGGTCGTTTATATGCCCTGTCGCGTCTCGAGAGAGAGGCGCTTGAGAGTTACTTAACGGAGTCGCTCGCCACGGGTACCATTGTTCCGTCCACGTCACTTGCAGGGGCGGGGTTTTTTTTTGTCAAAAAGAAGGATGGTTCGTTGCGCCCATGTATAGACTATCGGGGATTAAATGAAGTCACTGTCAGAAACAGATACCCCCTTCCCCTTATGTCAACTGCTTTTGATCTTCTGCAGGGGGCTTCTGTATTTACTAAGCTGGACCTACGTAATGCTTATCACCTAGTGCGGATTAAGCAGGGGGATGAGTGGAAGACTGCTTTTAACACACCTATCGGTCATTTTGAATATAAGGTCCTTCCTTTTGGGTTGGCTAATGCCCCGGCGGTTTTCCAAGCTCTCATAAATGACATTCTCCGAGATATGCTTAATGTTTTTGCTTTCGTTTACTTAGACGACATCCTGATTTTTTTCTCTCGATCTGGAGACACATGTGTCACAGGTTCGTAAAGTGCTTCAGAGATTGCTTGAGAACAAGCTCTTCGTCAAGGCTGAGAAATGCATGTTTCACCAACGCTCGGTCTCTTTTTTAGGTTACATAGTCTCTGAGACGGGTGTGAGTATGGACCCTGCTAAGGTCCGAGCGGTCCAGGATTGGCCGGAACCTGAGACACGCACTGCGTTACAGCGATTTTTGGGGTTTTCTAATTTTTACAGGCGATTTATTCGCAACTTTGGTGAGATTGCTGCGGACCTGACTGCGCTTACTTCTGCTAAATCCCACTTTGCTTGGACGGCTTCCGCTCAGCGTGCATTCGACCAATTAAAGTCTCGATTTTCCTCCGCGCCGATTCTTATTACACCGGACGCCAACAGCCAGTTTATCGTCGAGGTGGACGCATCCAACGAAGGGGTCGGGGCGGTTCTCTCCCAACGCTCGCCAACTGATGGCAAGGTACACCCCTGTGCTTTTTTTTCTCGCCGCTTTAACCAAGCTGAGCGGAATTATGATATCGGCAATCGAGAGCTCTTAGCTATACGTCTAGCTCTGGAGGAATGGCGTCACTGGCTCGAGGGAGCAACGGTGCCGTTCCTCGTTTGGACGGATCACCGTAATCTCGAGTACATTCGCTCAGCCAAACGACTTAATGCCCGCCAGGCTCGCTGGACCCTGTTTTTTGGTCGTTTCAATTTTACGATTTCTTTTCGACCTGGAGCCAAGAATCAGAAGCCTGATGCTCTCTCGCGCCAATTTGACCCAGAGGACACACCATTCTCCAACGAGCCCATACTTCCACCTGAGATCGTGGTTGGGAACTTGTCCTGGGGTATTGAGCGTCAGGTAGAGGCTGCTCTGTTGCGCGAGGGCGGTAATCAGCTTTGTCCGTCCGACAAGCTATATGTGGTTAAGTCACTTCGTCCGGCGGTCCTTCGCTGGGGACACTCTTCCAAGTTCGTTGCCCATCCAGGGGTCAAAGGTACCCTGGAGGCGGTTTGTCAACGCTTTTGGTGGCCATGCATGGCACGTGAGGTCAGAGACTTTGTTCGCACTTGTCCTGTTTGCGTTCAGTCCAAGTCAGGTAATAGACCTCCCGCTGGACTGTTACAACCGTTACCCATACCTTCGCGACCCTGGTCTCATATCGCCTAGGATTTTATCACCGGTCTGCCGGAGTCCCGGGGTAACACGGTCATTCTCACCGTGGTAGATCGGTTCTCCAAGGCAGCCCACTTTATTCCGCTTCCGAAACTACCCACCGCTCGCGAGACTGCCATCGCCATGGTCAATCAAGTCTTTAGAATTCACGGCTTACCTAACGATGTAGTCTCGGATAGAGGTGTCCAATTCACCTCTAGGTTTTGGAGGGAGTTTTGTAAGCAGATTGGCGCATCACTCAGTCTTTCGTCGGGATTTCACCCACAGACCAACGGGCAGGCCGAACGGGCCAACCAAGATATCGGTCGCCTCTTACGCTGCCTGGTCAGAAACTGTCCGGCGTCTTGGTGCGATCAGCTCTCATGGGCTGAGTACGCTCATAACGCGACCCCGACCTCCGCCACAGGGGTCTCTCCTTTTCGAGCATGTCTCGGTTACCAACCCCCTCTCTTTCCCAGTCAGGAGGTAGAGGCCAACGTTCCTTCAGTTCTGGCCTTCATCCGACGTGCCAGACGCACCTGGCGAGTGGTCCAGAGAGCACTGGAGGTGACCAGGGAGCGCTACCGATGCTTTGCCAATCGTCACCGCTCAGTTGCACCACATTATATCTGCGGACAGAAGGTCTGGCTCTCCACCTTCAACCTTCCACTCCGTCTTCCCTCCCGCAAGTTGGCGCCACGTTTTATTGGTCCTTTTCCCATCACTAAAATTATCAGCCCCACCGCTGTTCGCCTACGCTTACCCAACTACCTAGCCCGCCTCCATCCGGTGTTTCATGTCTCGTGCCTCAAACCGGCCATACTGTCGCCCACTCATCCTCCTCCTACCCCGCCTCCCCCCTTACTCATTGAGGGAGCTCCCGCGTATCGGGTTAAGACGATTCTTGACGCTCGCAGACGGGGTCGGGGACACCAATTCTTAGTCGATTGGGAGGGGTATGGGCCTGAGGAGAGAAGTTGGGTTCCCTCAAGGGATATCTTGGACCGCTCTTTAATCGACGATTTCTATTCTTCTCGTCGCTCATCCTTGGGTAGCGCCTAGAGGCGCTCGTTAATGGGGGGGTACTGTCAGGATCTCTAACTCGTTTTTCTCTCTGTCTCCTGTCCGCGTATCGGCTAATTATGTTATCTGTCGCAGCTGCTTCTCGTTTCGTTAATTGTCTCCGCTATTTAAGTTCCCCTGCTATGTCTCATCTTTGTGAGTTGTTGTTCGTCTTCATGTTCGCTGATGCTCTGCTCTAGCTCTTCACTTGTGGCCTGTCTCGTTTACGTAGCCGGTGTGGAGTACTGCACTCAAGCCTCACCCGAGGAACCGAGGATCGCGGTGGACTGACCGCTCGGACTAACCCTACCTGCACCTCCTTAAAAGAGCAGAGGACCTGTCGCCTCCCGCGGGGTTTAGCGCACCTGCCCCAAGACTTTTGTTTATATTTTGAGACTCTGAACTGTGTTCCTGTTCTGTTGAACAGCGGTTTTGATTTAACCGTTTCAGTCATTAAAGACTCTGGTTACCGATCCCTTGCTTCTGGGTCCTTCTTACCTCAGTCACACGACAGTATGTGTATGTTTGTGTGTATGTATGTGTATATATATGTATGTATATATATATATATATATATATATATATATATATATATATATATATATATATATATATGTGTGTGTATGTATATGAATTTGTATATATATATATATATATATATATATATATATATATATATATATATATATATATATATATATATATATATATATGTATAATTACTAATTGTATTTATTATTATCATTATTATTTTTCTGTCTGGTACATAGATCATTAACTGCGTGTATGTATGTATGCATAATTATATTTGTATGCATATGTGTAGATAGATGCTAACTGCTTGGATGTGATAAGGTAGGTATCTAATCTTATTTATTTTACTTTTATTTTTATTTTTCAACTCACTCCTGACTCCTTCCCCCACAATTACCTCTCACCTTCTCTTTCCCCCTCCAAAACTTCTCTACCTCTCTTTCCCCCTCAATTACTTCTCTCCTCTTTCCCCTTTTTTATTAACACCATCCTGTCCTGATGTATGTTTATATGATTGATTAATGTAATTATTGTGATGAATGCGAATTAAATAAAAAATCAATAAAATAAATTAAGAGCTTCTATCCAGAGGAATACTCAATATATGATATCTTCAATTCCCTGGAAAGAGCAAAACTGACCAACTCAAACAAAGCACCTCCCTTCTCGTGGGGCTGCTTTAAAGTAGGACAGAACAGGTTAAAAAATAAAAAATAAAATAAATTAAAATAATAACAATTCAATTCATTTCCCAAAACGTTCAGCTTTAATAAAAATAATAGTGAATATATCTTCTTGACAACTCTATCAACCAGCGCAATCATCTTGCTAAGTGACAGAACAAGCTAGCATTAACCTTTGACCTTTGTCTCTGTCAAAGCCATGTGGCAACGAAATCTTTAATACATTATAGATATGTTTATAATTAAATTACTTATTTCTATCAGTTTTTTTTTTGAGAATTCACCTTCAAATGACAGTCATGGCCAGTTAGCCTCTAGGCCACAAAAACCCCAAAGCAAACCCTCCTTTATCCTAGTACATAAGACTAACCACTAGATGGCAGAAAACAGCAGAATGATTTTTCACCATTGACTGATTTTAAGCTACATGAGTAAACTCCTTACAATAAAAGAACTATCCCTTTAAGATACAGATTATGGAGTTTGTTTATTATTTAAAGCCAGATAAATAATGCATGGTGAGAAATATGCTCTGATATTTATAGCTTGAGCTGAGAATCTCAACAAACTGCTCATGGAACATCATTTGCAAAGATCATGTGTGATGCCTCAGGGGCTTATGGGTAACACATATCCAATCAAAAAGCGCCTGACTCCAGGCAAGTACCAAAGCACTGAACAACTCTATAGTGATCAAATGCACAGCGTAGACACTCTTTTACGTAAGACCATATTTTTCAGAAGTGTGCTGTGAATTAAGAATGCAGCCAAAAATGGTTTGCGCTCTGATATTATTTGAGGTTTTTTGAAAGAGCATTTGTCTTTTATCAGCTCCCACAGGAAGCACAGACTTTAAGGGACGCATCTGTAGCTGTCTAACGCCAATCTGAGATTCCGATGACAGCTTTATCACACTATAGCACTTCAGCTTTTAAGGAAAGGTTCTGTGATAAAAGAGAGCTTGTTCAGAAAAGCACTATTAATGTAAGATGGCATATCTTTTAAGTCCACCAAACACACTGCATGGTTTTATTTTGTGTTATTGTTCACTAAAGTAGTCTCAAATTAATCACTCTGTTTAAGTTTAACCAGACTGAGGGATTGAATTAAAAAAGGAACTGCATCGAATAAACAGTTTTAACTTTGGATCGTTTACGTTTTTACATATTTATGACCTGCTGAACATATTAAAATCAAGACGACAATTAATTACCTCCTACGGTAAGCTCAGCGAGTTTATCTGGTAGGTCAGAGGCTTCTGGACCGGCCGTGGAACCTAGAATGTCTGGCAACGCATTACGCCGGCCAGTCCTGCCCGTGGCTGCAAAATCAGAGACAACAGGTTCCACATCAGTCATCTCTGGAGCTCGTCATAGCATCATCTGAAAAAGATGAGAGCATACCCTGTGAGACAACCAGATAGACACATTATAATAGGTTTCATTTTTAGAGTTATACACAATTTAAAGTAAATGTGTTTTTTTACTTTTACTTGATTTGCTATTGTACTGTACAGTTTTTCCTCAGCGGAAAAGGTAAAGGTGCTAGGACCCTAATATTGTTAAACCGAGTTATATATGATTACTAGGTGTATTTTTATGCAGTGAAGAGTGTTTTGTAATACATGTGTTTGTAATGTACGTTGAAAGTTTATCCTTGCTTCTGTGACAACACCTATGACAGTTGTGGCTCTTTGGAATTCAGTTTCCATCACTCAAAAAAAAATAAAAACTAAATTTTAAGTTGTTATCTCAGAATGCCGAGTTTTATCTTTAGGTTGCAAGTGAGAAGTTCCAAAATCCTGATAAAAGAAGTCAGAGTAATTTATTTAGATTATTTTTCTCAGTGCCAAAAAAACGGGTTTCCATACTGGTCTCCAAACAACTGCAACAACAACAACAAAAAATCTTAAAAATCACAAAAATGTACATTTACTGACCTGCTTAAAATAACAACACGTTTGCGACGCAGTAAGCCATAAAAGCCAAGACATCCATTAAAATTTGGTGAAAATTAATTTAATCGTAACTATTACTAATCGTAGCAGAATAATTTTTCTCACACCCTTGGTAATAAAACAGTGGGATATTTAAACTGTTGTTATCAGTGTTATACAACATGCGATGGTCGTAAATTCACCATGCAACATCCAAAAATATTTTGTTTAACGCCACGTATGCCCACATACATCATATTTTCTGCACATTCAGTGCTGATAAGTGTAAATTTATATAAATTTATAATTTGCATATATATATATAAATATATATATATATATATATATATATATATATATATATATATATATATATATATATATATATATATATATATATATATATAAAATAAGCTTTGAGATAGGAATGCTCGCGAGTCGAGTTGAAATATTTCAAAATCAATACATAATTAAAGTGAATTAAATAAGAAAGGTTAGATCATTGAATTGCCAAGAAAAAACTTAAAACTTTCAATAACACAACTGTATCTTGCACAAAAATCATCAGTGAAATTGATAACGTTCGATACCACTCAACAATGTCAGCTACATGACAGCATCCCTTATAATTTACTCATTTCATTTTTACTAAAAGCCTATTTGGACCATTAGGTTTTTTCCACTTTTACAAATCTCTCCACCTCTGTCACTCAACCAGATGAATGAAGACGAAGTAGCTTCGAGGAATCTAGCCAGAATCTTTCCTGGGATCTAAACTGTCAAAGAGAATTGCAAATAACATGCATCATACTAACAGTACACAACGGTGCTTCTAGAGGGCTTGGCAATGCCTTCCATCTTTGCCTTTTAGTTAAATGAATCTCAGTCTGAGTAGAACTGAAAAAGACCTTACTCCCCTAAACAGTGCATGTGACCGTGGAAACTGAGTGATAAAAAGCGTCATCCCAAACTAAACAAACACTTTAATTTCACAATAAAATACTCAAAATTGTATCCACGTATCTTATTATTAATGGTTGTAATATCTAGGTCAGATTGTCTGCACACACTGCAGCAAGGTCTTGATTTAATGAGGAGTCTCTTGGCAACTTGTCAATATCTTTACACATTACAGCAATGATTTATCCAGAGCTGACAGTATTGTTCTCTTCCCTAGGCTAGAGCCATTATTATAAATTAGCCAGCTCTGCTGCAGCTTGGTCATAAATATTTCCTATCGATTTCCAGCCCTGCCTCAATCAAACAGAATCAAAACATCACTTGTGTTAAACAGAGCTATTTAGCTGGGCTCAAGCAGGCTGTTCTCACATATTTCAAAGGAGAATCCAATCATGTTTACATCAATTCTAATAACAAAAATTAAGCATGACACACCAAATAACTAAAAACTACATACTGGAACCTAAGGCACTAATAAACTGCGACAGAGAACTATTTCAATGTTACAGCTTTTTTATGCTTTAGTCATGCCTTTTCTTGCCAAGGGCTTCGTGTGTACCAAGACTGCACTGTTGCTCTCGCACTAGCAAAGCAAGCGCACCGCCTCTGTATGCTGCCATTGGAAATAAAACTCACATCAATCAAATATTAGCTTCCCAGCTTCTTCAGTTTTCCATCTGCTCTGCCTCATTGTGAAACATAAGCAACATTGGGCAATATGCTCGAAATGAATTGAGCTGATGAATTATATGAATTAGAATAAACTGAAATGGTCAGAGGCCTCTCGACTGATCACAACCTTCCTTGTGTAATTAAAAAAAAAAAAATTGAAACATGATAATAAATTTAAAAACAGCCCTAGAGTTTCAATTACAAACTTGTGCAAAAATGTCAAACAAATCAAATAAACTAAAGGGCTCACAAAATGGAAAACATACATTTAAAAGTTGTTAGGACATAAATCTTTTAACACACACATTTCAGAGCTGGTTAAATTCAACAAGTTATTTTAGTGCATTTAATAAAAGTAAAAGATAGTGTACAAATTATGAGCCATTTTTGACCAATGGCATGAAGTATTAAGGTGCAATGTCTAAAGGATGCAAACTACATGTGCAAAACACTGTACTAGTATCTGTTAGCATGTTTATATATACATATAAATCAGTACTCCAGCTTCTCATGGAATCTATTAACATAAAGTATAAGGTTTAGAAAAACAACTAATGTTTTTGAACATTAGATTTTTTTTTACAATATCTTCAAATGTAGATTTTTGTATTAGTTTCATTGTAATACAAGTATATCAAGTGTATCACTTAATGAGCATTTAAGATAGCAAAAAATTGACAAAACAATCACCAATGCTAGAAGCTTCAGCTTGGACAGTCCCACAATTTGTGAATCAGATTGAGTCCATGAAGTAAGTATTGCATTTACTGTTCATATAATGTAAGCACTAAAAAAATTTTATCATTCAAACTTATGGCTTATGCAGACAGTATTTGTGTATAGTATGTCCGCCGAGACACAAGTGGTGCAGAGAACCCTACTGTAATTGCTTGAATTAATACTAATTATTTTCTTTGCAGTCTTTGATCGCACTTTTGAGAGCCTGAACATGCACTGAATTATCGCAGATTTTAGCACGCATAACAGAACTGGTGAAAGGTTCAAAAATGTGAGAGCGGGAAAAAAGGCTCAATAGTGGCACTTACACAATTTAGTTGCTTGTTCACAACTGGTTTAGTACACACATGTAGGGTACCAAGATGGACAAATTTGTAACATAAACCATTTTTCCAAACTCAACAGCAAGTTTCTAATTTAGCAATTTCCTGTAAAATGAATTTTATCTCAACATCTGAGAGGGACAACCATGAGGAGACAAAATACCAAAGATGCGAGAGCCCTTTGATCGCTGCTTGCAGCTTTAACTTCAAGTTGAATTTCAATGCACATTTTTAAAGAAGCTTTATTTTGTGCAACCCTTGCTTTCAGTTGGCTATCGTTCCTTTTGAAATGGTTGATACGATCTTGTGAGCTTTTTTGAACATCGCTCAATTGCTCTGTCGTTCTGGGATCATTTGGCAGCGTACGCAGCACATCAAAAATAAAGTCGGTAAAACACTGCGCATGCAACACATGGTGAAACAGACTTTTTCAATTTTAAACAAATTTCTAAAATGTGTTGTGTGACAGGTGTCTTAAAACATGTAAAACTTCCCAAATAATTTTTCTAATAAACTGCAAAAGAGAAGAAAATACAGCAACATTATGTCATGGCTCAGCAGTAGAGGTATTCTAATATATATTAGGCAAAATAACTTGATCAAATAACTTGGCATATCTTTTTTGGTTCCCAAGTCCTATCTTACAGAGGTATACAGAAGGTTTTGCAATTAAATATAAAACCATGGCTCCTGGGTTTATGGATCAGTAAGCCTGTATGCAGTCCTAATAATGAAGAAACCACTGACACACGTGACCGACTTGCAGAGCAAATTATTCGCTTGGTTCTTGATGCAGGATTATGTGGGACATCAAACCTACAGAGACCGTAGCTGCATTTATATCAGCTCAGTGTTACTAAACAGGTAATGTGTAACAAACACACCTGAAATAGAACAAAACTATATTCAGCGCCAAATGAAAGTCATTGAAAATAAGAAGCATTTTGGCAATTGGATGACTGAACAAGCTTATTTAATTCACTTTAATTGTGTTGATTCATAAATTCTCCAATGGACTACTCCAAGAAAAATTTGTGTAAAATAGCGTAGCCCATGTAAAATAGAAAGAGGGTTTAGATTACACTGATTGCTGGTATTTACATTGCAAAGATCAGGGTTCAATCTACTCCACTGAATCGTCACGCTGCCTTGTTTTTCACTTTTTAACTTGAATAAAAATTTTTGTTTTCCAAGCATTTTTGATGGGAACAGTTTAATTCTAAACACGTATCTCTTTCTAGCTTCTCAGTTTCTAGTTAGCTTTGCATCTAAGCCTGGACAGATGAACAAACACAAGACAAGTAAACAAAGATTTTTCTTTTTCTAAGAAGCAAACATATCTTGCTTTTACAGCAGATGGTGGCCCATAATAATTAAGTGCTCCAGAGGAGGGGCAAATGATCAGCGGGTAAATGAAGAGGTAATTCACACACTGCCAGTGAGCTGCACTTTTTCTGGGTAATTTCCCAGGGTTCGTTATTTCATGGCCTTGTCATCACCGGTGGTACTTAACTTCTGCACTTTCTGACACAATGCCAAGAAACAAAAAAACATGTATACTGTGACTTCCAATGACATTACTGTGCAAAAACACACAAAAAAAGCTTGGTTTTAGATGTATGGTTTTATTTGTACTATTTTGTTCAAAACAAAGATCCAACTTGAAGAAAAATCTTGACATAACTCATCACTACCCTGATGTGAGCTTCACACTACACAACTATGTGTGAAATTAAATAGTTACCATCGAAAGACTGTGCATACAATATCTTTGCAGCCATGTTTATGAAAGCTGAACATGGTTTTTGGAGTTGTGCTGGCTCAGCATTCAGGCTAACATCAAAGAGTGTCAGATTTGTTTGTACCGGCCATCTATAGTGATTATGATAAAAAATTATAACTAATATACAGAGAAGAAGTACTTAGAGGGTGTCTGAATGTTATAGGTTTAGCTAGATTATATACATTTTAGGAAATCTTAAAAATTCTGAAAGGAACAATTTAAGATTTTTTTAAATTTTAATCTATCATTTTGTGTTTAATTGTACCATGTTTTCCTCACTGGGGGTCCCATTTCTAAACAAACAGTTTTTTTTTCTGTCATCAGCCATAGATTGGCATTGTGGATTCTCCCAAATCACTTAAAAAAATTAATAAATAAATCAGTCAGCTCTTGAGCATTGTTCAGAATGCAGTGTTCAGTTTAACCAAACTGAACCCCAATTTGTTAATGTAATAAATAATAATAATAATAATAAAAATCTATTTTACAATATCAGCCCTACAGTTGATACAAAACCAACAGTTCTAAAAAATAAATCCAAACAATTGCTACAGACAAAATAAACATTCACTAACGTCTAGAATATCGGTAAAAAGTGCAAAAAAATTAAATAAAAACCTAAAGATGTTTAAGTGCAAATTCAATTGCATGTCAAAATTATTCAAGGCTTGATCACCACTTGGTTTAAATTATTTTAAATTAAAATCGATTGGATTGTAATTGCAGTGGTTTTGGATAAAAACAATAATTTTGCAGTAAATTATGTTAAATTGGCATTAAATTTGCATCATTTTAACATAAAGATGTTTTTCCTATAGACTGGTGTTTTTGTCTAAACATTAAAAATATAAACTGTGAAATTATTATTTTATACACTGATTAAAAAGTATAATAGATTAATTTTAGCATTCATTGAATAAAATTTTTCAAATAATATTTGTGATATGAGCAAATATTTTGAGTAATCTCTTTTCGTTTAAGAAAATATTCATATTCAAAAACAAACATATACATATTTGCTTTAATATTAATATATATATATATATATATATATATATATATATATATATATATATTTATTTTATGGTCAAAAATTTACATTTGATTGGCGTCAACTTGATTTTGCACTTTTGCAACCTATTTTTATGTAGTCTATTTGATGTCAATTTTATGTTAGGTGCCAGTTGGGATATTATCATGCATCTTTAGGGTTTATTCTGAAGAGGTAAAAACTATTTCAGAAATTATATCTGTACGTGTGTTTATTTTTTCTATTTTCTCTATGACTAAATATTTTCTCTATCTGGATTAAATGTGATAAATATAATAAATAATCTCAGTGACGTCATAATTTCAGGATTTTACAGCAGGCTTTGAGATTTTTAAGGGGTACATGCCCAGTTCAGTTTCACTTCATATCAACTCCCTGCAAACATGCACAAATATTACATTTATCATAAAGTCATTCCAGTTTAATCTTTACTAGAAAGCATGAGAATTATCCAAGCAGTAAAATGCCTTTCCTTTTATATTTATCTGCTAATTCAGCCCACAAAATACAAAGATTCTTTCACAAAGTAACCTTCCTTAAGGGAGGTTCTCTAGGCTTGACACCTGAGTCAGTATGCTTAATAACAAGCAGCAGAATTGAGCATCAGCGCGCCAGCACGCTCTGGTGGGTCAAAGCCTCCGAATAGAGATTTGAGCCAAAAGCACTACAGCTGCTACCTTTTGCACCTGCGACCCACCATGTCTCAAAAAGCATGTTTACCAGTCACAACATGATCCTTTTGTCAATCTCTGAATAAACATGGTGGGATTTGGACTTTTTGACAAGCCATTGAGCAATACAATCAGAGGAGGGGAAGTGGAGCACCACGCAAAAAATGCCCACATTCAGCATGTTCTCCATTCCCCAGATGTGAAGATCATGCACAAAATGTGCTAAATATAAACAGGCATTACTTTAAATGTCAGAACAAACAAGGTTAATCCAGTCTTAATCCATGTACAGCTCAGTAACAAGCTTTGTATAGCATGAGCTGAGGTGTTGCTTCCATTCACCACTCACAGCTAATTCTCCATCATTCAATCTACACATAAAGAGGAAGAATACTTTCCTCTCAAGGACAATCCTGTAAAGAGAATGTATGAAATATTAAAAAAAACACGATTGAAAGAAAAGAGAAAATATTTAACACTAGTTAAATTTAGCTTACTGAAGTGTGGAGATGTTGGTTTAGCCTGGTTTTACAAATATGGACAAATGTATTTACATTCTGATCACTAAACCTCCAATCTCTTTCCAAACACATATTCTCCTCAGTGAAAGGTAGAATATATAGAGGTCCGTCTGACTCATTTCATCTTTGTGTAGCTGACATTTAAAGAATGATTCAACTCATCTTGTCTTCATGAATACATATTTGTGAAAAATTTCCATCAATTGATCCAGAGGCATTTGTTAAATACACCTACTTGATATCAAACATTTGTGTCAAAAATGGTAACTAAACTAAAGAGTGAGACAAAAAAAACTCTTTTTGCGTCATTATAGCGCTTGTAATATTACCTTTAGATTCCTGATTTTCTCCACAAGTTCTCCAGACCCATAAGCCTGAACTTAAAAACGAAAAATGATTTTGGTGTCCATGATGAATGCAAGACTAAATTACATTAGGGGTAAACTGTGTCTAGAGTCAATTATCAGAAAAAAGGGACATCAGATGACCACGTTCAGTCAGGCAGCTCTGAAACTTTAGAGCAAGGATCTCAAACTCAATTTGTGGAAAAGCTCAATTCCTTTAACTAAAAAAATCTGATTCCACTAACTAAGCTCCTCCGGGAACTGTGCATTGAGAGTCCTGCTATTATTCATGAAAAGGTTTACCATTGTTACTTCACAAAGTTTAACTGATGTTACTCACTCTCCAAGCAATATTCTAAATGGTTGCTGCAATTATAATGAACGTATAATGGCTATAATTACTATAATAATACGCTATAATTATTTACATATTTAGTTAATTTTGCTTTAAGTGAAGAACATTCATTTTTTTGGACCACTTTTTTTTGACAATTTGTTTTTCACATGTTGCTCTAATAACATAATTTGTGTGTTAGGAAATCCTCTATCACAGTGGTCCCCAACTGCCAGGTCCCAAAAGAAATAATTAATTATTTACATTGCAATTATTTTCTTTTAATTACCGGATTATCTTGGTTACATAACAATCACTTGTTAATGTAATGTTGTTGGTGTAATGTTACAGGGAAGCTGGTAATAAAGTTGCATATGAGTACACAGTGAATTCATTTTTATTTCATTTGCAATATAAACAATGTAAACAAAACTGCTCCAAAAATGTTTCCCTCGCTGCAAGTCGCAATGCTTGAGGCTTGTTAAAAACTGCTTAAAAGACTTTGAAAAGCCAACCATCTGCAGTTCTCTCATTTTTTTAATGAACGCTAGAAGAGAATGAGGCTCCGATCGGGACTTTGACCATTCAGGAGCAGCTTGCAATGATCTAATCAGGCTGAAAGTCGCTGAGTAAGGGTAAAAAATGCACCTCGCATCGAACGTGATGATCTGCGATCTGATGCTGTGATCTGGAGATAACATTTACATTTTCCTCTAAACATATTACAAATAAAATACTAAATACTAAGTCTCTCCATTTTTTTACTATATAATTTCACCCCTAACACCAACCCTTTCATCTTGGTAAATTTGTCTAGCATTGACCTGTCTGTGGTGATTAAAAGTTTGGGGAACACTGCTCTCTAATAATTGAATTTGTGTCTTACATGTTATTTTATACGTTGAGATTTAGAGGAATTGATGGACCCCAAAAAATGAAATTAACTTCCTTGGTATTATACATAACATTAACCAGATTCATTTTCGGTAATGTGTCCAAATATGAGATGATCGCTGGACTTCAACTAGTCTTACTTATGAAGTAGCACTTAAAATTTTGGCTGCACACTCAATATACATGTGTGGTACAGCCAGTACAAGTTTCAAATGTAATAAACCAAACATCCAGTGGCCATCCGAGCACCAGTCCAAGCAAACATAATAAGAGAAAGAGAAAATAGAACTGCATTTCCCAAATAATCTCTGTTGGGAGCCCAAGGACAAAAGACTGATCTCATCTTCCACTCGACTTACACATGGCCTTAAGAGGCAGGAACAAGACATGACAACCTTGTAGAGCATGACTTGACATGATAGAAAAGTAGCTTTCAGTCGCCAAGCTGTCACTATGACGTCAATGAGGAAATAAATCGCTTGTTTAATTGGCTGCATATGGTTGTGCAATAAAATCCCTGCTTCAGTTGGTTTGAGGACTGAATCAGAATTGCAGTATGAGGGCAAGATACATCATGCATGTTATGCGCAGTCTCCCAGCTCTTCACATTTAAAGGTCTTGTCTATTTACTCACTCATCTGTGCTGCCAGGCTAATGATGCTAATGGTGTGCTATCTCCCAATCGATAACAACCAGAACAATGTGGCAGATGACCTACAACAGCATGGGCTACTGAGATAAGCTGCTTGTCTGGTTTAATGGCGCTGCATGGTGCAGAGACTTTTATTTTAGGACATTTCCCTCTTTGGGATTTTGTAAGGTCAGCGAAGGAAGGACAGCTAAAATAAAAACCCAAGTAATAACCTGAAGCTAATGTTCAAGCAGAGAGGTGTTTGCTCGTAGGGTTTGAGACTCTCAAAACTGGCACAAAAAACAAAACTGTCAATCTTTTGTGTTATTTTATTTTGCCAGGTTTTTGAGGTGTGTATTAAGGCCTTTACAAATCAATTATGCTGCTTTAATGAAAAAAAAAAAAATAATGGAATCCAGGAGGTGCGAAAACTGGTCAATACAAACTTACACTCGTCTATCACTTCATTAGGTGCACCTTGTGTTGCTAGTATCAGTTTGGACCCCCTTTTCCCTTCAGACCTCCTTATTCCTTTATGAAATAGATTTAACAAGGTACTGGAAACATTCCTCAGAGCGTGTGCTCCATATTGATATGATAGCACCACACAGTTGCTGCAGATTTGTCAGCTGCATATGCATGATGGAATCTCCTGTTTTACACACCACTAAGGTGCTCTATTTGATTGAGATCTGGTGAATGCAGAGGTATTTTTTTATCCTTCTAAAAGTCGTCTGAAGATGGGTACAATGTGGTCATAAAGGGATGAACATGATCAGCAATAATACTCTGGTAGGCTCTGGTGTTGACACACTGCTCAATTGATAATGGGTTCAAAGTGTGCCAAGAAAATAATTCCCATACCATTACACCAGCACCTTTCTCCTCTGAACTCTGGCTTCAACAAGGTATTTTTCCCCACAGAAAAAGTGTGAAGATGTTTCCGTGTTAATTATCTCTTGTGCTTATTGCATTCAATGCACCTGAAGATCACTTTATAGGCTTCAAACAAGATTGAACAAGACATATTGCTAAATGCTTCAAATCTTTAAAAAAAACATTTTTATTTCGGATTATTCCTTTCCACCGAGCACTTCTTTATTCTGTTGATCGGCTGAGATGACCTTTCTGTGAACTACATAGGTTAACCTTTGCTTTTGTTACAAATTTCCTATTCTCTCCCCCTTAGTGTAAGTCACTTTGGATAAAAGTGTCTCCTAAATAAATAAATGTATTGCAATTATAAGTGAAAGCTATATTGATTCCAGCTTATACATTCTAAATTGAGTGAGGGGAAATGTGTGATCCGATGGCATCTCTAGAGCCAACCATCACTCATTCAACAATCCACAGCTAATGGGGCATTGATTATAGCATCTGCTTGAAACCCAACTGAACCAGAGTAACGGTAGGACCACTGATCCTACAAAACCATCCTGACCTCTGAACAAGCTTTGCTGCGCGACTATCATGACTGTGCGTTTCCATTCTCGAGAGGCTTACACTGACACAGATAAGTGGATGAGCTCTGAATTATAGGTCTGCAACACCACAGCCGCTATGGAGTCCCCACTATTCTATTTCCACCCTGGTGATGAATGCTGTCTGCTGTAGGGCGATTTATAAGCAAAGGGGTGTTTAATGCATGCATGCATGAGGCTGAATATTTATCTTCAGCATGATGTCCATGAATGGGTTTTCAGATTTAAATATGACAGCAGATTCAATTTTATGACAGAAGCTTTCTCCACCAATTACATAACATATATCCCCATGCTATATAAGCTATGACACTACATCATGGCATTTTTATTTAATGTCTTCGTTCTAGTCGTGTGAACAGCACTGACATCGTTTTACACACTCAATGGTTTTATAAGTGAATTTTTACCACTGAAAGAAAAATCAACTCCAGATGATTCAGTCCGGTTGGAAAAAGCTAGCATGATTTGAGCTGATGAGCTGAGCAATAAAAATATCTACTTTAACTCGCTCAGTTAAACAAATTAGATGCATCCCTGGCTCACGCCCACTCCTCCAGGAAAAATTGACATATTATTTTAGAATTATTATCATTTTAAATGCAAACTAGAAGTGAAGAGCGGCAGTAAAGTGATTCGCACAGAACGACCTGGTTTAGACTAGTTTTAGTTTTCTTGGTAGATATAAATTCTCATTGTTAGCATTCAATGTCAACGTGTGTATATCACAATGATTAGATTTGACAAATCTGACCTTTGACAAAAGTTGCTAAATAATAATACTACAAAATTATCTCCAGGGTGCCTGACATGGTTTTTTTCACTGAGTTTAAGTAAGAACAGGGCATTTAAACCTTGATTTTAAGGTTAGAAAAATCATTGGAACTTTACATAAAGTAAATGGAACAAAATGGAACTTTTCACAGACTCTCTAGACAAGTGCAATAAATCAATCAAAATATTTATATATGAAGCTTTTTGCAAATGCTTCAAAGCAGCTTCACAAACACAAGACATAATGTAGCTCTAAGTAATATCGAAACTCGTTTTTAATTGTTTCGTGAGACTATAATTAATTACTAGCAAAAGAGCTCCTATTGAAGAACATTTTTTTCATAAAAAAATTATTTTATGGGGTCATTAACAAAAAAATCATTAACATAACTATATAAGGCAAATTTGTGACAAGAATTGTTACATATTCACTGAGAACACGAACTCGACCACTAATAATAAAAGGAACACTTTATATAGCTCTCTCAGAGATTGGTTGTTCGCCTGATTTGACGTGTGCACTGATATACTATAGCTTAGCATAGTAGGATTAGACCAGTCCCTTTTTTGTACCAGGGAGAGTAGCAGATTTTTCAAAGAGTTAGAAATATTTATAAGAAATATTTTAACATGTAAAACTTAATCCCCTGATGAAGTAAATATTTTTTTGGCACACTGGTATATGCCTGTGCTCCCTGAGGCCATGTCACAGAAGGAAAATTTAAATAGGAAAATGGACAAAATGTAGAGATCACAGTGGCGCAGTGGGTAGCAAGGTAATCTCATAGCAAGAAGGTCACTGTTTCGAGCCTCGCCAGCGTGGAGTTTACATGTTCTCCCCGTGATCAGGTGGGTTTACTCGGGTGCTCCTGTTTCCCCAAAAAGTCAAAAAGACATGCAGTACAAGTGAAATGGGTAAACACAATTCTCCACAGTGTATGAGTGTGAATGAGTGTGTGTGTGAGTGGATGAGTTCATGGCGGTTCATTCGGCTGTGGCGACCCCAAAAAAGCAAAAAAGAAAATGGATGGAAAAATCTATTCTGATTCAATGATCTATTGTCAAATCCAGAGTAAGACTAAACAGATTTCAAAAAAGCAATAATAAACAACGTATTAACTCTGGTAGATTTGAAGGATGAATTTTCAAAGAATAAGAGGACATGGGCTCAGAAATAATGAGTACTACCGATCGTGTCTGGCAGACCTTGCAATATTATAGAGCAGAAGTCAAACAGCAGTGAAGAGAATATGACCCAAAAATATATAATGAAAATTTTTCACATTAGTTGATATCGACAATTATCACAATATTGTTGAATCTTTTTTTTCTGGTTAAAATAAAAGTTAGTTTGTGCTCTGGAGTGAAAGTTGTACAAACCTGATCATTCATTAACTGAGGTTTTCAACAGTTTTTTTTAATTGTAAAAACAAGCCAAAATTTTTCTAAACATGAACAGGTTAAGGTAATCTTATATCATCAACATCAAATCATTATTATGTGATATGTGTCAGGCCAGGTTTTTTGGAGACTGTTTCAGATGATTTGCTATTACAATGATATCCGTAACCTGTACAAATAGCACAAAAATTCGACATTGAGTAATTATTTATTTTTACTTATCTATCACCAATTACTATGTTCACTTTTTCACCAGTAGAAGACTAGCTGCTGATTGGTCTTCCAGTCGATTGTGTCGCTTAACTACATCAACAAGAAGTGTTTGCACATGAGAGCAGACAGTTGGAGAGAATATCGTTTTTTTGCTTAAACTAGGATAACAGTGTGGCGGTTTTAATCTCAGAAAAGTAATAGCACAAGTGTTTTATTTTACTTGACTCAGGAACTTTTTTATACATTAAAGAAATTATATCTTCTTAAGGAGAAAATGTATATAGTGATAATTATCAATACCAAATCATCACCCAGCCATTTTTTGTTCATCACACAAAAAACTTGTTTTCTGCTCAAATCAAATGTTTCATGATCCTTTAAAACAGGAAATGAGCCAAAGCTAGTTCCAGTCTGGTAGGTTTGGGAGACTGGACAAACAAGCTAGGATGGGTTTAATTCACTTTTTTTCATTCTACAGAAAGCATCAATGAGGTTTTACTGCCATTGACGCTTGGAAAAGCTACCACCAGGCTACAACTATCAAAAACCTCCAGCTGAGTCAGATGAAACAGCCTAAAGCAAGCCTTTCCCTCATTCTTTTCATCTCCTAGGCTTCATTCCACCTCAGACCTTTAGAAATGATGTTTCGGCTGCAGCTTCTCATGTGTGAAAATTCTCCTGCATTGTGGCTTACTTCATTCTCAAAGTCTAAATGAGATTTGATTTGATCAGTTTGACTCATCACTTGTTCAAATCCAGCACCTTCATAAACACATCTGTGCATAGTTAGCAAAGCCAATTAGCGCTGCATTAAAGCAACCTCTCCAGTCGCACCCATAGTTATCAAAGCTGTGCATTGCTTTAGATCACATGTACAGCCAGAAATGACACATGTCAAGGCGCATCCAATCATCAACCAAAAATCGCACGCATACATAACCAAAACACAGAAGCAAACTGAAGCAAATGAAAGATGAATTGTAGGCTAGCTTGGCAACAAAGGTTTAAATCTCTGTCTATTTATAGCAGATGGCAGCTGCTTGAGGGCAAAGCCCATACGTGTGGCTACAAGAACAAAGCACAGATTACATGGGATTCATCTTCTCATGTTTCAAAAACTGACCGCAGTTCCCTTCACAGTGTTTCCCCTGGGAAACCTTTTCCTTTTGGCTGTGAAGAGAAACAACACCGATGTGCACCACTGACAAAACATCAAATCTGTTCAACAATATTATTCCATGTTATACATTTTTACATTTTACAAATTCCCAAGAATCGAACCCACAACATTAGCTTTTCAAGCTCTACTTATTTTGCCAGAGGAGTGCACCAGAATAACCATTCAAACATACCGCTCCTTTCATTTAGAACTGTTTATGTTGGCACATCTGTAAACTTAAAACTTAAAAAGGATGATTGCAGTGATGAATTATGCGTCAAAGTTACAGACAATTAACGGTGTCAATCATCACCCGAGTGGTTCATGTCGCACTATTAGAGAATCAAAAACTAACTCTACTGTCTGACAAGTAGTACATGTGCTGCATAAGAGGCATATGTGATCTGAAGCACACGAGAGATCATAGCATGGTACATATGGCTGAAAGAGATTTAAAAACAGCAGTTCTCTCAAATTCAGGCTGCAAAGCTTTAACACGTGTTCATCCAAGCCTCTCTGCAGCTGATGTTTGAAGTGGATAACCTTTAAGGCAATGTCCAAACAGAAATAGTTTATGTTCATGTCAAAGAATCAATCAATCAGTTTTCTCCTTATTGACAAGGCACACCTTTTTTGTGTGCATAATTTAAATATGAGTTTAGAGCTACGTTCAGACTGTAGCCTAAAAAAAATGATTTTTTTTGCCCATATGTGATCTTTATCGGATATTGTCATGACCATCGGAACAGCTCAAGTACAATCTTTTTAAATGTGATCCAGGCAGCTTTCATTTGTAGTTCTGAAACTAAAATGTACCACATTTATTGCTACCAACACAACCCCATTTTTTACTGGCATTTTTCAGGCTTTTGCGTAATAAAGCCAACTTCAACATGGTTTCTTAAACATATTTTTACTGAAATTATTAAAATTATCATTTGTTTATAGTTTTTTGTAACAATAGTTTGTAAGATGAATTCAATTGTTTCATTTTGTTGTGTTTACATTCAAACTGTGCTGTTCAATGATTTCAGGCAGACTTTTATTATAAGGCTCTTTTTAAAGCGCTAGTTTGACCATATTTTTAACAGTCAACAGTCATATTTTTGTACAATCAAGAAACATCATTGTTTGTAAAAATTCCCTAAACTTTGAAATGTTTTCTTTTATTACACATCATATTACATTAAATATTATAAGCAACATTGGAAAATGTGTCATACTGTTTACTAGCACAGTTTCTGTGCAATCTACGTCAACTTCAGAAGACAGAGGAGTTAACTAATCAACTGTCCAAAAAGTTATCACATCATAAATATGAAAGTGGATTGAACCTGTAATATTAGCAGTTCTACCATCAAACAGACATTTACAAAATAGTTAAATTAACATTAAAATACATTAAAACTCCATACTGTTGTTTTAAACCAGAAAATGTAATATTATCAAATACACTATTTATTAAACAACCCTTTATAATATACAGTCAAGTGGTTTTATATAAAATTAACAAAAATTATATAAATAAACCCATAAAAACATATTTATTTCTGCATAAAGAGCAGGATTTATATATTAGACTTAAATATAGATATTAATATAGATATACAGTACATCATGGTATTTTAGCAATTAAATTCTTTAAGTGCATATCAGGGGTCAGTAGTCTCTTTAGGCCCATTTCAAACCACTCACTTTTCCACATTTGATCAGTAAAAAAAAGCATTAAACAGCAAGAGTTAAAGCACTATCGACTTTTTTTTTGTTTTCTTCCCCAAAACCTCCTTCATCTAAATGAAATCAATTAGATGATTAATCCAAAGTTTTACTCTTCAAGTCAAAAAATACTACGCTTAAATGTTTATGTGCACGAAAAAAGTATGCTAGCTTTTCACATTTATTTGATAAGCCTCAGCAGATAGGATTCTCTTCTGTTGCCAGGCACTAATGTTCTACCTCTACAGTAAAAGGTCGAGCCATGAGATTTATGACTGAGTGCATGTGTGCGCACTGAAAACGTGACAGAAGAAGATGGAAGCAAGTTTGAACCAATCAATAGCATGGCAGCCGTAAAAACTTGCATGCAATGAACTTTGACCTTTGGTCTAATGAAAGTGCATTAAACAAATTTAAAGCATGAAAATGACCTGAATTACAGATGGCTCAGGGCTACTTGAACAGTAACAGTAGTAAAACCACTAAGAAAATTAGTTAAATTACTTTCTCACATGATGTGCTATTTAAAATTATGCACGTTTCAACAAATATGACACGTTTTGTTCTGTAGGGTCATTTTTAGCCAAAAGTGAGATTTTATACATTAAAGATGCCGTATCATGGCACCGGTTATTTTTGAAAACAGTCAATGTGAAATATTTGGAGAAAATCATTGTTATGTACACAGCTTGTCCAAATTTTTCAAGTGAGTTGAATGTTTGTTTACCATTACCATTTTCTTTTCTTTTTTTTCACTGTATACCACAGTTTAATGGCTGCTTGAGATATGCCCATATTATGACCCTTTTAAATAATTTATAATTAACATTTGACCCCTGTAGACTATAACTGCACCTTTAAAAACCTCAAAAAGTCAGTATTTATCGTAAAAATCTCTTTGAATCATCTCAAATGGTTGTGCTCCACAAAAAGACCCATGTTTCACCCACTGCCATGCTTCCGCCATGCCCCTGTCTTGTTAAAAATCTAGACATCCAAGACATCGAAAAAACAATTTAATTTCATTGTTTATCTACGGGGTTCACTTCCAGGTCAGACAGTAGTACGTTCTTTGTTGAGATGAGCTGCATTAGCAGTTCATCAGATTGGTTAGTGGGCGGTGCTATAGCCAATTAATGTGGGAACCATCATTTGAGCTCCTCAAAAAAAAAACTAAGATTACAAACACATGCGTCAACAAATCTAAATATGACTTGAGGCATGTTTTTATTGAGAACAATACTAAATCAAACCAAAAGGTCTGAAAAGTGAGAATTACATGATAAATATGCAAAAGTAGACATAAAACTGAATTTATACTCAGTTTTTTGCAGCAAAAGCTTATACAGTAAGTGTAAATGAGGGCATTTATATAAAATTTCCATGGCTCGAATACAGGCTGTAACATGAAAAAGACAGAATTTTTTTTTAATGGAATTGATAACATTTTATAATGATTCTCAGCCCATCTACACCCTGGGCTTATGATACATATGAGCTCTGTGCAAGAAGACACAGTGCATTCATAAATAATTCACATCTGCCGGGGGTTGAAGAGAAGAATTGATAAGAGCGCCTCACGAATGCAACCCTCATTCTCATGTCACTGACAATTTATCCACAGCAAACACAGAATGAAAGGGAATTTAACAGCTTCACAACATGCTATAATCTGTCTTACTTCTCGACAAATCAAACATATGGACTGTAAAGCCCATAGCAGACTATATATTACACTGCTGTCTTGGTGTAAGACAGTTTGACATTTACCAGCGGGCGTTCGAACTCAAACTGCAGTCACTGGCCACTGCATGTGGTGTATTTTTAGGGCTGATACGATGAAATCTGGCGATTAAAGATAACCGTGAATCCTTGCTTTATAACCCAGCCCAGCTCTGTAGCAAAGCAGAAACCAAGGATTAGGCTTTATCGCCAGAACAGCATGTGGTCTTTAACTCTTTATAAAAGGAGTTACCACACACATGAAAGTTCACCTTCTCTACACATGTCTGGCCTCAGAAAAAAAAATGGATGTGAATTCATGATTTGAATTTTAATGACAGAAAGAAGTACTCTTATATTTATTGTATTTCAATAATACGATATTTATTATATGAATCTTTTATATGTTTTAACTACACAGTCTGTCTTAGTATAATGTAAAGGGGACACGCATCTTTCTAAAAGGGGGGGGGGGGGTTAATTTTTTTAGATCAAACTAAAATTATTCTTTGTTCAATTTGCATTAACATAACTGTAATAAAACAGTAATAAAAGTTTTCGTTTAACAAACATCTGGTCCAAAATCTGACATAAATCTGTAATTATATATGTAACATTAGTAAAGTGTAATTTCGGCTATAATGGACGCAGGCTCTGAATGAGTTAATCGCCCATTAGTAATTTCCCCACATAAAAAAATATAATCCAACGTAGCACATGGTGACATAGACCAGTGCCTCCCAACCTTTTCCCCTAGGGCCCCCCATGTACATACACGACAGATTGAGCACCCAAAACAAAAGAATATTTTTTTGTTGGAGGCAAGACATGAGGGAAAAGGGGGGAGGGATAAAGAGAGAGAAAAAGAGGGGGAGGGATAGAGAGAGAGAGAAGCGATTTGACAATATGAAGGATATAAAGGTTTGCGATTCACAGTTTGGTAAAACCATACCTGTAAACTACGCCTAGGTGATATGGGCAAAAAATATCAGATTTAATTTTTAAATTGATTTTTCCTCAACCTAAAATAAATGTGGAGATGACAAAAAAATTGTGAAACACGCTTTATAGAAAATCAACAAGCTATTCATGCAAATGTGACATTGTTATCAAGTGAGTTATGTGATTTTGCACATGCATCTTTTCATAATTTTGAATGAATGATGAATTTACATGCTACATAGAAAATCAACAAGCTATTCATGCAAATGTACCATTTTTATCAAGTGATTTAGTACATGCATCTTTTCATAAAAATATCTCAAATTTGAAGGATTAATTTCAAGGCTTGTGATTCAACAGAAAAGCACGACTTGGGAACGTCATACCTGTAAACAAAACCTGAAAGCTAAGTAGCAATGTATCAAACATTTGCAAGCAAACTGTGCTGCACCATTGTTTATTTACAGGAGAACATTATGTAATGTACAGAGCAGTTGAATGGAGAGTTGAGCTCTCTTGGGATCCCGCCAGTGAAATACTACAACAGAAGCTGTGAAGCCTTTCACTAAGGCCTTGATGATACTCAGAAAGCGGCTAAAACAGAATGACTAATAGCTGTAAAAAGAGAGAGAGGGAGAAGAAGCTCTGCGCTCTTCTTGAGGGACAAAGTTTGAGCTGTTGCATAAACTAACGGATTAAATTAGATTTTCCTAATGCCATGTATGATTATAAAACGCTGGGTGCTTTGTAATGACTATACAGTTAGTTTCATTACTCTGCTTCAAATGTGTGAACATTTACTGTTGTGAAAAAAACTTCAAGCTTTCTATACAAGAGTATTGCCATCTTAAAAATATATATATAAATAAACATAAATAAACAGCAAAACACACGAGCACACACACATACACACACACACACACATACACAGAAACAAAACAGATCTGATGTTGCTTTTAAAGATGCCCAAAGGGTACATTTTAAAAGTGTCATGAATAGAGACGCCAATGATGAGATGAATAATTTTCACTAAGAATTCATTAAGATCGTTGATTTATTTCACACAAAAAAAAGTATTCCCCTAGTTTCACAAGTTTGGAGGGGCGGACGTCAGTCATAAATTCTGCTTCTTCTATGCAAAGAGCAAGAATGGATAGGAGTTCAGTCTTTCAATATGATAATATGCCACCAAACACAAATAGTTGCTTTTATATACATTTTATGCAACAAACAATTAAAACTATAACAACTTAAAAACAAATATCTTATTTGAAAAGTAAAAGTCATAGTTCATTTACACCGCACTTATAAACAGTCTAACACCCAGTCATCTATCAATTTATAAAGATATACAAATAAAGCAATTCTGTATAACTCAATGTCACAATCACAGGGTTACAGTATGCTAATATTTTTAGCATAAGTCAATGGTGTTTTTACATTCAAATCATTAGCTTCTCTGTTGACAGTGATTTTTTAAATCTCTACAGCTGAAGAAAAAAACCCTGTAAACTCAGGTGCGTGGGGTAACATTAAAGCAATATTAGTTTACAAAAGAAGAAGAAAAAAGGAATCGGACTAAAGTGGTGTAGAGTCTATTTGCAGCAGGAAGTAACTGTTGATTGGCTGCAGCTCCATAAAGGTGCATTCAAAACATTCACACCATCTGGGTAGTAGGAAAAGTAGGAAAAGTGTGATAATGATAGAACTATTAAGCTTATAGCATTCTTAGCTATATTATTATTATTTAACATGGACTTTTGAATTGAATTCTGATTACAATCTGATCAAACTTGCTTCTAAGGGGAGCAGGCCGTCCGATCAATGCTGGGGGACACTGAAAATAAGACATTTGGTTACAATACAATGGGTATGCAAAAGTTTTATATTTTTACTTAGAAACAGCAATGTCTAATCCAAATTTGAACCCAGATATTGTTGGGAGTATTCTTCATCAAATACAACAATTTAGAAAATTCACCAAGGCTATTAATAGAGATTGTCAACTCCCTTATTTATGAGCTTGCACTGAAACCATCATTAGTGTGTTTGCTTTTCTCAAGGAACCTTTACTGGAGCCTTTTCAGGCGTAACCAGGAGTAGACTGTACAGAGACTCTGTTAGAGAGTAATTTGACACTTTTTCTAAAATATTGCCTAAAGAAGTACAACAACATGTCTGGGCATCAAATCAGCTTTTCTTGACTAATTGCTGGTCTTTGAGAGATAAGTGTGAAAGCAGACGAGCAAGTGTGAACATGCAGCACCAGCGGTAATAGAGAAAATAAACTCTGCCAAACGATACTGTCTAATCCCAGGAGCACAATTAACTCCACTGCACAGACACCACTGCAAAGTTTCAGTTATCACAAACAAGGCTGAATAAAAATAGATTATCCATGGGTGGCAACCAGCAGGAGATGCTCTAATGTAGCACGCTGCCACATTCACAAACCCCTTTGTGACCAAACAGCACTGAGATTGATAGGTGTGAAGGGCGGCTTATGAACACAGCTATTAATCACAGGGTCTAAGGCATTCGATGAGGCAAGTTTGTCGTAAAATAAAGTACAAGGCAGGAAAAAGATGCATTTAGAAGGAAAATATAGGTCTCGATGTGTAGTATGCAACATTTGAGCACTAGAGGTCGCATCTTGTAAAAAATTGTTCAATTTATGCATGAATGTTGAAGCTGAACAATTCCTGCTGTGTTGACTCCATGCATATCCTGATATTACCAACAAAATACACACTGATTAGTTCAGTGCCACTCTGCTGTGTGAAGCTCAATACTTTCCGAACATCTTCACTCCGAGTGGATTGTGTTGAAAAAGTACAGATGATTATTTTTCCTCACAATCTATCAATAACCCCATGATGTTGGCCCGTCTCCTTGTTTTGCACTCTGAAAAACAGGCTCCCCAGCATGCTGACCATTCAGACATATCCTATCGTTTGATTGGTCATTCACAAATAATACTGGATTGTACAGCATGAGAAACTTTCGTCGATGCAGGCTTCATTGAATAGGCACACTTCTTTATAAAACCGTAAAATTGGCAGGTTGGATGAGGCTGTAAGTAATATAATGCATAAAATTGCAATATGAATTAACAGAATTACACTGTCACCTGAATAAAAACAGTCATGCAAGATTTAGCAGGACTATGCAATACAATCAATGAGTTATCAATTTAAAAAAACACTGTGCAAACAGATGTTTTAGATATAAAGTTACAATACATAACAATACAACGCTGAGAATAGAAATTTACAATAGTTTTATAATGTAATGCATATTAAAATGTCTCATTTGAATTCTGCCAAAGGAATTCAGAATATGTATCCAAAATAATGACTTGCTATTTTAAACGGTTAAGCAAGAGTGTATAAGTAATTTATAAGTTGTTAAAAACTTTTAGTTAATTTATAGACAGAGATTTGAATTGTATATACATGATGATGGTTCCAGAAGTGACTTCACATACAGGACCCTAAACAGACGTTACTAACAGCTCCGATGAACGAGACTCTCCTTTTTGTCAAAATTCAGAAACAAAAAGTAATTTTGATCTCAAAACACTTTATATTAAGACTTGTTAGTCGAAGACAGAGCTTAGTGTTAACGGCCCACCACTAATTTTTTTTACATATCCAAAGTGTTTATGCCTCCCCAAAAGATGAATGTATTCATCACATCGTGGCTTTTCTGTGATAACAAGCAAAATCCAGCAGGTGGTGTGGTGGGAGCGTAACAGTGAGAGGAACAGTGTGTCCACAATCATTTGAGGTAATGCAAAGACCTTGTTTTTGAAGGGTATTAAGTATGTAGTGATGGACAAGACGGGTCAAATATTTTTTAGAACTCATTTAAAAGTGTCATGATATGGCACCTCTAACAATTTCAGCCCTAGCTGCAGGGCTACAGCCTTTCTAGGTCGTATTTGGGGACCCCTGGTCTTAGAAGTCTGTGTTTAGCTTTATTTTACATTTCAAGATTGAAAAATCACAAGCTAAGCCTTTGCTGATCAAGCTCTTGGGTCATATCACTATTATTCTCAAGACAATGCTTGCTAGCAGGGTTTTTTATTCAAATGAAACCACAGACATCCACACAGAAAGAGAGTTCATTATGACATTCTAATGCCTTAAAAAAAGAAAAAGAATGATTCCAACTTCAACAAACCCACTTCAACAACCTATGGCTCACATCACAGACGAGATTGATATGGTGTATGGTTGTGGGTCAATGGTAAGCTTGGTAGAAGCTACAAAAATGTATCGCATTTACATTCACTCTACACAACCTAGTAGCGAGGAGGCAGTGGGAAGCTAGTTGGAATTAATTTGATCAATTAATTTAAAATTAAAACTCAAAAATTTCACAGAAAAGTTGAAAGCAACTTCTAAAAACCCTAGTCCAATCAGAGCTCAAGAGCTTCAGCAGCATCAAGACCTTTCAAAAATGGGGATGAAATCAACATTGATAGACCACAAAATGTCAGTTGTTAAAATCGTATGCTGCCCTCCCATCAGCGAACCCGCGTCATTTGAGCCGTTCTGTGGAGACTTATCAATTTGTAATTTCATGTGCAATTTAACCCGGCTGGAGGCACATCCATTACCACAGCGCAGCAGTATGACCATTTTTTGATACCATCAAATCTAAAAAGATATAAAAATAGATGCATCCATAACAACGAACAAAGAGCCCTTATGCCAGGATGTTCATGTAAGACTCATTACAGAGGAAAGGACATGGTGCTGGTTTGACTAAATGCCTCTAGATGAGAATATAATGAAACTGCTGCGTCTCCTAGGCAACTTTGACCATTTTTAACTTGTCGTGTGGCGGCTAACTGTTCCCAAATGTCACAATAGCAGTTTGCAGTCTGCTCATATTCCCCAAAGGTTTTGAACAAGAACGTCAATTAATAATGTGGGAGAACATTAAGAAACAGGAATCGTTTTTGTATTGAGTCATCCACTTTTAAACAATGATCTAATTTGATTTGAGTTGAAAAGTATTTACTTGACAACAGCACTCACAAATTTTAGCCAAATGTCCAAGGGACGGCAACCAAAACAATGATTATGGTGGAGCACCATAACTCCATTCTACTTTCCCAAATGATGGGTTGCCAGATTTACAAGACAGTTATCAATCATGGAAAGCAACGAGAAAACTATTGTTTATTTAAATATACACTAAAGAATTCGGGACCATGAAAATTCAGTTGTCTTAAAAGTTGATCCCATAGATCAGCCCAAGCTAACATCTAACCTAATTTTTGTTTAAAGATTGAAAGAGAGCATTCAAAGACAACATAGTTTCATTTTATACTGCCTAGCTGTTTTAATGGTGTCTAAATATAGTGTAATGAAATTGTTAAGGAATGATGATAAGCTTTTACAATTTATTAACTCAATACAGGTATTTTTACAAGAACACATAATATGAAATGTAACAAAAAATACACAACAATTTAAAATCAATATTTTTTTGTATTATTCATACTCGAATGGAACATAATAGTTCAATATCTCTTACTTATAATCTACATTTTCTGCTTTCATTTGGTTAAACTTTTGTAAACTACTCCGTTAACTGTTAATTTACAAACTTAATTCATTATGCACAGAAAATCCTGAGAGTAAAATTAACTCTACACAGACCAAAAACACTCTGATTAGAGTACAAATTACACTCCAGCAGAGTTAAAATGTATGAGGTTTTCATCTAAACCAACTATTCTTTTAGTGAAAGCTTGTACTTTGCAAAAAATGTTAGTATTTAAAAAAAAACACATAACTCTTTTCTTCTACAGCAAAATGCTATAAAATAAGAGTTTAACTTACATTTTAAATGGTTCCATTTATTTATTTTGTATGGTTCAAGGGGATTAAACAGGCACAATTTAGAACCAATTTAACATTTATTGTGGGCCCATAAATGCCACTAAAAGCAAACTAAAACAGCCGACATGATTACTGAAATATAGCGTAACCCTGTTATTATCAAGCTGAGTAGCTTCCACAATTAAAAATATGTCTTTTATTAATTTCTGCACGTGTGTCACCAAAATTCAACACAAACGGGATTTGGCAGCTTGATACTAACTTAATCAAATGTAAACCTAATAAGAGCCAGTGTGATACCAGTTAAGACAAATAACAATGAAGGAACAATAATATGTCAAATAAATAAATACATAAACACTTAGATTTTTTTTAACTGAAAAGAATGTAAAAATATTTCTTCAAGAAATACTATCAATTGGGGGTTAAAAATTTTTTTATGCACACTCAGATGTTTAGGATAAATTGCATGATCTCATCCATGACCCAACACCACACTCGACTGGGAACAATAGATTTTCCCTGTACGACCAGAGTGTGTTTGTTTAACTAGCCTCCATCCATTCAGAACACGTGTATGGTTTCGGTATCTTTATGTCAGCCAGGATGGAACGGACAGATGTGACACACCGGTGAGCATCTGGACAATGCAGCGGACAGAGAAGTTGAAAGCGCACAGTGATGCTCAGAGACTCGTCAGACAGACATACCGCTCGAGACCTGTCTGTCGCTGGCAGTCCTGCTGCAGAGCTTTTACTCACCCCGAAGACGAAGCAACTCCTCGAAGCAGAGCTATCCGGGAGAACACTCCGAATCAGTTCCAACAGAGGCTATCCGTGAGAGGAACTCCGCGTGTTGCGAGCATCTTCGTCGTGTTTCTCCTTCAGTCTGTGACGCTGCCAAGGAGAGAGAGAGAGAGAGGAGAGGAGGGAGAGAGAGAGAGAGAGAGAGAGAGAGAGAGAGAGAGAGGAGAGAGAGAGAGAGAGAGGAGAGAGAGAGAGAGAGAGAGAGAGAGAGAGAGAGAGAGAGAGAGAGAGAACGGCGTTCAGTGTGAGCTAGAGAGCAAGAACACGCGAGAGCGCGCCCTGCCGAACAATGCCGAAAATTACCGAACACCTGTTTCTATCGTAAATGTGTGAAGAAAATTACACACTTGCACTCGACACAAACAATCATATTTATTTATGGTGCGAGGACCCTATTGTATTTCGTAATTCGGATTATTATTATTATTATTATTATTATTATTATTATTATTATTATTATTATTATTATTATTATTATTATTATTATTATTATTGTTGTTGTTGTTGTTGTTGTTATTATTATTATCCTTTTTAGTCAATGGACTTTTGAGTGCGTAAACATAAACAAAAAGTCCCAGATTTTTGCACACGCATCAGACCCGGTGAAAATTTAAGTAAAATTGTGTTCCGAAAAAAATTTAATAACGCGTTTTTGCAGCGGTTGCGCAAACAGTTCGTCGTAGGCGCATGAAATTTGGTGCACATGTGTAAAGTACAAAGCTGCAACTTTTACTGCTACAACCCCTGTTTCTAAAATCGTCAGAAGGTCGGTTATTTCAGAAAAACCACTAAAAATTGGCGTTTTGCTCGTTACACTTTGATGAACTCCTCCCATAGATTTTATCCAAACTTTTTCAGTATCATCATAAGGCATACAGCATGTGAAATTTTTTGACTATCAGAAAGTATGTGGTCGTGGCGGCCGGTGTTCTATCGGATTTTCCTGCCTCGTAATTTTTTCCTGCCGCAGCAAAAAATGATGGGCTAGTCTGTTGGTTTTCCCTACCCCATCAAAATTCCTTCCTCATTCTGCTGCATTCTCTCACACATGACTATTATCCTAGAGTGAACTGTAATTGATTGGCATCATTCTACTTATTATAAATTATATAGTGACAATAACAGAGTATAGCAAGGATAGCTATCATAGTGTGTTTAAAATGATGCAAAGCATATTCAGTACGTACAAGAAAGGAACATGTCTATTTCCATGTAACCATCAAAGATCGATGACGAGGGTGTGGCCAGTCAATGACTATAAGTATAGACCTATCCTCTCATTTTATCTCGTGAGTATTAGAGAGAGAACTACGTTTTCTTTACCCACGTTTATTTACTCACACACCCACACAGTCAGATATAGAATAACAAACAAATCCAGCCAAAAAAGATTTTCAATCATTTGTATGAAATAATGAACCAAATCAACCGCTTTACAGAACAGAACCTAGTGATGGAGAGCACATGTTGGAAATCACATGAAATGAGACGTTTCTTGCAATTTGCAGCAGGTTTGGACAAATATATGACACATCGAACATCCATCACACAATGTGAGTGCTTTCAGATAATCAAGAAAAATTGTGCACATGTTGTTTTTATACTTATTTAAGTTAGTTACACATTTTTTGGAGTGATATTTGTAGACCTACCAGTAGACCTACCTTTTTAAGGATCCTAATTGAAACCATCAAGGTTTCCTGGTATAGTTTGGTGAAAGGTACTGAAAAACACAGGACAGCTTGTCATTTAAACACCATCTAGTAAATCAAACCCATTGACCCCCTGCCTGGCAGTCAAGCCTTAATCTGTCTTTACTATGCTTCGAACATCTTACACAATCTCAATCCTGGCTGCAAGAAACAAAGTGTTCACGGGGGATAATTATAACACCTCAGCGGATACATCCCATTCGTCAAAGCCTAAAATAAAATGTACTGCAGAGGCCCATATTTCATTAAGAAGAGATAGATGATGTCAGCACAGCAGCCAAGCATTGATCTGAAGTAGCAGCAAATGAGAATTTTATCTGAAAAATGTATGAAGGGGTAATTAACAGTGAAAAAGTGAGGAACTAGTGAGTGAAAGAGTTCCATATGCTTTTTAAAACAGCTTGTTTAATGGCTCTATAAACCTGCAGTTTAAAAAAAACTGTTTAAGGACTCCAGTTTAGGAATTCTCATTCAGCATTTCACAATTACTGTATACAAGGACACAGACTATAAATGGTTTATCTACCCATAAAAAGGCAAGTCATTGATGCTGTGTGGGTAATTGGAGACACTCAGATCCTCAAAGGACCAAAGAGGTCGAATTTCTGTTGGATGGAGTGAACCACTAAGCGGCTGCACTTTAATAAGACATTCATGGCTAATTACAGCTCTTGTGTGAAGCACCACTCCCTCTTCATTTGAGGTCATTTTCAAATTAGTTGTTGCAAAATGGAAATGTTATTATGTTCATTTATTTCAAAAGCTTCTAAAATAGCAAGGTGGTGTATTAACATTTAAATTCATGCATTGTTAAGACAACATATTTAACCTACTTCAGGACTTATTCAGTTATAAAATCACTACCTAATTCTGATTCTTTTAACTTGCCCTTTTTATAGTTTTCATTCGCGTTTTTGGTTTTGGTACTTGGTAAAACATACTTGAAGTAAATACTCCAAATTAATGGATTATCCAGGTTGAGCAAATCAGAAAACAGCAGGCCTGTATGAGTGCATAAATGGTAAAGATCATGACGAAAAGGTGTCTTATACAATATGAGAATTTGTTGATGATTACAGTGTTGAAGTGTTTTTAGATATTGTAAGCACATTATTGTAAATCAATAAAAGAAAGGAAAGTGCAATAGTTTAGTGTTTGTCAATATGGGTTAGTAAACAGTGATCCATTGCTTTATTTTTCTATTGAATTCTGCCTTTAATTAGTAAATAAACCATAAATTAACAGTTACTGTCATTAAAATACTTATTTTGTCCCAAGAGCAACCCAGCTGTTAAATGCTGAACACTAATCAGTAGAATATAAGTATGTTAAAATGTATGATTGTGATTATTCATTTGTCAGATTGTATTTTGAATAAAGGTCGATTGATAAGGTTAATATTGCACACATATATAAATCCAAAGATGTTACATACTTGCTTTACTTCCAGACCTTAATGACTTTATCATTATTATGTATTATGTACTTGAAAAAAAATAGTTGATGCTCTTTTGAATTGTCCTCCCTGACTAATTAAGTATTTGAATTGATTACAAATATTAATTGCAGTTGTGGTCTGGTGGATAAGGAGATCGACTTGAAATTGGAAAAGGTCACCGGTTCAAACCCCTTGAGAGATAAAACACTTGCTCTCCAACTTCAACAAGCACAGCTGTGGTGCCCTTGAGCAAGGCACCAGTTTCCCGACTGCTTCCTGGGTGCTGCAGCCATGGCTGCCCACTGCTCCGGGTGTGTGTTCACGGTGTGTTTGTTCACTGCTGTGTGTGTACACTGGGATGGGTTAAATGCAAATCACAATTCCAGGTATGGGTCATTCCATATCTGGTCAACTGGTCACTTTCACTTAACTTTCACTTAACTTGATTTAGTCACACTGAATTTTAATGTTTTTGCTTTTTAACTCTGAGCTCCTTATTACTTTTCCTTTTTTTATTTTACCTTAACTCATATTGTATTCTGTATATTAAATCCATATAATAAATAATTTGAGATGAAATATTGTACCTGATTCAAAGTTACCTAATTTTTTTCCTATCTTAAAGGTTGCCAATTTTACTTAACACAATCAGGTTCAAGCGAATTACATATGTAAATTCGAAAATTGAACCACCTGATGTAAAAAACATATCTTGCATACTTACAAAACTTTGTATATAATTAATGCCTTCATAAAGTTATTTTAAACCACATCAAGTCATAACTGACTCTTTAATGAGTTGCTACTGTATGTAAGAAGTTAACGTTAAAGTTAACCTACCTGTTGTAGCGAAAAAAATGTATGCTTGTATTGCTATATATATATGTTTTATATATGATACAAACGTCGACATGATGTGACACCGTGAAGATTTGTTTGGTTTACTTACAGCTTTTATTTTGAAAGAGTATCTCTCAGACAGGCCTGTTGTTTCTGGCTTCACTAGACACAGCGGGTCTGCTTTGTAAACACACCGCGTCCATTTTCAAACTCAAAGCCGTCTGGAGAAGCATCGTGAAACAGCACCGATCATGGGGGCTGTACTTGGGCTTTGCTCCATGGCCAGTTGGGTGAGTTTAGCTACAGATATGCTGTCTAAATGTAAACATTCTCTCAAAGATGTTTATAGAAAGAAACTGTGGTGTTTATCAAGTGATGTTTTTGACAGCAGCATCAGCGTCGTCTGAAGAGAAAATGGTGTCAGGGCCTTTCCCGATGTCCTAAATTCATGAAATCCTTTCAGTTGACCTGAATTGACATTAGTGTTGTATTTATTTTCACGTGAGATGTTTCGAATGATTATATTTAGCTACTCTTTATTAACCTTACGTAAATTATTTGGCGTTGGGTGGATCCTCTGTTATGAACGTTACGACGCTTCTTATGTTATTATCAATAATCTACCATTTTTGACGATGTTAAGTGTTATTTAACTTACGTTATATTTCTCGTGTTAAGCGTGTTTTCGCTTTCATTGGTAGCAATATTTATGGTTTAACCCGGTCTATTAGCTCGTTGTTTATATCGATATTTGGCTGTAAATAATGTTTTTCAACCACCATGTTTAGCCTAAAAGAGGAAAGGCATGTCAACGTCTCATAAAGGACTCTACTGTGGCGTGATTTCTTTATTTTTTTTGTATAAATTTAGATGTCCAAGCATTGCGACATCAAAACACCAATAAGATGTCACCTAATGGCCCAAATAAACACGCGGAGAGGAAACTCAATAGTTTTAGAGGTTGCTCAATAGTCTACATGTACAGTTATCTTGAGCTTTAACTATTTTAAAGTCTGTCCTATACAGTTGTTTAATAACTAGAAGTAGATCACAAGCCACAGTATACGGTTTCTGACTGCCTATTTTGAAGTCATCAAAACAATAAGGCCCCAAGACCAATAGCGACTCGTCCTTACTTAGATAATGATTGCTGATTGGTTACAAGTTCGTTTTGGTCCTGCAAGGTTTGATGGTTTAAAAACTTTAACTACCTAACAGTTTTATCACATTTTGAAGAGATTTGATTAAAAGATGGGTCTCAGGTCAAGCTTTCCTCTGGAAAAAAAGAACAAAAAAACTTTTCCGCTCATTTTTAGAACCAGGCTCTCTAAAAATTGCAAACGAAAAAAGTTTGGAATTTTATGCATTTTGGTCCAAAAAAGCTGGATGATTAAACATATTAAACAGATCAGTTGAAAAGCAGAAAAAGGCCTAAAGTTAACTTTGTTTGCCTCTCTCCTCTGTAGATTCCTTGCCTATGTGGCAGTGCTCCTTGCCTGCTGTGCAGATGCTGCCCAAGCGGAAACAACTCCACTGTGACTCGACTGATCTATGCCTTCTTCATGCTGATGGGTGTGGGCATCGCCTGCATCATGCTAATGCCTGGAATGGAGGCCCAGTTGAAGAAGGTGACAGCCACAGAACAATCAAAGGAAATGTGCTGTACTTGCAGTATATAACGTGTGTTGTGACATTTTGTTCTTGTTCAATGTGGTTAGATTCCAGGCTTTTGTGAAGGAGGAATGGGCTCGTCCATCCCTGGAGTGGAAGGCCATGTGAACTGTGATGTGCTGGTTGGGTACAAGGCTGTTTATCGTGTGTGTTTTGGAATGGCTATGTTCTTCCTGCTCTTCTCTCTCATCATGGTCAAGGTCAAGAGCAGCCAGGACCCGAGGGCTGCTGTTCATAATGGGTGAGTAGATTCATACATAAATTACTGTAGGGGTTGACAACACTGGAACCTTATGCAATACAGAAGAGACACTAGAAACAAGATGACTGATCGGACATTCCAGATTCTTTCTGATTGTGAGACAGTACTTATTCGTGGATATTGTTGATGCAGAATATCTGTTTTGTACATCCTAATGGAATTCACTACTTACGAATCAATGAAGGAGCGACTCCTGATAGAACAAGGTGTTAAGGAACTTCTCAATGATGGTAATTCTACACTTTGACTGGGTTCTAGTAACAATATGACATGGTATGTTTTGGCTTAGTTTTTTTTCTACTGATTTGAGAGTATCAGTTCTGTGCGGGCTTGTTTTCGACTGGCGGATTTTGTCATTTTGGAACTTAAGACAAACATCTATGGGCCCCTATTTTTTGTTAATTAGATGAACGTATATTTTTAAAAAATCTTGTCAGGTGAGTTGAAAATTAATTAGACTTTCAGGTGCCCGCATTGTTTTACTCTTTAAAGTGAAACGTGGGTTTTGAAATTTTCAGACATTTTTGTTGTTGAAGTTTTCAGGTTAAAAGTTTTAAAAACAAAACATTTCTGGGTAAAAATTGTGTTTCCTGAAGCATGGTCACTTCAAAATTGCATACTTAACATATTGAAATAAAAACATACATTTGATGAATTTAAAAAGTAAAAAAGAGGGCCTTGAGGCCTCCAGAGTATTTTGTAAATTTTCAGTTGGAATGCTAAAATGTTGTGCTGAAAAAGTGCAATTACAAAGCAATTTAATTGTTTAGTCAATGCTATATCTAAAGAGATGCATGTCAATCCTGTGGTAAGGGACCCCTAAAATGTTTGGGGGCTGTCAGAGGAGTGTTATTCTTTAAGCTGTGACTTTGGTAACGCTGAAATAAAAATAAAAAAAACATGTGATGGGAGAAAAGCACAGGAGAGCACTTGAATGCAAGGTTAGTGCTCTCGTGTGCCGGCACATCTTTCGGTACAGTTGGATAAAAAGTATAGCTTCGGCTTGACTGACCTCACTTTTAGAACCATGTTTGTCAGAGTACAGTATTCAATATTCAGGGTACAGAACTTGGTGGAAAAGCCCTAAAACGTACACGAAGCTGAGCCCACTCAAATCATATCGTTACAAAATAGGTTGGTGTAAAAACTGTTAATAAAAATGCTATAAAAAAAAGAAGAGAAAATGTTGTTGCCAGCGATGGGCATGTAGTCATCAAGACTTTAAATAAAGAAAATGAAAAAATAATAATAATAATTGCTTAAGTTTCTAGCTTCAATATTCACCTCCATTATGGTGCAACATTTTAACCTCTGTTAAAAAAAAACAAACAAGTGTAACCTTTTAAAGTTTCTGCAATTTCACCCTTTGGCTTTGATTTTTGGCAATTTATATATATTTTTGTTGGAGTTAATTACATAATAAAGAACCACATACCTTCCTTCTGGTTGTTGTGATCAGTTGTCATGAGAGCGACATGTCCAAAGGAGTAATTTCCCTGTTTTGCTTTAGAGAAAATGGTCAACTAATTGAAAGTTTTTCCCACAGGTTTTGGTTCTTCAAGTTCGCAGCAGCCACTGCTATTACAGTCGGAGCTTTTTTCATTCCTGAGGGCCCCTTCACTACAGGTAGGGTAGATCCAGATATAAGTCAAAGGTGATAAAATGTAACATAGGCTTGTCACAACATACATAAAATTGTTGAATGGTCTTTCATAAAATTAAAGAAGAAATTTAAGCTTCTCACTTACCAGGTCCTCAAGTCGGGATGGACTTTGTCACAAAAAACAAATAGTATAAACTGGAGGGTCTCTTTTTCCTCATACAAGAATTCTTAAAAAGAAAACTCTAGAGAAATTAGAGGCTTTTTTTGTCTCCACTCAAACAAGTGAAATGACTAATCTGTTATGTCATCTGAACATTTTGAGATTTTTCTTTTCAGGGTCAGGAAGTTTTTGCAGTTAGTAAAATCACATTTAACCCTGATGGCAGATTAATATATTTGATGGTGTTTTAAAAGTGTTTCAAGGTTTAAAAAAATGTGAGACTGATGTTAATGGGGTCACAAGCTTCAAGGATTACATAAAAATGTCTCAAAATGTGTTCTGAGGAGGAGTGAAGCCATGAAGGTGTGAAACGATACGGGGGTCAGTGAAAAATGAATTCATTTTCAGTTTTGGGTAGAGTAGTCCTTTAATATATTCAAACAGGTTATTTGTCACTTGTTACTCAAATTAATATTTTCAGGAGCTATTTATCCAACTAAATTTGTTATAGTGGCAACCTTAACATGAAGTGTATCACTGAGTAAGACTCGAGATGAGTGGAATCTTTAGATCTAACAAAAGTTTTTCTGCTTTGTTTCCTTTAGTCTGGTTTTACGTAGGGATGGCTGGAGCATTCTGTTTCATCCTCATTCAGCTTGTGCTCCTGATTGACTTTGCTCACTCTTGGAACGAGTCCTGGGTGGAGAAGATGGAGGAGGGAAACTCTCGCTGCTGGTATGCAGGTATGCAACTGTTAGTCTGCTCTACATGAAATGAAAAACCTCCCTTTGCCCTTGTAGTTTTTTTTTTCAAGTATTATTTGGTTCCCAATGCTGAGATTATAGTCTTACAATGATTGCTTGTTTGCAAAAAAATTAACACAAAAATAGACACAACAAGAAGTAAAATTTGCCGGCTGAAAAATGACAGGGCAGAACAGTTGCTCTGATTTTTGGGATTTAATGGAACAGGACCAAGGGGCAATCTCCTCTTGATGCGTGATAGGAAGTGACTGAATGGCAGTTCCCAAAGAGGCTTCTTGAGGCTGATTCCAAAAGGAGCAGGTTCTCATTCACTCCAATCTTAAAACTAGCCAACTTTGGAACTGAAAGTACCAAAGAAAGCACCCCTGGCACCATTAGGTTTATTTATTTAGATCGCTGTTGTTTTATCTTCTTGAACACTCTGAGGGGGGTGAATTATTTAAAAACTTGTTTAAGATATATAAAAATTAAACCTTCCGCCAATCACACACCTTCACTACGGCCATGTCCCGCCTCTGAGGATGCATTTTCGAGTACTGGCTACACCAACTTTGAGCTTTGTTTTACTTTGCCAGAATCCTATGGATCAGGAAGAGTCTGTCTTTGTTATATACAGTCAATGAACAGGACATAATGTGAGATTTAAAGGAACAGGAAGTGATATGAGCACAAGTAAAGGAAGTGATGTCATATGATGAGGAAAACACATTCCCAACAAAGACAGAAAAAAACACTATTTTACATGCAAGTGTTTTCATTTCCTGATTGATTAAATCTGAATATGTAAGAGAACCATAAAGTACGTTAACAGATTAAAATGCAGTCTCTGTTTCTGTGAAAGTATCAAATGTTTCAGCCCTGTTATAAATGAGTTTTATTTTATTTTATTGCTGTTCCATAACTTTCTTTTTTTTTTACTAGCCCTTCTTTCTGCAACAACAATGAACTACGCTCTCTCAATGGTGTCTCTGGTTTTGTTCTACGTCTATTACACTCACTCTGATGGCTGCACTGAGAACAAAGTTTTCATCAGCATCAACATGCTTCTGTCGCTCGGGGCATCCGTCTTGTCCATCCTGCCAAAAATCCAGGTGAAGAATGACGAACAAAACCTTTAGAGCAGGTTTGACGTTGAGATCATTAGGGTTCAAAACATTTACTTTTATTTACGCCTGTCTCTCTTAACTCATCCAGGAGTCCCAGCCCAGGTCTGGTCTGCTACAGTCCTCCCTCGTCACGCTCTACACCATGTATCTTACCTGGTCTGCCATGACCAATGAGCCTGGTAAGGATTGAGATGATGCAGTGTGTATTCATTGTTTACATTTACAACTCTACCTCAAATAGATTTTAAATGTATTATACCTAGGGATGCATCAACATAACTTATTATGGTTGGTAGACATAATTTGCTGCTCAGTTCTAAAGGTTCATTATTTGGTTTCGGGAGTCTCCAACATAAAGTTCACAAGTAAACAAGGTCAAATGTGTTTGTTGTCTTAAAATGAGCCGATTAACTAATTAATCCCATGGTCTTAATAAATTGTCACAAATTTTTACAAATGTTTTCAGAATTTGACAGGAAGTGACTGTAGAAAAAAAATCTATGTTTTTTAATCATACACATGTATCACACTATAGCACGGACTGTACTCGTTGAGGGGGAGGGTAGCTTTAAAGAATTGCTATTATGGGTTTTTAAAAATGAGTCGGACATATCTTTAGGTTTGAAGAAGTTGGAGTTTTAAATCTGTGTATCAAATCTGTGCTCTGATTATCAAAATATTGCTTTAATAAGAAAAAATCGACTCAGATTTGCTGAAACGAATCACATGCCCTACCGTACGACCTCCCACAACATCATTTATTCGCATGAGGGGAAACATGGTTATGCACACCTTTCACAGAGATTAGCATACTGGAAGGGAAAATGTTATAGTTTATCTGTGTCTGATTGCTTAACAATTAGTTTTTTTCTGTCTCTCTGTGGAGTATGGAACCGGAACCATATTTTCACCTGGGCCCCTCAATAATGAACGTTCTCATGACGAACTTCTCTTGTTGAGTATATAGCTAAAAAGATCATGCCACACAAATCAATTGGATTAAAACTATTTACTGTGCAAGATGAAGATAACTGATAGCTATTTCCATAAATTGCAATCCTAATATTGTTCTTAAAATAAGAAACTTGTTTTTAGATTTGTTCATAAGAATCATTTACCATGTCCTCTTCAGACCGCAGATGCAACCCGAGCTTGCTCGGCATCATTGGCCTCAACAGCACTAGCCCTGCTGGTCAGGACCGTGTTATTCAGTGGTGGGACGCTCAAGGCATTGTGGGATTGATTCTATTCCTAATGTGTGTTCTGTACTCGAGGTAAAAACTTTTTCTGTTGTTTAGAGGTTAAATCTTTTTCATTTTCCTCATTTTATTTAACATGCTATTAATATTTTCTTAGCATCCGCAACTCCAGCAACACTCAGGTGAACAAGCTGACACTGACCAGTGACGAATCTGCTCTGATCGAGGATGGCCCTGCTCCAGAGAACTTTGAAGTGGCAGATGACAGCAATCGGGCCATTGACAACGAGAAGGACGGGGTCACTTATAGCTACTCTTTCTTCCACTTCATGCTGTTCTTGGCCTCGCTGTATATCATGATGACACTGACCAACTGGTACAGGTAGGTAACCATATGAAGGATGTGCTGTGACCATGTTTAGTGAATTGCTGTTTGGTCTATCTTCACAATGCATCAGGGTCCAATTGTGATAAAAGATGCAGTCCTGCAATCTCCAAACTCACTAAAAACAAAGATGAGGTTGCCATATTTTAAGAAAACGCTTGTGAAAACGAATAATTTATAAAAATCTTTTTGTTAGGGTGGATTGTTAGGCTCATAAACATTCAGTTTGGTAAAAGACATGGGTAGGGTTTCCAGAGTTTAAGAAACCTTCATAAAAGCTCAAAAACATAAAAGTGATGGTTTCAAACTATGTTTTTGAAGCATACTGTTTGTTATTCAAAATAAGTTTTGTATATGATTTTGATGTTATGATATAGGTTTTAAATTTGATTCTTAATGGTCTTAACTTTGACTCTATGAGACCTGCAGAAACCACATTTGATATGAGCTCTTTATGCTCACCTGAAATAATCATATTGTAATGATTATCTTCAACTATAGATGCTTTTGCAGTGAAAGCTCAGTGCTGGAACGTCTGCCTTTCTGTGGCCTTGAAGCTTGAGCTGGGTAATATGGACCAAAAATTAAATCTTAGATTTTTTCACTAAAAATACAATTTAAATAGATTTTGTTCACCCTACTTAAAATCAATATGCAAAGTGGTTCCAAAAAGTTGTTTATTTTGTTTTCATTTCCCAAACTGGAATATGATCTGATAAAAAAAAGGTTGAAGTGCAATCAGAGACAAGAAAACAAAGACATTGTGATTCTGCTGAACAATGGGAATGCTGAAAGTATGCTCAGACGTTTTAGCTTCAATGTCTTAGTTTGGTGGGCTTTGTGGGTAAAAACAGAGCTTCATGTCTTCAGGTGTAGTTCTTATTATTGGAGCATTGTAAGGGTAAAGAGTAAGTGTGAGTCTGGAAGATCTAATAGTTTGAGAATTTTCAAATTAAATGGTTAAAATCAAAGTAAGTTTAGTCTCTAATACTTGTTTTTTTCATCACTCTGTAATAAGAGGAAGATTTTCTGGTCCTAAAGCTTCAAGAGAAAGGTTTTGTGATTTCGATTCTGGTGATAAGTTTAGGGTTAAATTATGTGTTTAGGGATTTTTTTTGTGGCTTTTTCAGTATAAAGTAAAAAAAAAAAACCTGGGGTATTAAAAGGGTAAAATCAAGCAGCAGCTGCTCATCTCATTGTAGTCCACATCACCATCTGGATCAGTTCTCATGCTGCTGTTTATTTCCTCACCCCGTTAATGATATAAATCACAGCGGATAAAGTACAGAGCTGTGGACAAGCACAGTGAATTTGCGCAAGCAGTATTACAAGCATGCGTGTACCAGTTTCTTTTCTGCACTGTCACAACAATCTGTATCACGAGCAGTTTTTAATGCTAAACCGCGATTGGAAAGCCCTTAGCGCATTTCATTGCTAGCATGTACAAGAGAACACCGATTTTCATTCAAGCAAACCAATGTGAACCACACACTCGAGTTAATCGATAAAATCATTTTATCGCCCAGCCCTTCTTAAACCAAATTATGCTAATACTTTCCAGAAGAAACCCATTACATCCAAGAAAACATCAATCTGATCAGACATCACTTACAAATTAGTTGAACTTGGTTTATTGTTAGTATTGTGTCCTTTCATGAAAACCCTCTTTATGCTATATTTGATCATTCTCAGTTTGAGTTCAAATGTGCTTCATTTACTTTTTTAGTCCTGATTCCAACTATGAGACCATGACCAGTAAGTGGCCCTCGGTGTGGGTGAAGATGTGTTCCAGCTGGATCTGCATCTCTCTCTATGTCTGGACGCTGGTGGCTCCCCTGGTTCTTACTAACCGTGACTTCGACTGAGCATGACGGATGCTTTTGTCATTATCCACATGTACATGCATATAGGAGGCTCTCAATGTAAATAGTGTGAGTGCTAAGCTAACCCTGCTTGTGTTCTTTTATCCCGCATGCTTTTATCTAGCCAATTATATGTTGGTTTGTTATTGAAGAGCTGGATTCCTTGTGATTTGGTCATCTTCATCCACCGGGATTCTTCGTTTTGCGTGTGTAATGTAAAGAAGATTACTAAGTTGTTTGTGATGTAGTGACCATGCAGGTGTTTTATAACTCGCAATGTTTCCCTTGAATCTTGTAGTGTTGTATGAGCATGCACAAATTTACAGGTAGGTTATGGTGGTAGATGTTGACATGCTTTTGCATCTCTATGATTTGCATTAGAAACTGTAATACACACTGTATCTGTGTTCACTCTTTTGCAACTTGCACATGTTAGTTGTTTGGCACACTTCTCATTTGAAACTTGGAAGCCAATGTGTGTTGAGCGAAGTTTGCACTGAATATATTACTCTTTGTTTAGAAAATAATGATTTTCTTGATAGCAATTCCAAATGTTTGTTTCGGTGTCAGTGTTATATATTTAGCCTTTTTGACATGTGCATTGTAATCACTGAACAATCACTTAATAAAGGCTTAAAACTCCACAATAGTCCCATTTAATAACCCAATTATCAATCGACACAATATATACATAAAATAAAAATATTTTAATAAATAAATATATAACTGTTTAAATTAAATAATACATTTTCATTTCTAATCTTTACTTCATTTATATATTTTTACTTGTATATTGTTATTTCTCTGTTTGTATAATAATTATGTGGAAAAGCAATCTGGGAAGTCCACTGCTGATCCATGGACTTAAATTTATTAAATGTGATTGATTGATTTTTGCTAGGCTTTCTTCCAGTAAGCAATTCAGGAAATCAAAATAATGAACATCGCAAAAAAAAACCCAATATGGACTGTTACTATTTTAAAATGGTTTAATGCCACTTCAAGGTTTTAGAACAATGATAAAAAAGCATATAATTACAGAATTTCACGGTCTAGCAACCAATATTGGAACCATTAAGTGGTTCTTCAGTTCTAATGAGATAAATTTGATAATCAGCAAGGTACTTTAATACCAAACAGATTGAAAATAACTGTCATCTTCTGACATCGACTACATGCATCACAAAACTGCCTCAATGTAAACCAGCAACGTAACTGCAGCCTGCAAGAAGTAACACTAGCAAGAAAACAGTAACCAGTAAGTGTGAAATGAAGGAATGATTAACTAGTACCAAAACGTTTTGGGAAATAATTACATAACTGTAATTTTGATGGATATTTACAAAACAGAATCCACCAAAATGCACATGAATCAGATATCAAGCAACGGTGAGTTAGCACTGGGCAGATCTGTGTCGAGTTCACACAGATAGAACAACGTCGCCTCGCTGGCCTCAGCCTCTGTGAGTGGCTCCAGGCGAATCAGGGAGCTGCGGGGTGGCTCTGACTCCAGACTCTCCTCCAGCAGGGATGAGGAGTCATCTGCAGAGCTTGGAGGGAGAAGTGACTGATTCATTTCTTTTAGGGGATCTGAGGGACTCGACGGTGTGCATCCATCCAGGAAAGCCATCAGAGGACAACTGGTGTACTGGATTAGCTGCTTATCTGAAAGAAGAAGATGAGTTAAGAGCAATGTCTCAATCCAGATTCTGGATCCTTCAGAGGACGCAGCCTTCCCAGCCTCCGGAGGGTCCTCTGCAGGCTGGCTCAATTGTTGGTAAATGGGACGGCGGAGCAATTCCAGAGTGCTTTTTGCAAAACATCTTGGGATATGTGAGGCTATGGAGGATGGTAGCAATGTATCCTCGAAATTCCGGGAAAAGGAGAACGCATTTGAAGGACTCATTTTGAGGATCCTTTGATTTCTGGCAAAATGGGACAGGCTTTGTGCAGAGTTGTGGCGTAAGCAGCCTTGAAATGAGCCATCTGAAGGAACTAGAACCTGGATTGAGACATGCCTAATGCCTTCACACACCTATGCAGTGCTGCGTCTGTCAGCTGCCTGTGTGAATACTCTTGCGGACAAAAATGAGTGCACAGATCCTCTTCTGAACGATAGATGGCACTTCAAGCAAGGCCAGCAGCACCTTACATTCCATGTGTGGCTCATTTAGATAGAATATGAGCATTACCTCGTCTATAAATATAACCCCAAACAATTTATTTAGCAAACAAACCATTTAAAGCAGCAGTTTTAGCTTCCATCTTTTCCATTTCTAGTTATTTTCTTGAGATTTAATGTCCCTTCAAAGTTGCTGAACAAGGCAGCGGACGGCACTTCCACGATAGGTTCAAATTTACTCACTGTAAATGGCATTCCTTTATAATTTGATGAAACACAAAATGAGAAATCTGGGCTGTGTGTATCAGAGGGATTTCTGTCGGAGTTAGTTGCTTCACTCAAACATGGACTTTTAGTATTGTGTGCTATTAGTGCCATCAAGTGGTGAGTCCAGTAACTTCAGTTACGTGAACAAAGAAACCAACAACTTGCTGAAAAATGACTGACTCAACGCCACTCTGCATTATTTTCCAGGTGGTGTGTAAGGTCATGTTAGCACTTATGTACTTAGTATAAAATTTTCAGTAGAAAAATAGGTGTGTACAAACCACAATACAAAAATACAAGTTATTAACCAAGCTGCAGCTACCTGTGCCTTCTAGTCCAGTCTTGGCCTTCATGTTATTTTTGGTTTCAGGGACCGTCTCCTGTGAATAGAAAGGCAGCATGATCCAACTTTGCAGTGTAAAGCTGCTGATTGATGCATCACTGACACTATTTCATTAAAACAGAAAAGGAAGGCGTGATTAGAAATAGTGGAAGGATAATTATATGCAATCTCTAAACTCACTTCAATGATGTCTGGGTCGATACTGAACTGTTTTCCATACAGCATGGCTTGGAAGTCCTCCAGACTGCAATCGATGCTGTCCAGATAATCCATCAGCTCAACTCTGATTAGATTTACACAGAGAAGGAATAAAATATGGTTAAAATCGATGTCTGGTGACTCAAACAAAGATTACCAGGACAAATAAATTTAGGGGGTAAGTTGAAATCCCAAAATTAAATGTAATGGATAATATTTTTTATTGATTTTGGTTTATGTTCCCTCACTCATAAAGGGTGCTGGTAAAGGCATGGTTTTGCAGAAACATTGGTTGAGTCTAGGCTTGCAATGATTATTCAATTTTGTCAATTATTATCCTCAAACAATGACTTCGCAGACAACAAAATACATTGTCGACTAATCGCTTGCATAGTTTGTATGGGTAAAATATCCAAGTTTAAAAAAAAACAGTTATTTTAAAAGAATATGTTCTAGTACAATTACAGAAACAGAAAATGTTTTTGTCTACAGACTCTTATATAAAATGTTAACCAATTTTGATTAGATGAGCATTACAAAGAAAGAGAGACATGAGAAAAAATCTTTTTTTTCTTTCTTTCCAGGATCTGATTTGTTATTTCTGTATGTTTATATGATAATTATGTGGAAAGGCAACCTGGGGAGTCCACTGCTGAACCATGGACTTAAATATATTAAATGATTCTTGCTTGGCTTTCTTCCAGTACCCAATTCAGGAAATCAAAATCATGAAGATTGCAAAAACAAATTTCATTGTGTATGTCTTCAGTTCTAATGAGAACAATTTGATAATCAGTGAGGTACTTTAATACCAAACAGATCGAGAATAACTGTCATCTTCTGCAATTGAGTACATGCGTAACAAAACTGCCTCAATGTAAACCAGCAACATAACTGCAGCCTGCAAGAAGTAACACTAGCAAGAAAACAGTAACCAGAGACTATGTGAAATGAAGGAATGATTAACTAGTACCAAAACGTTTTGGGAAATAAATACATAATTATAATTTTGATTAGATGAGCATACAAAGGAAAAGAGACATGATCAGAATTTATATTTCTTTCTTTCCAGGATCTCTTTTCCACAGTTTTTACTAAAAATACCAGAAATATACATACTTATATACATACACACACACACGTTTTCTTTATTTTCATGACTATGAAAATTGAAAAGGGTAGATTCATACTGAAGGCATCAAAACTATGAATTCAAATGTGTGGAATTGTATACATGACAAAAACAAAGTGTGAAACAGCTGAAAATATGTCGTTCTAGCTTCTTCAATGTAGCCACTTTTTGCTTTGATTACACTTTCTTTGCACATTTCTGGGGTTCACTTGTTCTTCAAGAGGGAGTCTCCTGAAATGGTCTTCACTTCACAGGTGAGCCCTGTCAGGTTTAATAAGTGGGATTTCTTGCCTTATAAATGGAGTCGGGACCATCAGTTGTGTTGTGCAGAAGTCAGGTGGATACACAGCTGATAATCCCACTGAATAGATTGTTAGAATTTGTATTATGGGAAGACAAACACAGCTAATTAAAGAAAAACAAGGAGCCATCATTACTTTAAGAAATGAAGGTCAGTCAGTCCGAAAATCTTCTTGAATGAGAAGGTGTGTACGAACTTTTGGTCTGTACTATATATATATATATATATATATATATATATATATATATATATATATATATATATATATATACATAGTTGTTTACACCAAATAATAGACTATTACTTACTTGCCAAGAAGGTTGATGTTTTGAGAAATAGCTCCATTTTCTCTCAGAATGGAGTCCATGAGCTTGACTGGATCCTCTGAACTTAGACCTGAGAGTTTGTTCAGCTGCAGGGCGCTACTGATCGATGACATTTCTGAGAGGGTTTTAGTAACTGCTTCTTGATTGGTTGAGTGGGTCTCTGTGTTATCTGTGGCATCAATTTTTGTGGCTTTGGCCTCACTACCAAAAGCAACGTCCATGATTTCGGCATCCCTAAGAAACAAGATCGCTTTGTTAGCTTCCTTGAGCAAATTCATTGTTAAACATTTACTTCATCTAAAATTCCTCACCCTTCGTCAGCTGGAAAAGATACCTCATCTAGAACTTCTGGACCATCGTCTGTAACATCACATATGATGACCTCATCAGAAATGTTAGAATTGTTCTTTAGTCTGCTGTGTCCGGTCACGGTGGTCTATCAGAGAGAGCATGATTAACAATCAGTTTAACGAGGAAGATGATGTTAATGTAAATAAATCATGAATTTAAATGACCATCACTCTCACAACTAAATGATCTTATACAGGAGAAAAACACATTCTCACATGAGGCCTCAGATCTTATTGAGAGAGAGAAAAATCACATAATAATAAAATGACCTTACAACAGTTTAATGTTCTCATAACAAGGAAGCTCATCTGACGATTCTAGACATACCTTGCTGGGGTCAGTGGGCTCCTCAAAGAGCTGTTGGATAAATTTTGACTTCTTTCCATTGCTGCTCAATACGAGAGGCCTTGGATGTGAAAAAAGAACATTAACAGGGAAAAATAATCAAATAAAAAATAGTGTTTGGATTTCAACCTCAAAAGTCAAACTGGCCAGTAGTTGGCATCAGATAAATTCAAATGTAGATTAGATGGGTTTTTTAACATGCCTCCAGGAAACATTGTGGTCAACTATGACGTTTTTCCTCAATTACAAACATATTTGACTTTGATAATATAGATAAGCACAACATATCAGAATTATAGGGAAATTTCCTTACCGTTTGCGTTTCAAATTTAACATATGATTGTTCTGAGCCAGTGTGAAGATGAACTGCACCAGCTGAGGACACATCAGAATTGAAATTAGGGCATCATTCATTTTTAACATTTCTGAAAAGAAGATGACAAAGCAAGACCATACCTGCTTTATGACATGCTGTTGCTGTACATGTTTCTGCCGGAGATCCGACAGCTCTGTCCAGAGAGCTTCATTCTCTCTGAGAACAAAGAAAAAAAAAAGAGAGAAAAAATAGGTTTCATATCAGGGTTTTAAAGTCATATTAAAGTAAGGTCCACTGAAATGAGTGACTTTTATTAGTACAAACTCTGGTCAAATGTGTGCCTTGCACCTATATGATAACAAATAATCAAAGTAGCAGTATTGTATTTAACTTTAGCTGATTATTGAAAGCTTCTTTTGTCAAAAAATAAAGCTACAAATTGTTTTTCCCCATGAGATCTGTTGTGTCATGAGAAACATATAGAAAGTTTTATTTTTTAATGAACCTTTTCAGCGTTGCAAGCCTTGCGTCCATGTTTTCTTGTTGCTCGTGAACACTCTGAACACCCGTCAAAATTTTTGAAAGATCATCTTGTCTTATTTTGCCTTCGTCAGGCCGGGTGTTGGACACCTAAAAGTAAAAAAACAAACAAACAAAAAAAAACACTTGAAAATTGAAAAGATAGTGAATTCGAACAAGAATTCTATTTTAGGTGCAGTATGCAATTTTTTTTAACAATGGCCAGTCACTCAAAAAAAAAATACAAAAAAACCCACATAGTCAATCAACAGGAGCTATCAAAATTGTGAAGAGGCGCTTAAGTTCTAAGAACATCTTTATTTACACTGGCTGTGCAAAATTGCTTACTGCATCTAGTGTGTCTTTTTTTTAAGTGAGCAAGAACGTTTGACCTTTCTCTTGATGTTCTCTAGCAGGTCATCTTGCCCATGTTTGAAGTATGGATGCTGAAACTCAACAGGTCCATCGCGCTCTTGCTTAACTATCCCAGAATCAATGTGCATCACCTTTCGAAAACCATCTGTTTGCAAGGGAAAACAACTTTGACCTCAGATTCATGTCAAACAACAGGAAGTGCAGAGTGTCTTTGAGCAGAAACAGAGAAGTGAAAAACATACACATGTTGAGCTGTCGTACAAAACTGGCCATGTTGTTGTGCTTGAAAAACTTCGGAAGAATCTCTTTTGCAAATCTTTGTTCATCAAGAACCAGGAAACTGTTCCCCTCCTGTTAGTAGAGAGCAAGAAAGGTGTATTTTTCCTCTAAATTTAGCTAAACATGTAAAACACAAGGATATTTGCTTATTGACTTTATTAAATCTATTACTGATTCAGCAAACTAAATATGGAGATGTCTACATATAAATACCGGAAGGTTCAACATTAAAACAAGCAGTGATGTAGTTAGCTTGTTTATCTAATAAATGTAAAAATATTATGTCATCAACAAAAAAATGTCTTTATCAAAGCCTCGTGTCGCGTATTAACTATTTGACACACCTCTCAACGAAAAATACAGTTCACGTTATCACAGAAACAACAACAGTTAACGGTCAATGAAGCTAAGCTAGCATGCTAATCCTAAGGATTTGTTTATTTCTTTTACCTGACTCCAGCAAATATATCCATTGGTTTCTGCATCCTCCACGAGGGTCCAAAGCTTGGTGAGAAATGCGGGAACGCTGGAGTTTTGTTTCATTTTGTTGGAATGAAACCAAAACACTGCCAAAGTAAATAATGTGACTCAGGTTATTTTCTTGGTTAGGTCAATGCACAAAACACACGCACTAGAAAATCGCTACGCAACCACACAACTTCCTGTTGAATTCAAGAGCTCTGGTTGGTCAGAAGACCCGTTATGTAAAGTTACTCACGTGTACGGCCATCCCCGTGTTGATGGTAGCCAATGAAAACGAGTTACATAGATGCTGTGAGATTGATTGGTTCAATAAACTCAATAAAGCAAAACATAAAATAAATTGCGTTCATCATTATTATTATTATTATTATTATTATTATTATTATTATTATTATTATTATTATTATTATTATTATTATTATTTAATCTACATTTTCTTTACCCTACAAATGATCTCTAACTGTTTTAAATAATTAACAGAAAAAATATATGCATTTAGCGAAGACACATTATAAATTATATCTCGTCCAGACCTGCCAGAACAATGCCATCAAGCCCCTGGCTGTCGCACGCTCTCTGGGAACAGAAGTCCACCCTCACAAAAGCAGAGCAAAAATGGAATAAATCAAATAGCATGGCAGACCTCGAAGTGTACCAAAATGCACTCTCAACTTTGTAAGACAACATACTGCCACGACAAGACTGAACATGCCAAGAACAGCCGAAAGATTGTCAGGACTTTCAACTCACTACTCCCTCCATCCCAACCTCCCCCAGCGACCTCTCTCACTGGAGATGACTTCACTGATCACTTCATAGACAAACACTCACCATCAGCAGACAATTTGCACCACCCTGCACCCAAATTCATACACACTTTCACTCCATTTCATTCCACTCGTTGAAGATCAGGTGTCCAAACTCTTTTACTCAGCGCATCCAACCACCTGCCCCCTCGATCCCATCCCATCTCACCTTCTAAAAACCATCTCACCTACCATCACACCTGCCCTCACTCACATCATCAACTCCTCGATCACTACTGGCATTCTCCCTAACACCTTCAGGGTGACCAGAGTCACCCACTTCTCAAGAAACCCACACTCAACACAGCACTTGTGGGCAATGACAGACCTGTCAAGTTGTCTTTAATCAACTCTCGTCCTTCCTGACTCAGGCTTCAAGAATGGACCCTCAACTGAGACAGCTTTGTTGTCTGTGACGGAAGCGCTGCGAAGTGCCAGGGCTAACTAGAGGACATCGGTCCACATTCTACTAGACCTCTCTGCTGCATTTGACACAGTCAACCATCAGATCTTTCTCTCCACTCTCTCTGCGATGGGCATCACTGGCATTGTACTCAACTGGCTTGAATCCTATCTCATTCGTAGACCTTTCAGTGTTGGGTGTAGGGGTGAAGTCTCCAACACTCATAGTCTACTCACCGGGGTTCCCCTGGGTTCAGTCCTTGGTCCCCTTCTCTTCTCCATCTACACCAACAGCCTATCATCCACAGACACAGACATTTCTGTACCACTGCAAAGCTGATGCCACTCAACTCTACCTATTGTTCCACCCCGATGACCAATCAGTAACTACCTCGCAATAACCGACTGCCAGAAATTCTGGTAATCCTGGCCAATCCCTCTGTGCATCACGACCTCTCCATTGAGTTGGAATCTTCAACAATCTGTCCTTCAGTCCCACATCACCAAGACAACTCGAACGTGTAGGTTTGCACTGTATAACATTAGAAATATCAGGTCCTTCTTAACTCAGCACACAACTCAACTCCTGGTTCAGGCTCTGGTCCTGTCATGTCTGGACTACTGCAATGCTCTCCTAGCAGGACTTCCAGCAAACATGCTCAAAGCTCTGCAGATAATCCAGAACTCTGCAGCTCATCTCATCTTCAAGGAACCGAAGCGAGCTCATGTTACTCCCCTCTTCATCACGTTTCACTGACTTCCCATTGCAGCTTGTGTGAAGTTCAAATCACTGATGCTGGCATACAAAACTATCTCCAGATCAGCCCCTGCATCAGCCAGAGAAAACCCCATATTGGCCAACAAACTTGCTTGGTTTGTATTTTAAATGAGTTTTATTTGTAAACAAAATAATAAAAAGTTATATTTGTGTAATACTGACATTGGCAGATTTATGGAATTATTTGGCCCCACAAAACCTTCATCGTCATTAAGCCATGAAACGTTCTAATGTAGTAAATCCTTAACAAACAACCACGAAAAAAAAACTATTTTACACTTCAATAGGGATTTATTCTATGAACTGGTTGAAATATAGATTTTCTATTAGACTCTTAATACTGTCTTTTTGTGCTGAGAAATTAAGAAAACGTGCCAAATTTAAGGGATCAATATCCAAAATGTTTTCAAATCAGGTAAGACACAGCCTTATTAACCTAATGTGTAGCATTTTTGTACTTCTGTTGTTTGCACTGGAGTACTCTAATGTGCCACAAACATTCCTTGTGTGCAAACATGCACTTGGCAATAAAACTGATTGTGATTTGGCTGAAAAAGAGCCTGTAGTAGTCATGCTTTAGCTGGCTCTCTCAAATATACAATGTGTGACAACATTGACTTCTAAAATCTACACTTTTGACACAACAACAACAAACATTTAGAGCCATTCAAATACGAAGAGACTTTACATCAATTAAGTATTCATTTGAAGCTTTAGCATTGTGGTAAAATAAACCTTGTTTAGTTTTGTGATGTCACTCATGTTGAGTATAAAACAATCAAATACTTGCGGCCACATTTCTTTCATTGTAATAAAAAAAGATTATTCTTGACTATTTGGCAGTATTAATTAAAATGTTTGAAGTATGTTTTAAAATGGCTTTGGATGTTTCCTCTTGTGAAAATAATGCTCAAGTGTGTCACTAGAGGTCAGCATTACCCAATATTTTAGTATTTTATTCAATCTTACCTGAAAAAGGTAAAAAACATATAATTTGTTTTAATGTTAAGATGTATTTATCAAACAATTGTGCCTTTAAAAATGCCTCCCAAACCAATGGGTGTATTTTGTTGGTATCAATGAAAGATATTAGTAAATATGTGCTTATTTGAGGTTTAAAGATATTATGGTGCAATTGCGTTTTCCTTAGAAGACATCGAGAGTATCGTGAAGAGAGTTTTACTCATACAGACAGTTGCTTTCCCGCTCCCTCTTGTACACACGATACATATGTTAGCAATTTCAGTTTTAGCTGATGTTATAAATAACTGATTATTGTGCTTTTTAAACTCTTAGCACTTGGTTTAATTTGTTAAGCCAGCTGCAAAACAAACTGCCTTCTGAGAAAATGAAAAAGCTGTTTTTAATTAGCCGGACTTGATGTTGGACCAAGAAACTCTGAGTGGATGAATGTTATTAGCTTTCCAGCAACACAGAGGTGAGCGTAATGGAGAACGAACTGGACAAGTCCGGCTAACAAGAGCAGACAGTAATATCACTTCAAACGTTTATCAAACAGTCTTTCCTAATAGACCTAATAGCAGTCTGCTTTGATTTTTGGTTAAAGAGATTATTGAGGCGATAGAAATGAGTGTGAATTATAGTCAGACAGGCGAGTCTATAAGAGAAAAAGGGCAGTGCTTTTCTTTCTTTCTTTCTTTCTTTCTTTCTTTCTTTCTTTCTTTCTCCTCCATTACTCTCTCTGCCCCCCCCCCTTTATCTGTCTCTCTCGTTCTTTACTGACTCTTGAGGTTATAAATTGTTTCTTAACCCCAGTTACTTGCCAAGTCTTTTGTGAAGCGAAGAGTTTAGATCAGAGGTCACTGAATCCGGTCCTGGAGGGCTACTGCCCTGCACATTCTGTAGTAGCCCCCCAGAACCAGAGCTGGTGACCTCTGTATTAGGTTTCCTGCTAGATTAAAAAGGTTGTTTTGCCTTTTTAAATATCCATGTTATTCAGAATTGTTTTTCTTCAGTTATTCCCCTTAAAATGAAATGGAAAATCTTCTTAAATTCGTTTGTTTAAGTTACAACAAAAAAACTTCCCATTTTTACTCTTCTTGCAGAATTGCTAGTTAATACAATCTAAAAAAAAGTATCTGAGTGTGATAAAGTAAACAATCAGTCAGCTGTAAATACAAGGCAGGGAATGTTCCTGAAGCCATTAGCCATTACTGGTTTCCAGGTTTCTTGGACTACTCAAAGCTAATTAATGGTTGGAACTTAAAAAAAGTAATACAAACATTTTAAAGCTCCATCAGTCGGGAGGAGTTTGGTGTAGAGCCACTGCTCCTCCACATCTAGAGGGACTAGTTGAGGTGGCTTGATGGATGTCTTCCTAAAGAGATGTTCAAAGCATGAACCTGGGGAAGCCCCAAGACTTGACGGTCTCCAGCCTGGGAATGTCTCTGTATTCCCCAGTAGAGCTGAAGGAGGTTTCCTCGGAGAGGCAAGTCTGAGCTTCCTGGTCCCGGATAAGCAGATGAAGATGCATGGATGGAATTATAAGCTGATGTTCTGGGGCAGCTGTAGTCTGGGGCGGTTGTGGTCTGGTGAAAAAGGAGATCGACTTGCGATCGGAAGGTCCACCAAGTTGATGGTGGTGTGAATGATGAAACACTTGCTCTCCCATCTTCTACAACCACAGCTGTGGTGCCCTTGAGCAAGGCACCAGATTCCTGACTGCTCCCCGGGTGCTGCAGCCATGGCTGCCCACTGCTCTGGGTGTGTGTTCACGATGTGTTTGTTCACTGCTGTGTGTGTACACTGGGATGGGTTAAATGCAAGGCACAAATTCCATGTATGAGTCACTCAATGTCTTGCTAACTGCTCACTTTCACTTTCATAAAAAAATAGATAAAATGATTAAAAAAACTATAACAATCTATAAAACCAACAAGTTTTCAAGCAATATAACAATATTTTGATTAATTAACACTGACAGTTTTCAATTTTTTTTACCATTTTACCATTTACTTTAAATATATGGAAAAGTTTAACATTTTCAACATCAATCATGTATTTCCTGAACCGCAACAGAGCATTATTCACATTGCAATACCGTCTCGGATTCAAGATCGCATCTACCATCTACTCAAACCATGCAATATCCGGTCCTGGTGTGTTTTGAGTTTTTAGCTCAAATCTCATAAGACTCAAAATAGACTTCAATCAAGCCAAGAGAAGGTTAAATTATGTGATCAAATGTGTTTTAGGAATGTTAAAGCTAAACTGTGCAGGTATTTGCCTACCTATGCTCTGTAGAGTATGTGGAACTAATCATGAAGCAGTATTTTTTCTCGTCCACTTTCTTTGTCTTGAAAATTTTCCCTAACAGAGTTGGACCAAATAATCTCTGGAAGGAATTGATGTTTTCCATTGGATGTAGAACTTGGACCCTCATTTTATGGTTGTTTATTCCCTCTCATTATTTGATTAATCTTAGAGAAGAAATATCAGAAACACACACACACACACACACGCACGCACACGCACGCACGCACACACACACTCACACAAAAAATCAGTGCTGAGCTCACCGGATTTATATTTCACTTAACGAAGACCTACGTTCGGATTGTTCCACACAAAAGCTCTTTTATTGTCGTTCGGAACATCATTGATTAATTGAAGCTGGATGCTTATGGCGCTCTCTGTTAATTGGTGTAGTATTTCCATATTCCACCACTCTAATTGAATTGAAATGATCTCACCAAACATTCACTTGTCTTTTTTCTGCCAGCGTTTTAAACTTCAACAATAAAACACACCTTACCAGTTGGATGTCAAGGAGAAAAAAAAAGCTTTTCTTTACTTTGAGGAAGTTCTTTTTAAAGAGAACATAAAATCACTTTCTTTTCTTTCAGCTCGGTGAGACTTGGAAATGGTAATAGACGAAATGCAAGCCAGAAGTAATAAAAGACAAGCTTTCACATTTAGCCTCAGCATCAAGGAGTCAGGTTTGAGCTGAGACGTGGCCATGTATGACCTCACATTACTCTGAATCAAAGGTTAAATTAGGTGAAGACTTTGTTTTTCTGATTTAAAATCTCGAAATCTGATGACAAGCATGTTTTCTGTATTATGAATGATTAAATAGGTCAAAACCTTAATGGGTAATGAGGGTAATGGGTTCACTGGAAGAAAATATCTGAACTTGAGCAATTATTTGTGATGGATTTCATTTTAAACAGCTTGATGGTAATAACAGCTTTCAAATCAAACCAAGCAATATTTTGTGACAAATATGACATCTTCGGCCACCTCATTGATGCATTGGTCATTAGAAAAGTAGGGGAGACGTTTACATCTGGCCTTTGTTTCCTCACTTTGTAGGCCTATTACATAACTTGATGCCTTTCAGGCCCTTTGTTTGAAATACCGAAGCTTTTATAATTTGTATCCCTGACAATTCTGTTTCCATTTAAATAACTTCAGCTTTCTCAAAATTTCTTCCCTGATTCACCTCCATGATAATGAAGCAATTTAGTCAGCGTGCTTTCTGTTTTCACTTCATCGGGGGTTTGAATCATTGCATGCCAAGTGTTATAAAAGTAGAGAGATAAATAATGCAGCCAAGCTCTCAGAACCACCTGGCATCTGCATTTATTTGCCGCAGTATTAACATTTTTGGAGTTTTATTGCTCTGAAAACACTTAGCACTGTGTCATTAGGCCATGGAGATGCAATTCGCCATATTCTCCAGTTTCACATGACCCAAGTGGAATTTGTTGTGGGCTGATATTGGAAGATCTTGTTGCTTGTCCTGGTTTTGTAAATAAATAAATTAAATCCACTTTATTTATATAGCACATTTTACAAACTGATTTCCCAAAGTGCTGCTCCACACAGTATGTCAAAGAGACAAAATTAGAAAGCATAAAACAAAAGCGTAAAAAGGGTTTTAGACCTTGTATGGTGTTTGTGCCTGTGGGACCCATTTTCAGTTTTCATCAAAAGAAAATGTATACAAAAAATTATTATTTGAAACTGAGATTCGCTGACTTTGGCTCATTTTCTGTGAAACACATCTATCAGAACACATTTTTATTAAACATGTTCGGGTCTACTGGACCCAGGGCATGTAAAGTAAACCAAAGCATGTAAAGTCAACCAAAGTAACAATAATAACTTTACACATGGGTAAATTCTAAATGTGAATAAATAAGGTAAAAAATACAACAAATAAAGTATATTTGCTGTTTAAATCACTTGTTTTCTGGCTAAATTAAATACTTTTTAAGTATTTTAAAATAAATTGTCTTAATTGGGATTAAAAATCAATTGGTCCACCAGACCCACAAACACTAACTGAGTAACAATAATATTAAGGGTTCAGATGAATGAAACAGATAAACACAATACTGTATAATAAAATACACAATAAAATACTCAATTCAATATAACACCCGAAAACCACACAACTCATGCAGAGTTTAAAGACTTAAAGCGTTCTACTGTGGCAGCCATTTTAACAAGCGTTCCACGTTCTCTGTCCCACAACAGAAAATGACCCACCTAGTTTTAAATCTTGACTTTGGAAGCACCAGCTGGAGCTAACCACCTGACTTCAGGATATAGGATTTGGGTTAGAGTAAGTGTTATAGGGTTATTATAAAAATGAATGAGTTCTGTGAGGTATTTTGGAGCTAATCCCTTTAAAACATTAAAACAAAAAGTACAATTATAAAATCCACCCTAAAACGTGAAGGCTATGATAATTTACCTTGCAAAGTGTTTGTAATTTTGCTAGAGTGAAGGAACATGAATCCCTCTGCTCTGTAAAGAAGAGGGTGGATTCAGAAGATGCCAGGCTTGAGGCTCCTGTTGTGTCTCATTGGCATATTCACCACTTCCCCATAAAAACAGGCGGTGTAAGCACAAAGAACAAGGAAACTGTGTACAAATGGTAACCACTAAAAAATCTCTGGTAGGCCACAAACCAGAAGGCTTGGTGCACTCTTTGAGCTGAGGTAGGCTGTTCTGTTGAACATTCTGTGTAACTCATGATTGTTGAAACTGTTCAGGATCACACCTGTGTTTTGAAAAGTTTCAGACAAGGGGTGTAGCTAAGTTTAAAAAACAGAAGCAAAGGAGAGAGAAAAGATTGGCTTTGGATTTAAAAATGGCACTTATGTTCAATAAAAAAACTTTATTTGTTTTCACAAACTTAAAGGTCCCTAAAAGTCCAATAGTTTTTGCTATAAATCTCGATTAAAGATTAAATGAATAGCAGTAAAAAATTGCCCTGCTACAAATGTACTTTGATCGACAAAGTCTGGCTCTCAAGCACCGTCCCCTTGTGCTGAAGGGTGATGTTATGCACAGAATTACTTACTTATGTCTGAATCAAGCTTAAACCTCTCATTTGGATGTGAAATGGTTCTTTATATGTGTAATTTCATACCACAACTGACAGCATGTGGAATAAGCAGATTCCCATTGGCACACAGGCTAAAACAGCAAAACTTTGGGGATATTTTAAACCAAGTAGCACATACATGACATGCAACAGAACCTAAATATTTTATCTGTCGGTCAGTCAAAAAGCAACAATGTTGACATATGTGCTAACAATTTGGAGAATGAAAAACAGAATTCAAATGATTAGAAAGCAAACAAGAAGAAATTTTGTTAAAATTATTTTCACAGCTATTGCAATAATAATCGTGTCTGTGTAACAAGACAGATGTAAAACAATCCGCCCTGAAACATAACTAATAAAAGAAGAAGAAAACAGAATGAAAACATTATAAAACAACAACAACACAACTACATGCTCATATTCTGTCGACAGACACAAATGAAATTTCAAATTGTTACATTTTTGTTCTGGATTTATGATTTTTGATCATGATTCAGTAAAGGGAATGTCTCTTCTGCTTCTTTCTTTTTACACAGAATCGATTATTAATGCAAGATCAGCAATGCAAGAATAATGCAAAAATAACGCAAGAAAATTTTGTAGTAATAATAATAAAAAAAGACTCTGTAAAAATACTTTGATCAACAAAGTCTGTCCCTCAAGCACCGTCCACTAGTGTTGAAGGATGGCATAATGGACAAAATGTGTTATTTCTGTCTGAATCATGTAGACACCCCCGGATGTGAAATTGTCTTCTATATGTGTCATTTAACTCCTCGACTGACTGTGCAAGGAATAAGCAAATTTCCATTGACACCCTAATAACCCTAATCCACAGGAGCACATAAATGAAATAAAGCATCAAAATTGTGCTAACAAAGAGAACAGAACAGAATTCAAATTAAGTAAAAGCACACAAGGAGAAACATTTAACAGGCAAACTGGTATTTTTATCAGAGAATCATATTATTATAAGCTATATACTTTATATTAATAACAATTTATGTTCAACAAGATAGATGCTGAAGACAGAAGCACCCACTCAAGAAGAAACACTTCAAAATGAAACAAAATTTTTTTAATAAAACACAAAAAACAACACAACTGCATGTTCAGATCAGGTGGTCAGACACAAATTTTTACGTTTTTACCCACGACTTATAAACTTTGACACGGTTACTTTTCTTCGATGACTTTCTCGCTACAGAGAAACGATTATTAGTGCAGGAAAAGCTGCACGTCAGCACTTTCCTCTGAATTGCTCAATAAACCTACAGGTGGTCTTATCCACTCTGTAGCTACTCCCGAGTTATCAGCTGATTCTGAACTGCTCTCCTGAGAGGCTGACCTTGATACCATGTGCTCTGAGATTTGAGAAGTCATCACAGTGTGATGTACTCACTCCCCTTTCATTCTCATGATCCCCCCTACCCATGCATTCAGCACACTTCACCTCCAGAAGTGCAGAATTTTCCAGATGGCAAAATAAGCCTGTTTCTGGAAGTGGCTTTTCAGAGAACTTGCTTCAGGGGTGTCTGACCCCAAGATGTTGATTAGAACAACCTTTCACTGTGAACTCGCTGACACTGCAAAATGTCAGTACTCAAAAACTAAAATGAGTAAAAATAACTTATTTTAAGCAAAATTATCTGCCAATACAACAGGAAATTTTTACTAGTCAAGTAAATAAACTTCTCAAAAACCTGAAATATTTCTTAAAAGAACATTTCAAAAGTAAAAGCCATACAAACAAACCAGGAAGGAATTTGACAAAAGTCAAATGTCAATAGTTCTTAAAAATAAGTAAATATACCTCGTCTCAAAGAAACAAAATCTTAACCCTTGTGTGGCCTTCAGGGAATGCTATTTAAATTGTCTTGAAATAAGATTTTGTTTTACAAAAACCTAGATTAAAACAAGGAAATATGTCTCAATCCTAAGAAAACCTTTAGGTTGTTTCTAAATTGTAGAGAAATATTCCTTACGAAATGAATCTTACGAAATGGTTTTAAAACTATGAAAAAACGTGTTATACCCAGAAAAGTTTCAAATAAATTCTGAATACTGTGCTTGATCGCACTTTAGCAAGTTGCAGGGAAAAACTTTTGTAAAGACAAAAAAGAAAAAAACTGTCTGGCTTCTATGAATCAAAGAACCTGTATTTTTAATGTTTATTAGTTTATCTAGATCAGCTTGTGTTTGTACATGAAAACTGTACGATTGTATAACGGTACATTAACTATGTATTGTATTAAATTATTAAAAATAAAAGTATCCTGTAAATACCTGTATTTCTACCTGTCATTAACATAGACAAAGAATAATAGCTTCTTAAGGTAGTATTTGGAAAATATCCTGAAATAAAGTGAAATTCTATCAGTTAAAAACAACATTATTAGGAAAAATATACTTTCAGAAAATGAAAATAGAAATACTACCTGATTTAACATCTTAAGCTTTTTATTTTCGAATTGTAATATATGTTGCATTTTGATTGAGTTCCATTGATAGAAATGACATGATATCTTTCAGTTCTCTTTCAGGAACTCGAGCTGCGTCCAACGCTATGGGGAACGCTTGCTGCGTTTCCGGCTCTGAACTATGTGTCAAATCTCGTCCAATCGACAGGTGTGACATCCGAGCGTGACGTCGTACCCGGACGGGTGCAGTATAAAGGAGACAGCGATGGAGATGACAACCAGCTTTTCTGCTTTCAGTAAGCCCTGTTTATGTGTCTTTCTAATTCGGGTGGCTATTTTTTAGTTGTTGTGTGAGAATGAAGCGCTCCTCTAAAGCGAAACATACTTTCAGGCCGTGTTTTCCTCCCTGCCCGCGGTTTATTTCGGACGAGGTTTCTCACGCGCTCTGTTTGTTGTGTTTGGGAGTGGATCATGCCCAGTCGGCTCTCGAGGGAGTCGGCTGTGAGCATTGTGAGCGTATGCCAATGCGCACACTCTGCTCGCGGAGAGCATTTTTGAGGAAAGTGCTCTCCCTCGCAGCTCCGGGAGCCGCGCCGCTGCTCTTGCCGAGGCAGAGCAGCCGCTTCGGTCCTGGGGCTCGCTAGTGGAGCGGCGGGTACAGGGACGGGCCTAGCCTTATCGCCGACCTCACCCGCTAGCTCCAGTCTACTGTCGTCGGGGGAAGCGCGCCTTCCGGTGACTTCTTCCCCCACGCAATGGACGAGGGATTACTCCTGTCTTCCTCTGAGGAGGTTGATATCGAGTCAATCCCTCCACTGGTAGCCGCTGTGCTTGATCCGGCACAGCCTCTCCAGTTTGAGGAGCTGCTGGAGGTTGTGACTCGTGCGGTTGAGAGATTGGATATCTCATGGCCACCAGAAGCACAGGGCCCTCGTCCAGAGAGCAAGCTGGACCAACGCTATCTGCGCCCTTGGTCCAACTCCATGCCGGGGCCTACCGTTTTTTCCAGACCTGCACACCGAGGTGTCCAGGTCTTGGAATCACCCCTACTCGGCCCGCCATTTTTCCCCTGATGTTCATTACTATGCGAACATCCAGGGGTTGCAGGAGCGAGGCTACAGAACGATCCGAAGGTGGAGCAGACGCTTGCGAGCTATCTCTCCCCTGGTACGGCATCGTTGCTGAAGGCCCCGACGCTCCCCACCAGGCCGCTCAGAGCCACCTCGGCCTTGGTGGGAAAGGCTTATTCGACAGCTGGGCAGGCTCCCGGTTGCCTGCACACCATGGCGGTGTTGCAGGCGTACCAGGCCGAGCTCCTGAGGGACCTCGGCCTGGGGGATACCCCTGTGGTGGCGGGCTTGAGGAAGGTGACCGATCTTGCCCTCCGCGCCACGGATGGCCACCTATGGCTGACATTGTTCGAGCTGAACGAGAAGGACAGGTCATTCCTCCTCGACGGCCCAGTGGTTACCTCGGGCCTGTTTGGCGACGCTGTCTCGACAGTAGTCAGCAGGTTCCAGGAGGCCCGGACCCAGTCCGCGGCCTTCCAGAGGTTTCTTCCCCGCCGCCGACGTCCTGGGAGTTCTGCTGGGCGGGAGCAGACCCCAAAGGCTGTCGCTTCTGGGCACAGGGGGGCACAGAAGCAGAGCGTCGCTTTTCCCAAGGGGCAGCGGCACAAGATCCAGCCCAAGGAAGTGGCGGATCTGAGGACCGTTATTTTCCGTATGCGGGCTGAGGCAAAGCACTCCTGATGGGCTGGGGGAGTCCCCGGTTTCTTGGAGCGACGCACGCCAATATGGTCAGCGATCTTCCGCCGGCGACCCCCCCAACTATTACTCCTCTTACCCTGCCACCCTTGGTGCTTCAGGGAGCGTGTATTTTGCCCCTGCGTCCACCTAGGCTCTCGGTGGCCGGGGCTATAGGGCTTCCATGGAACCCCGTGCCCGTCTCAGGAGCAACCACCCGCCAGTTACCAGAGGCCGGCCTCGAGAGGTTGGCTCCCCTGAGCTGCTACGTGGAGATTTGGTCCAGCCTCCCAGGTGTCTCCCATTGGGTCTTGCGAGTCGTGAAACTGGGTTACAGGATCCAGTTTCAACCCAGGGCTCCCCGGTTCGCCAGGATTTTGCCTACTATTGTTGATCCCTCGCAAGCTCTGGTCATGGACCAGGAAGTGGCCACACTGCTCTGCAAAGACCTCAAAGACGCCTACTTTCAGGTCCCCATTTATCCTTCTCACAGGAAGTTTCTTCAGTTCGCCGTAGGGAGCACGGCTTATCAGTACCGAGTACTTCCTTTCGGCCTTTCGCTCTCGCCCAGGACCTTCACCAAGTGTGTGGAACGCGGCCCTGGCCCAATTGAGGATTGAGGTATCCGCATTCTCAACTACATCGACGATTGGTTGGTGTTGGCTCGCTCAGAGCCGGAGGCAGTTCGGCATCGAGATGTCTTTCTCGCTCACATGAAGGTGCTGGGTTTTCGGCTGAACCCCCGAAAGAATGTGCTGGTCCCTACCCAGAGGTCCACCTCTCTCACTTTGAGCAAGTCTTCAGATGATATTTTTCTAAAATAACATTTTAATTGAACAATGATGATTGGAAAAGTAATGAGAAAGATATTACTTGGCCGATGAATCATCAATATTCGATCAAAATGCTATTTTAGAAAAATATCAGCTGAAGACTTGTTCTTGCAATAAATTTTGTTTAGCAGTATTATGATTTGCTTTTGTCACTGAAAGGATTGTGTTTAGTTTCTGCTTGTGGTGTCTAGATTTTTGGGTGGTGGTAAGATATTTTCTGTTTGTAGACTTTTAGATGTGGGAATGTCACCATGGCTTTTCAACTCAGACACAGTTCTGCAAGCTTTTCACAGACCTTTACAGCTTTCGAGTAAAACAACCTTATTATCCCAAAGGAATTTTAAGGGTTCATCTACTGTGTTCCCCTTCGCCACATTTGAGACACTTCCAGGGCAACATGTGGTTATTTCTCTGCATGGGATTCTCAAAGAGGAAACGAAAACGTGTAAAAAGAGGAAATGCTTGGATCTCAAAGTACTTGTAATTGCATGTTTCTGACAAAAAGTAGCAATCGCCGCCTGTTTAGTTTTGCGTGTGGTTTTTTCTTGTTTCACACCAACAGCTTATACGTACACAAGTCTTAAACTTGTCTGCACTTATTAAATTGTAAACAGTGGCAAGCATGTCTGTCAATTTAAACATGGCGAGAGAAAATGAAAATGTAAATTTTGTCAGCTTTGCTTTTGATAAAATATATAGACACATATAATTGTTTTAGTTATTTATATACAGATATACTGATCTTCGGAACTGATCTTTGAATAGATATTTTTTCATACATTGAAATAAAGGTTGACTACAGCAGAATGGATGGATATAACAAAAATACTCAAAGTTACCTGCTTTTCCTTTTAACATGATGTACTTTTAATCAAAGGCTTTTAATTTTAAGGGTCTCCTGGACAGTACCAAGTTAAGTTTCAGCTCAGAATACAATTTAGAACTATTATATAATTTGATTATAATATTATAAAAGGTCAAATTTTGTCGTTCTGTTGGGTATTGTTTCTCACATGAATGGCAGCAGCAGCGAGTCATATTTCTACAGAATCCTTACTTCATGAGGATATTAAATTTACGTGACATAAAACAGAATGATAGATGTTTGGATTATATGACTATCTCTTCCATACTGGCTTGCTAGTAAGTCCATCTTCATCTTTTATTGTCTTAACAATTCTTAAAACAGTGTTGATTCAAGCTGTTTTGCAAAGAACTATAAGCTTTTAATTCAATAAAATGCTATTTGTTTTCCCTGACTGGTACAAGGCCCGAGCTCCCCGTTCTGTGCTTGATTAAAATCTCAGATCTATAAACACTGCTTTAAATATTTATTTTATTAAAAAAAAGTTAGTTAACTAAATTTTTTTATTTGCATGTAATTAGTATCATTACATCATTTTTTAAATCATAGAGGTGGGCAACACTGGCAAGGGAGAGTGATTTAAGACATTATAAACGCACAGTCTTAAAATTTTAACTCAATATAACTTATATTAAATTAATAATAATAAAAAATATGTGAATTTGAACCATTCTAATATGAATGCATTCACACTATTCATTCACTCATTTATGCCTAAACATCTTTCAAAGTGTTCATTATGTCCTTTAAATACAGGATAAAGAAATACAATAATTTGAAGTGCCGTTTGTGTCTGTCCATGGAAGTGAGTATGCAGTTGTAATGTTTTTTTTGTGCTTCTTTTATCTGTTTAACTCTTAGTCTTTAGTACAATATCAACATTTTTCCATTTTATACAGCTAGACTATTTCCTAACGGCAAGTTTATATCGACATGTAACTGGGGCATCATGCTAAATGGCCAGCAGGTAATTAAGTAGCAAACAAACATAATATCTGTATCTATCTTTCATTCATTCAGTCAGTCTCTCTCTAAATATTGCTTACTTTTATTGTCACATCGACTCTTCAAGCAATAACGCACAGGATCTTCCTACTGTAGCATAGAGTTGAATATATCGGAATGTAAAGATGATGCAGAATTTTTGTCCATGTCTTAATAACAGGTTCCTCTTCCCCAGATCTTCTTGAAAGGAGCCTAGACTTTCAAAGGGTTTCTTTATTAGTAGTCAAGCAGAAGCTAAATCAGCTCCTAGGAAAAAACAGCTGTCTAAATAATCAACTGTAAACAGCCAGAAAATGTTAATTATGCACTGGCTGTTTCCTCAGAGGACGAGACAGTGGAGAAACCCCACACATGGTTGTGTGGGACCACACTAAATTCCACGTTTCAAATTGCATCCCAATGTGATGTCTGCTTTAAAATGGTGCTTTCAACAATGGCATTTGCAGGCCCTCCTCAATTGCATCTGTTGACAAAAGTGTAATTGTCTGCAATTCAGATGCCTTGTTATTATAATAATGGTAGCTTTGCAAAACAGTTGCAACGTGTCTGGATTCAACCCTTTTGCACATCTCCCTTATCAACTTAGCTCCTGATTAATGCAGAACTAAGACCAAACAGCTCTACAACTGTCTGAAAATATAGCCACTGATTGAAGGTTGCCACTCTGAAACACAGACATCCGACTACTTTGTAGCATTTTGGAGACCTTGAATGATTTCAGCAGTAAAACATTAGCCTTCAATAGACAGATGAACTGATGGCACCATTTTAGAGTCGGAAACACAGATTGTGTTAATATTGTCAAGCAAAACAACAGTTTACTAAAAATCATCTGCTGTCTTTTGAACTCATATGAGAACAGTTTAGTCAAATCTGGCATGAAGGAAAATGTGAGATCTCACAAACATCGCAATGGACAGCATCATGTGTTTTTAGTTTATCCCAGTAAGTTGAAATACCCCAAGTCAAGACTGTCCTCAAGCTATTCATTACTTCTTTGTTTTGAGGATCCATGAAAATGTGAATGAATTTGTGAAGCTTCCAGCAGAAGTCCTCCTTTTATCTGTGTTATTGTAACAGGTTTGTATGTGCTGTGATAAACTGCTGAAGTGCTTTGTTGAGGGTGTAGGTGCATTATGTTTACTTTACATTTTGAAGGCACAGACATATGTTCTACCATCTGCCCTTCATCAGATCTTTGTGTGTTGAATGAACTCAGGCATTTCTCTCAGGAGATGAGAGGCAAGTCTGAAAGAAGACACTAACACATGTTGACAGTAAAGGAGGCTAGGGTGCGTGCTTTAAGATGAATGGTAAAATTTGAGTCTAAAGAATGTTTCATTAGCAGGATTCCCCAACACAATCAAAAGAGTGGACCTACATTATCAATGTGTTTATTATCTGTGCCCACAAGACTCGTCATTTGAAGCAACTCTCTTAGCAGTACAGTTACACGTGTTCCTCCAATCAGATTGCAGCTTGTACTTGCTGCTACATGAGTCGAATCGAACAAGGACCTGAAGAGTCAGTCATACTGGTCTACATAACAATTTGTAGCATGTTTTTTTTAAACAATCAGATTTCAGTTAATTGCATCCCGTAGAGCTTGCTAGCTAGCCCAAAGAGATGTCGGCTTCTGAGATGTTACTTCTCTCTCATTGGTTGAAACTTTAAACCAATCTGCGCCAAAGTGAACTCATTTACTTGTCGATCTGTTATCACAATCACAAAATATTATTACACCTGAGTTTACCACCTCAATGGCTGATGGACGTAGAAAAATAGAGGAATGCATCTTGTCAAGAGATTTAAAAATATCAATTTGTAAAGTTGACTTTTCTGGATACCTCGAGGAGAGGCAATCTTTCCCAGACTGGGAAAAATGTTAATAGCCACCTCCCATGTTTACCTGGATTAACTGAGCATTGAGAACAATTTTACTGTGAATGTTTGTTAATATCTTGTTTGGAGTCATGGGGTGTCAAACAGAGTCAAAATTGTAATCTAATTTCTTGTGAATCTCATTTATTTATTTCCATACTTATTTTGTCATGTTTGAAACATGTTTCAGAAATACATACAATCCCTCACCAGAACTTTCTCATTCACTGTCCCCAGCTGGTGGAATAATCTCCCTGACCCATCTAAAATCTATCCCTTTCCTGATTATTAGTTTCCTCAGAGCACTTCTTTGTTTGCCTTTGTAGCAAATTGCAAGCTGTCTCTACCTCTCTTAGGATAAAAGCTATCTGGATAAAAGCATCATCAAAACACATATATGTAATGTACTGTAAATATAGTGACCACAATCCTAAAAAAACATGGCAGAATTTTAAAAACAATGAAAAAAACCCTGCATTTAGCATATTGGAGGCAACACTTGCTCCTTTGGTAGAATTTCATGTTTTTTTAATACAGCCAATATACAATTACTTTATAAACAATGCACCTTATTTTTGGACATGATATGCCCTCTCTGGTTGAACATGTTTATAAAAAAGGAATTTATTTTGTGGGCCCCTTGAATTCATTTTAGTCTTCTATACATTTCCTGAACAGTTTTTTTGCATGTGAGAAAAGCCTTATGGATTTTGAGCGTGACTACAATATTAAAGTGATGATCTATTCAGGTGTTCTTTCATGAGGTTTCCATGTTTTACAAAATTTCCCATGTCGATTCATTCCTGCGGGTTCATTTTTTAAATTTCCTGTTGAGGACCATTCTGGGATCCCACAAAGATTTAATAAAAGCAAAATAACCTTCGTGATAAACATCAAAGCTGTCACATTTGGAACGGAAGGACAAAAGAATGAAACCGGAGGGCAGATTTACATGCTTCAGAACAATGAAAAAGAACATCACTGGGATGGTAACGTTGGAGGAAATTCTTCATTTAAAGAACTAAAATAGAAAATTATTATATCAAATCAAATGATTAAACACAGTTTGAAAACATTATTTGATTGAAGCATTTTAGTAGTCAAATTTTTATTATGGCACTGAAATATACTTATAAAATCAGTGTATAAAAATTCCCCAAAATCTTGATTTCACTGAAAAAGCAGAACAATTTCTTTTTAAAAGGTTTCATGTTTGGATATTAGTTGGGTTCCACCACTCTCTAAGATGGTGACATTCTTCTCTAAAAACATTCATTATAATCAACAGTTTTTTTCCTTTTTAAAATCTTTGTTTTTATGCATATTTACATTCAGCCATTTAGAGGGGTTTCTGTTTCTCATAGAAATAACTTAAAGCCAGATTTGTCTCCACATGCACAATAGTGCGCTCCTTCATGCTCTGTCTTTGCTCTGATCAATATTGCTGTGATAAGAATGCTAACTGCTAGCAAACCAAAACACAATAAAACACAGATGTTTAAAAAGACAGGTTTTATTATCTTATAATAAATTGTATTAATATAACTTCTTACATACATCCGCTGCTGCTGTAGAAGCATTGTCTCTAAACTGATCAATATCACAACATGTCGTGATGACAATACTAACTTCTAGCCGGCTAAAACTCAGCACAGATAACAAAGAAAGGTTATTTACTTTATCGCCAAAGTTTTACTTCATTATCCAGTGTTTAACACAAAGTGGAAGCCCAGAAAGAGAGTGAAAGCACTTGCTCTGCTCCACTTCATCAGCGTGAGGTTCCATTAGCGGGCAACCTATGCAGAGGGCAATTCGTAGAATTGGCGCAGAATCATAGATGCTTAACTCTTTCTTTCTTTAACTTTCTATAACTCAATAAAATGTTTATGGTAGATAATAAGGTTTAATTAATAACATTAAAAAAAAATGCATTGGTGTGTGATGTCATGAAAGTTTTCAACTTTTATATATAGTGTCCCTTTAGTGTTTCAATAAATATGTAATTCACAGCTAAGTGTATTTTTTTTGTTAAATGTAATTACTCTCCATCAAGAGTGACACATCACCCTGAGGCAAAACAAGCCTTTTCTTCTGTTATTATTTTTCCCTGAGTCCCTGGCAGGATGTCAACATCATTGGTGAGCCTTTTTGTTTCCGGTTACATAACACAGCATTGGTAAATAATGTTTTGCGATTTCTAGCACTTTGTGTTCCACGTGTTTAATTCATGAAAAAGTTTCTTACTGCTCAATGTTTTTGCAGAGCACAAAGCTGTTGCTAAGCTCAGGCCTTCATCCTCACAGATATGCACAAACAGTTCTCGGGCCCTCCACTGGAGACTCTCTCAACATGCAAGAGCATACCTCTGGTCTGCCCAGCTTTATATCCCTGCTTTGGTCTTTTGCTAGAAAACCATCACTATGTGCTAGGAAGACTAAAGCTGCTGTGGACCATGGATAAAGAAGCAGAAAGGAAGCTGGATCTGAACCCTGTGAGGAATGGACATGTGATCATTCTTTGACCCCTCTCTTCAGTCAAGGTGGTCCTGGTTTGAAGAGATGGATCAAAGTGGCATTGAGACAAAAAGCCCATTCTCTGGAACCTTCCTCACACTGTGGCAAAAAATAACTTGTTTTTTTATTGGGCCATACGGTGTTTGTCTTGGTGATGGTAGAGTTGCAAACTAACTGATGACATGACTAGTCACCCTGTAAGTTAATGTGGAGGCAAGCTAGTCGACATGATAATTGATCTCAAGTGTTTACATTATAGCCCCAAGTAAACACTGAAATCTGCATTCAAATGTCAATTTTAGAGTCTAGAATGCATGAATTCCTGGAATTTATTCTATTTTAAAGCCTGACAGAAACTACAAATTTTAGATCATTAGATTTTTCAGTCATACAACAATTTTGCCTGAATTATGCTCAATCGTGTGGTACAGCTCATACAGGGTCCCTGGGGTAATGCACAGCAACAAACACTTCACAACCAGCTCCCAACACATAATTGTAAGGTTGTGAGATCAAAACCAAATTGGTTTGAAATCCTTCTCTCTCTTTGTGAGGATCGCACTGTTGAAAAGCACTACAAGCCAATTTATATCAACATCTCTCTCTCCATATGTGCAAATACATCTTCTCTGTCACGTCTTCCTTATCCAATCATGTGTTTTCTTTTATTCTTAATAGTTTCTACACAGAAAATTAAACAAATTGCTAAGGCAGCTTGTTTGATATTGGAGTATTCTCAAGTGCGTGACACAGATCTTCCATTCTCATAAATTCTCCTTTGAACAAAGGGGATGGGCTAAGGGGTGAACACCCCTTCAGTTAAAGTGGGGTCGAGGACATGAGGAGTCATTAAATTTTTATGACTTCACAGCCGTGTTCTATCCCTATTTGCACAGTTTTCAAGACCAAGGAAAAGACAAGGGTTTAGGGCCAAGTGAAACAAATGAAATGCAGCAAAAGTGTCACATCACCCCCTGATTCAGCAATGTGCATTAAAGCCTCAGTCTTGAAAATCCCAGAGAAAAGGGGGGTTTTGAGTTGCAAGAGCCAGACTTGCGTATGAGGCATTGTATTGCATGGCCACAAAATCAATCATATTGAAACACTTTCAAAATGCACATTCATGAGTCATGTTTTGTAACCAAGACTTCTAACGCCTGATTTACAGTACGATTAGACTTCCGTCTTGTGCACTTTTATGCAGTTTTTCCACATTCACAAAACCTCTCACTGATTGGAGAGCTCACAGTTTTAGTTGTCCATGTTCACTTAAGTCTTTTGACCCTGGTTTGAAATGATGATGAGAACACTGCAACATGGATGCTTTTTTTAATTAAAAAAATACATGGTTCTCGAACAGACAGAGACTGGATTTCCTATTATAGTCATTTTTATAAATTTAAGATAAGGAACTATTCACAGCACCACCTCAATAGGACAGAACAGCCAATCACAGATCAAATATCCAAAGTTTTCGACTATATAGAAATGCAAAGAGATCTGTTGACTTGGATCACAACGCAATTGTTTAGGTCATTCAATAAATCAGTAAATGTGATTGACATGTTTATTTTTGATAATTTTTTCTTGGTTGTAGAGATTCGAGATGACTGTGGTAGGCTATATTTGTTATTCCTGGTCATGTGAAAGATCTTCTAATAACAGAAACAAGTGAACTTTTATGAGCAAAGGCTACAGAAACACATTCACACCCTTGTTCTGATAATAGGAGATGTTTAAAAGGTGCTTTTTGAAGTATTTTGTTTTTTGTCTTAAGCACTTGTGAAGAAAGAAATCAGGTTACAACAGTGTAAATCTGACAACGATAATCCATGTGAAGTCATGCCAGGAGTCTCTGTATTTCCCAATAGTCGACAGAAATACCTTTGTTCAAAGGCAGTGAGTTAAAGTAAGTGCACACAGGTCCGATGCACACGTAACATGCCATAATGTTCTGTTACACTGCATTTAGCTCCATGTAAAATCAGAAACTTTTTTGCACAAGGGAAAAAAACAGCATTAGACATTGCATGATTAAATGGTACTATGGTGTTGCAATAAAAATATGGTTATAATGGAAGTCTATGATGCTCTGAGGGAGAAAACTAAATATGGACGAATACCAATGTTGTAACTAATATCCAACACCATGATAAAGAGGAAAAATATATTTTACAAGTACTTTTTATATAGAAAAGAAGTTTAAAATCACTTTACTAGAAAATAACTTTTGTGGGGTTGTTTTTGTCCTTAAATCAGAATATGAATTTATTGATTAAAGGCTCAAAATATTGGATTTTTAAAACATTTGGTACTTTTGGCTAGAACTAAAGTTGAGTAGCAGTGAAAAAAGAAATGTTTTTGTGCAGTTTTTAGTGGTTGTTTTGTCCTCTAACAGCACTGAAGGGTAGTACATTTGTCCACAGAGTATCGCTGATGTTTTTGAAACATTTCAAAGCATTTCTCTAAAACATGTCTAAAAGTAACAGGGTTTCGGTTGGATCTAAAATGTAGAATGTGAAAAAGTTAAAGGCAAAATAAAGTTTTTTTTTTTTCATGTAAATCTCAACTAATATGAGTTTTTGTAGTTGCTTGGGGTTTCCAGAGATAAAAAAAGCTCTAAAGTAAAAAAAAACAATAATATTGTAAAAATGATGGTTAGGGTTGCCAGTCTGAGTGACAATGAAAAGTTGTCAGACTTTGACATAAACTCATCTTCTTCATGTCGGCTTTCTTCCCTTTCGGGGTCGCCACAGTGGAATGAACCGCCAACTCGCTGGCATGTGTTTTACGTGGTGGATGCCCTTCCAGCCGCAACTTTGACATAAACTTATAAATTTAAAAAAATGTAATTGTAATGTTTGACAAAGATTAAGAGAATGTGCATAAAGGCTCAAAAACATAAAAGTGATTGGTAAGGTTGCCAGAGCTTGGGAAGACGCTCATATAAACTCGTAAATACTCAAAATCTTAAAAGTGACCATTAAGGTTGCCAGAGTTTGAGAAAACCTCTGTAAAATCTCAAAAACATAAAAGTAATGGTTTGGGTTTTAAACCATGTATTAGAAGCATACTGTTTATTATGCGAAAAAAGTCTTGTGTTTTTGATGTTATGATTCAGATCTTAAAGTTGATTCTTACTGGTCTAAATGTGACCTTATAAAACCCGTAGAAACCCTGTGAATTTGGCACCAAAAATTATATTTGCTGAACCAAAGAGCTATGCCCATATTACATTTTTTTTTATATAGAGCCCCATAGTGGATTGGGACATTACTTATGTGTACCCCTGCATTTCAGCCAGTATAAACCATGTGTCTCTAACCAGAAATAAATTGGTAACAGTATTTAATTTTGATTACATTAACAAAACTACTTTTTACCCATTGTGACAATGTTCTCAGGCTCATTGTCCTTTAAGACCTTTTTTTTCAATGCAGTCAATGAAATAAACCCACTGACAGAACTTTATTAATTTCTATTAATGGATGGGGCAATAGAAGCTCCATTTTGTACTGATGTGGGTCATCCTGATTGGCTGATGCTGGGAGGTTCCAACCTGGAAGAAAGAAGGGGGGAAGCTTAATTTAAATGGTCACTGTGCGATACTCTATTGTAATTGTTTTATTCTTAAAACATTTACTTGTTGTATAGTTATGCTGGCTGTACATATTATAATATGTTTGAACGAGGATGTGTATTTTGCTGCTCGTTACAAGTTCTTTTAAGTATATCTAATGTGTTAACTTACCTGTGTTTGGTTTGGCTCTGATTGGCATGCTGGGAAACCAGCCATATTTAAGGGCCTGGTTTCAGTGTTCATAGAGGACGATCCTGAGCGAAGAGGAGTAATGTGGTGCTGGTCTCCTGCAATTTGACGCTGGTCTGTGCAAACCTACTTTTGAGTACCCCAACTGACTGCATCTAGTTAGTTTATTCTGGAGTCCTCGCTGTCTAACTTAGTGTAGGTTTTGCTGTTAAGCATTTGTTTATTTATGATTTGTGAGCTCAAGTGTTTTCTTTGTAGACCTTTCTGTTTTTTATGTTGGTTTATTTTGTTGTTCACTGGTGGCACAATAAAAGAACGGTTTTGAGAAGAAAACCTTGTGTACTGGCTTCTCTCTGTGTACAGATTAAACGCTTGGAATACCACATTACGACACCCATGAAATCTTTAATAAAGCTTATTTGACCAAAAAAAAGGTCACATTTCACATGATCAGATAGAGATTACTAGACGGATCTTCTAAAGCTAAAGAAAGTTAAACAAAAGCAGCTGGTTGGATGGCTATACTTAAACAAAAAAATATTTGACTCAACGTACAATTGTTAAGTAAAACGTTGCACAGAAATTATAAGTTGGGTCAATTTTGTCTTCTCCAAATCATTTTTTTAATTGACTCAACGCATTACTCTGACAGCCTGATACAAAAACTGGTTGAAGGTACTTTTAAAAATCCAGTTAACAGCAAAAGTGCCTCCTGATATTAATTTTGCGAATGAAATCTGCAAGAAATTTCACACATATAAAAAAAAAAGACAGGCACTCTTGTGATTACTCTGGCTGGGACTGAAACTATAGGGACTCATCTCCTTGAAGACAGCAGAGCTAAAATATTGCTAACAAATATTAAGTCGCTTTGCACTCTGAATTGATTGTTGCTGATGGCAACAATATTAGTCATCTATAAGTTCAACAATTTGTTTCCAGGTAGATTTTGTTAGTCTTATCCTTGTAAAAATTGATGCGGCCATGAAGTGGTCGTTAGTTAATGCTAATATTAGTTTCAATGCTCAGGTGGTCCACCAGCGTTCTTTGTTTAGAGGTTCTGTTGTTCAGTAATTGGAGGAAAGTTTATGGTTAGGAAATTCCACTTAAATGCAGCCAATTGCAAACAGCAGCAAATTGCCCCCCGTTGCCTGATGTCGTTGGAGGGAAAAGGAAGGCTTATCTCTTTTTATGGAGGGTATCATTGGAATTGTATCAGGCCACACAAACAGAGCTCTTGACACTTTTGGAAGAACCCTAGCAAGCATAAGGCATGTATTAGAATGGATTCCAGATAATTAACAGTGCAGGAGAGGAGATCTGGGTTTATGAAGGAGGAGGAAACCGGTGTCAATCCACTCCATGAGAACAGAGGTTTTCCTTTGCTGAAGGTGGTTCACATTTGAAGCCTGCAACTGAAGAGTATAATTTAGAATGAAAGGGAAAATAAACATTTGTAACACTAATCCTTCAATGTTATCCTACATAATCCTTCTCTTATTATATTAAGATCATATTTGGATTGTCTGTGTCTTCTTCAAGCCATTTTCTTTTACCTTTTAAGTGGTTGACAAATAAAGTTGCATTGGATTATCATTCCAGACTACATAACAAAACTGTCTTCCATGGACCTGTACCATGAATGTGGCTGAACAAACTCAGAATTACCAGATCGGTTTCGACTTGACAAAACCGAATCGTTTAAATCGTGCTTAATCGATACCATGAAACAGCTTATTAATTTTCTTTGTCGAGTCAGGCTTTGATCCTGAAGCTATGATTAGTTCACAGGCTGGTACACACAAAAGACAAATAATCAAGATAAACATGGATAGAGCATTTTATTTCTCTGCGGAGGACGAGCAAGACATTTGAAAATACAATGCCTTTAAACATATATTTTGTGTCGTAGTAATCCTGCAGCTGCTGCCAAAGCTAGATAAGATTGTTGGCAGAAAATTTCTGATTTTGTGAATGCTATGTCAAAGAAGCCCCTTCTGTAATAATGTAAAATTCAGAATCATATGTGATATGCGTATGTTAACGTTTGCATATTTTTTGGAGTTTTAATTACAATATGTTTGGTTGAACTACAAAGTAAATGCTAATTTCTCTACATACTAAATATATGTTTACAATTAAAAGCTCTATATCATTGTTTTTCTTTATTTTGAAGTTGTAACCCCAATGCAAAATGATCATGGCAACAGATTAAGGTCTGGAGCAGGTTAGGTAAGGGGCACGTTAGCTGTATAACACACCCTCTATGGTACAGTAAGGATGGAACTTGTACTTGTCTCATTTCCTTCCACAGAGAACCTGTATCTGTTATGCAAATACGTGTCAGGAAAGGCTAAGGGATTTTGTCTGTCCCAAAAAACTAGTCTCAAACTAAGTGCTCGTCTAACAATTCTAAAAAAAAGGTGAAGCCCATGTTACCGACGCTGGTGTTACGTCATGTAAAAGTTCCTTTTATAACCACTGATTGGACGAATATAAGCTTGCGATCGCTAATCCAGAACATAGCCTGCTCCGGAGCAGGTTAGCGATGTGGCGTAGGTAACCAAAGACTGATTAAATCCTAGATCCTTTCATATTAGCCAAACCCAGTATTGGTGAAAATGAATCCTAAATTCAGCTGGCTAACCAGTTAATCCAGCTTCATGGTACAGGCTCCAGGACACTCCAGCAATAATATTGGATTAAATGATTCTTTGGAATTGTTTCATTTTATTTAGCATGTATTGTTGCTGTTTAAAATTGTGAAAAATTTTAGATTATTTGCTGCTGGTGTAGTCTTTCATTCTTTAAACTCTGCATTTATCTATAGATTCTTCACTTTATAACTAAGGCAACTCAAGCCAACATCCAACACTGGTCATATAACTGTGCCGTGTACTTGGTCTTTCTGCTGCTGGTGGTCTGATCATGAGTCTGCCACTGGATAATAATGAATATGAGAGCAAACCAGAAGCTGAGAGGAGGAACGATTATGTTCAGGCTTGGTTCAAGAGGGTGTAAGTGTGAGTAAATCTTGTTATAATTTATTTTAAGATATTTCATCAGTAAGTGTTTTCTAATACCAAATGATTCAACTCGAAAAAAAAAAAATTATTAGGAACAGCGTATATATGACCCAAGACTGAACCAACTGACGCATTTGTGAATTTTACGAAATGAAATATAACTACTTAGCATAAATGTTGATTTGACAAGCAAATTATCATATTTGTTTATTGTTTTTTTTCCTTTTTAAGCAGTGTAAAGCATTTAAGTTTAAAGTAAATTGTTTTCACCTGATTTTCTTCTGGGAATGTTTTTGTTGGTAGTTGTCAAAACTAATTTAAATGCAAGTCTAAGAATAGCAGGCTTTTGCAGTTCCCATCATGTGCACAAAATTCTTATATGAAATTATGTATTGTTCACAGTGCAAATGTGGTATTTCTGGCCTTACTTGAAATAAGCAAGGGCTCAATAAAAGATCGTGGTGTTCTCTTGTAAAATTGCGAATAGCTCCGTAATTAATCATTGAATCAATTTTATTATGCCCACTGCAGCTCTTTACAGCTCTGAGTCTGGATGTATTTGGAGTTACTGGAATCAGAGTTTTACTGCAGAGCCAACACGCTGTTCCTTTTGCTAACTGTAATAACACAACAACAGATTAACAGTGTTAGTTAGAAAATTAAAGCATCAAAAGGCCAATTGTTTTCTTTTTTCATACGAAAACAAATAAACAAATATATTTAATAGTTAATAGTTTTTCAATTGTCAGTTTATGTTGGTTAATCTAAGACACACGCAAAAAAATCTGTTGCCATCCAAAGGAAATAAACTTGGTGTTGTGTGACTTTTAAAGTGTTTTTTTGTTTTGTTTAAGTATTTGTGTTTCGATTTCTTTGCAGTCATTGTTTGCTATAGGTTTTTCAACAATGTGGTACTCTGTGTTGTCCATTATTTTACTTGTAGAAAAAATACCCTTTTAACCCCTTTAAGTTGTAAAAATATGTATAAATAAACAGTGTTTTCAAACCCCCAAACCACTGTTTGTAGATTCACATTGGTCTGATGGCTGAACACTGTAAAATAAAACAATTTTTTAAAAATTCTGGTTATTTTTCAGGGTTTTCTTTTAGCAGTCTTGCACTTCGTGTGCAATATTTCATGTTCAAAATAGTTTGTGAAATTTTAGTATTCCTCTGGATGGTGTTGGATTATATTGTCCTGAAAATATTCACAAGAATTCCCTAGATTAATCCAAATCCTAGTGGTTTTATGAGTTGCTTTATTTCACTAGTTCACCCTTACTTATAATACCTTCACAAGCTAAATAGTGATCAGTTAAGAAGAGACCTAGAGTAAGGAGTCTGGGACCAAGAAGCGAGGACTTCTGGAAGTAGAGTGCAAGGTGGGATGGCAAATATTGTACGAGTGTTGATAGTTGCCTATACTGGTTTGTGCAAATATACTAGGTTTGTAACAAGTTCTCTCAGAACTGAAGGCAGAAGATCTGAGAAGGTTTACAAAGATGTTTATCTCACAACTCAGACTTTTATCTGATGAAACTCTAAATTTTGGGAATCAGTTTTCAATTACAGTCTATGCTAATTGGCTAGTGGCTAATCCTAATCCTTGTGGACCCTCCTCTGTTCTGGCCTTAAGTATAGATTACATTTTAATGGGCAATAATTGTCTCATACCGGAGAAGGGAGCATCAATCCCAGACCTGAAGGGAGACCGTACTTGCCAAGGCTGGACTTAGAACTTCCGGCAGTTTAATACACGTAAGGTTTCACTGAGGGACCTACAGAAAATGTGTCTTGAACCACAGGGAAAAGGTGTTTTAGAGGTAAGATAGCCAAGATGGAACTCGCTTGAGCAATAGTTTTCGAGAGTTAGCCTTTTGGGTAACTGCTCGGTCCTCCCGTGCCCAAGGTCATAAAATATTCAGCCGGTAGTCCCTCATAGAAGGCACACACGAGGACAGAATGTAGGAATACTCGGCTTACTCTACTACACTTGTTGGGGTGAGAGGAACCAAATAGCGTACGTATCACTACGAATGGCGTAATCCAGGCATGACACCCCTTCGTAATTCTCAGACGATGCTACCAGCACTCAGCACAGCTGAAGAGATGAATTCAACGCTCAGGTTATAGTACCTGGCGAAGGTGTTGGGTGTCGACCAACCCTCAGCCTTGCAGATCTCTGCCAGCGGAGTACCTCTTGCCAGCGCCCAGGAGGCCGCGATACCCCTGATAGAGTGGGCTCTCAACTGCAGGGGGCAAGGGACATCGGCCGCTGTGTATGCGGTAGAGACAGCCTTCACTAGCTAGTGGGCCAACCTCTGTTTAGAGATAGCCTTCCCTATCGTCTGCTGTCCTCCAAGCATACAAAGACCTGATTAGACCTTCTAAGGTTCTGGGTCCTTTCTACATAGATCCCCACTGCTCGAACTGGGTAACTGAGAACCTTGGGCACATATTCAGGCCTGGGCTTAAGAATAACATGAGTATCACCTGGTCCGACCTTTAAGCAGGTCTCGTTGACAGAGAGTGCCTGCAAATCTTCTTCCCCCTTAATCGAGGCTAACGCGGCCAGGAGCGCTGTCTTAATTGACAGAAATTTAAGCTCTACTGATTCGCCTCGCCCTTGAAGTCCTCTAAGGACAATGGAAAGGTCCCAGGAGGGAGCTAAGGACAACCTAGAGGGTCTAACCTTTCTGTCTCCTCTGAGGAATCTGACCGTTAACTCGTGTTGTCCCAGCTTGTTGCGTTAAACCAGAAGGTGATAGGCAGAAATCGTGGCCATGTAAACCTTTAGGGTGGATGGAGTATACTCATGTGAAAATATGCATCCTTCAGACCTATTATCATCCTGAATGGAAGACTCAGAAGATGAGCGTTCAGATGACACAGGTCAAGGATTGGATGCAACCCGCCTGTGCTTTTGGAAACTAGAAAGTATGGGCTGTAAAACCCTCTTTCCCTGTCAGTAGGAGGGACTGGCTCGATTGCACCTTTGCATAGAAGGGAATCGATCTCCTCGTAAAGGACCCAGGCCTCTGTGGATGGGACAGAGGTCATTAGAACCCCGTTTGAACCTTGACGATTTATTGTCTTGGCTTGGCAGCAAACTGCAGTCGATAGCGGTGCTGTATAGTGCTTATGAGACAAGGGGGAAAATTGTTAAGCTCCTATCAGGCTTCCTGAAACATTAATGGCATCACACACACTTTGCTGATAGTTTTCATAGCAGGGTCGCCAACTAGCGAACTTAGCGGTGGTGTCTGAAGGGAGTCTTGGTGCTACCTGGATAATCAGGCTCAACCTGGAATGTGTCTCTGAAACGAATCTGCAATGCATGCCTCCTGGCTTCGCACATAACCCAGGGAGATCTGACTTGTGGGTCCGCTGCCTGATGGTGGTGGCACCCCCTCCCTGTTCTAGGCCTGCTTACGATAGGACCTCTTCCCCTGGTGATGTTGTGGGGCCCCCTGGACAAGAATGATCCTCTTAAGACTCCTCGTAGTCGCTCTAGGTCGATGTCTCCGACGTGGGGGTTGAAGATCAGAGGAGGACTGAGGGGGTTTTCTCTGGCGTCGAGCAGGCGGTGAGGACTCTGACTTAAAATGGGAGCTGCCACGTCTCTTTCTGTGCGGCGTCATGAATTCTCCCAGATCATCCGCCTGCTTCCTGATTGTAGAGACCCATGACGTAAGATCACCTACGGTGACGCTGAAGAGGCCATCTGGGACCACAGGTGCATTGAGGAAATGCTTCCAATCGTGTGGCAGCATCTCGGCCTTGGTCAACCAAAGATGGCAGCTGTGGACAACTAACGTAGACATCGTGTGGCCAAGCAAGCCAGCTGCAACTTTCGTCGCCTTGAGCGCGAAGTCGGTAAACAATCTCAGATCCTCTGTAACACCTGGGCCACAACTCCCCTCCTGCATATCTTTCAGGGCCTTGGCCTGGAGCAAAAAAGGCTGCCATGGCATGCAGGGCAGCGGCAGTTTGACCCGCCGCAGAGTAAGCCCTCAAAGTCAGGTCGAATGAGAGGCTTAGCTGGCGGGATGAAGGCCTTGTTTGTTCATGCCAGGCGGCAGAGTTACCTGGGCATAAGTGCACCCCAGTGCCGGCTGGGGAATCGCTTTATACCCTTTAGCTACCACACCATCAAGTGGAGCAAGAGAGGGGAGACTGACCAACTTTGCTTTAAGAGGTGCCTTCCAAGTTTGGGTCAGTTCCCGATGCACTTCCGGGAAGAACGGGATAGGAGGCGGCTGCAGGGTATCAAACTACGCGTTCAGTCTGGAGATTTCACTCCAATGCAGCAGTAGAGATTGCATCATCAGGCACACAGGAGTTCTCAGAAGATGCAAGCAGTTCAACATCTGATAACTCACTGTGGCGGATAGTGGACGCACTGGGGGAGCAAGAATCCTGCTCAACTCTTTTGGATGCCGGAAACATGCACTTGTCGCCCCTTCGGGCGGGAGCTGCAAAGCCTCCAGTGGTTGCCTGAAAATATGCCAACCTCGCCTTAAGTGAGTTGCCAGACAGAACTGTGCAATCAACACAGTCTGATTCCTCCAATCGCTGCCTTAGCATGTCTACGGTCAAGATAACCGAGGCAAAGATCGTGGCTATTCGTCAATGTGATCAATCCGATGCATCCAACATGCACTTGCACGGTTGTGTCATGTTTGGAACACGTTACAAATCAGTCGACCGCTAAACAAGTGCTCCACTAAAAAAAGGAGTCTTACTTGTTGGTGGAAGGCAATGAAAGACTTGAAGTCTGGGGCGTTCTGCAGTTCCCACCTCTGGATCCAGCCGAAAACCTTGCTGTTGTCGTCGCCTAATTAACACAAGGATCACACAAGGATCAATCCAACTGCTCTCTGTGGTTGACTCTCACTGAGTCGCTCGCGTGTCAAGAGTAGGCTCTAGTGAATAACAGGAAGAGCGTCACTCATGTGTCCGCTTTGTGCAGGACAAAGTTTTCACGTGACCATCAGCACTTTTGCTGATTGGCATTTTGAAAAAGTATGAAGAGAGTAAAGCCTCTTAGCGGAGCTTCCCATAGTCGTCACTGACATAAGTCTAGTTAAACAAACAAATTTAAACAAATTAAAAATTTTGCCACCCAATGGTTAAAAAATAGCAGTACCCGGGGTGTTCATATGTTTTTTCAGCTACAAAGTTCTGCAGTTTTTATATTGGAGTGAATGAGAACCTGCTCACTTCTGCCCCCAGCTCCAGTGGCCAGTCGAAGTACAACAGTTCACTCACTTTCTGTTATGTTCCAGCAGGGAGAGCAGGAGGTTGACAAGATTTAAATCTGTTTGTATCGAGTATTGATGTTAAAGTAATGTAATGTCACTGCTATTATTGACTCTAAAAGCTAATTGCATAAGTAGCAAAGGGTTTTGCTGTGGTGCGTTGTAGTTTTATTAGCAGATTCCTTTAATTCCTGTAGATTCTAAGTAATGAGTCACACACCATTCTGAGTGGTTGATCCAAAGATGAATGGAGTGACTAACAGACTCTGTTATCTGGTATCATAAAAGTTCTCTCTATCATTTACAAGGTTGTTGCAGTGTAGCTTTACATTTTCTTCCTTTAGAATAACACAATTTGCCTCTCATTTTTCACTTTGATTTAAATGAGTGCTTAATTTGAGAGGCCCTCTGTGGTTTGGCTGCCTGCTGCTGTTTGTGCAGCATAGTGGAGATGTTTTACTGTGATAAGGAACCAGAGAAACTGCATCACCAAATGAATGGTGCTCTGAAGTCAGCCAAGAAATACTATAAAAGCAGTTTGGTCGCCGGTGAAGCTGTGCAGCAGAGGCTTTAGCTCTTTAAAATGTGTTTCAGTGTGGTTCTTTCACCATTTAAAAGCTCAACGTGTCACCTTAGTGACCTCTTGAAAGCTTTACTCTGTGCCACTTGCATCTGACCTCAAATCGCTGTGAGAAAAAACCCTCCACCCAGAGCGGTTTAGTAGGTGGGCTCTCGATTTTGACCTATAAATGGGAATCTTTAACAGTATATAATAAAACAATATTTTTAGGGATTAAATTTGATTTATTAAAAATGTGTGAGAATAATAAATTTTATTCTATTTAACTTTTATTTATTAATACAGCATACTTTTCTCATATAATGGGTGAATTTCTATAATCATTTTTTTCTGTCATATATTTGGCTATGAACCCACAATTTTTTTTATTCTTTCTTTCACATTGCTTGATTCAAATGCCATTAAGTTGTTAAACAAGTGCATCTATCGTTTAAAAATGGCTTTATTTATTGCATTGTGCAACTACATGACAATTGGCTTTTTACTCCATTAAAGCCTTTCTTTAAAGGTGAGGAAAGTTTACAAGTCTTGGCAGTGTGTTTATGTGTTTTGGATTTGCCAAAAAAGGTCTATAAAACCTGTGATGGTGACACTTTATTTTATAAGGACTGATTGTGGTGGTTGCATACCACTCATGAACCTGACCCTGAGCTAGGAATATCCAAAAGCAACTAACCCATAAGAACCCACATCCCTATTTCCTTAAAGACAAATCACAAATGCGAAAATGTTACACAAAAAGAGCAAAATGAGGAACTTTCCAAAAAACTAAATTAATCGGTGTCACCATGGATACTTGTATATGAAATTATGTTTGTTTTTTGTTTTTTAACTAAAACCTGAACTGAGAAGGAGTCACAATCTTGCCATGACATGGATGGAGTGTTTCTTTGGATTTCTTTACAAATATTTGTTCTGTCGAGTTGTACTACTGATTTGATTTGGGAGAAGTATTGGATATAGCTAAAGGTAGGAGTGCTATTTTCTTTTTTAAATTTTAAATGTTAAATCTCAAATAAAAGTAGTTCCTCTCGTGACTAATCACATGATTGATTTTCAGAGGTTTGTGTCTGTGGGTTGAAAAATGTTAAGCAGTTTCACATGCTTTAGGAGATAAATGAGGGGCATGGAGGACTCAGGAAAGTGTAAACTGGGATAAATTAGTTTTGGTTTCTTAGCTGCCAGTTAGGTGGCTTGTCATCTCTGAGACTCTGTATTTTTTTTTTAAATAGTAGAGAAAAGTCTTGCCATACATTTTCTGCTCTTATGAAAAACTACATACATACTACACCTTTTAGAATATACAGTAAAATTGAACAGTTAACATTATACTCACTTACTTTTATTATTTAATGCTTTTGTTATCTATCCCAGAGCCCCACCAAGTTGATGCCATTTAATCCAAACAGCAATTGCACTTTAAAAGATACTTTTAAAATTATAAAACTTTAACCATTAGCTCATGCTTTTTTTGAACACACAAACAGATATTTTTAGATGTTAAGCCTTTTCACACCCATTCGTCCATTAAAATGGACATAACCTTTTATTATAACCATTTGTTAAAAATATTTTGTATTCACTGACGTTACTGCTTGTTTTTCTTAACATGACATGTTTTTCATGCAGTAAAGAGAGAGAAAATACATTTTACACTTATTGTTCAACAATAGAGAAAAAAATTGTCATATGCCCATCAGAGAAACTAATAAAACATGACCAACGTCAGAGCATTCTTTAAAAAAGTAATGCAATTTTATTATAATAGTCTTCATAAGAAGCTTTACTGATATTAAAAAGACAATAGAGGTCTGAAGTGGCTAAACATTTTATGGTAGTTATTTTATGTGGTCTGCAGCATGGCTCTCAAGCTCTCTTTACATTTCCAATCAAAAAAGCAAGAATGACAGATGTTCTACATGTTAAGTGCTTTTTTGCAGTGCCAATGTTGGGGACGCAGGACAGACATCGAGAAGTTCAAATATCTTAACAAATTTGCTTTTCCCAACCAGTTTGCTCTAGACTAATGACTTGTTGTCTGGGGGGAAGTTGCAACAGAAACATAGCAGAGGGACTTAAAGTCACAGTTGTAACAGAAGCAGAAAGGATTAACTAGAAATATATACGCAATTCTAGTTGGGCAGTTGCTGTTTCGATTGTTTAAGAACTGCACCTAACCTTCTGTCAGCAATCGACCCAGATCAGCTTAAACCACTCAACCACTTATTCATAATCACAAACTCAGAATACTGAACACCTGCACCAATTTGCCGCCTCAGCCCTATTTAACACTGCTTACCTCTGTCCATTCTTACTCAGTTTCTTCATAGAACTCTGGTTTATTTGTACTTTATTTTTAATTTTTTTGCTTTAACTGAAGAGATTTTACATTTACTGGAAGTTTTGTTTTTAACAAATCTTAGTTTAGGAACCCGCAGTCTCTCATCTCTTAAGCATGACATCTTTTTTTCCTTTGTTCTTTGTTTTGTGACTGGAGCAGGCACACTGAAATAAACCCGGGGGAAACCTTTTTGTTAATCTGATTGAAATATGTATATCTTACTATTTGTTTCTGATTTTATCCAATTTTGCAGATCATATACAAGCTTCAGACAACTAGCACTAGTTTATCTTGGAGCAGAGTGAGGAGGGAGAGAGAGTTTGTTTGCTGGGAGTTTGCTGGCAATGCAGCAGCGCTTTAGAAAGAGAGAAGAAAGTCATTATTGTCAGTCTTGGCATGTTTTGTTTCCTCCTCGCATCCATTTCAATAAATGTCCCTGTCCCATCCAGCTGAAAAGAACCTTAGCAACAGCAGGAGAGCTGGCTGCAGATGCAAGCTCCGTGCATACAAATGACCAAAGTACTTCTTTTTGGATGAGTTCAGGGACAGTTTGCAAATTCCTCAGCTTTCCGACATCAAGCCTAATATTTGTGCCACATGCTAGTATCTGAAGAAAGTCTTGTTTTCAATTTCTCTGCAGTCTAGGACTAATGTTTCCCAGATCGGTCAGCTTGTGGACCATCTGTCCTTATTCCACCTCTCTTTAATCTGATCATTTGGTCTGTGTGGTGTGTCCTTCCTAGTTTATACATAGACTGTGTGCACAAACACACGACTCACTGTGTCAATTATTGTTGATTCCAGTATAGAGGGATGGAAACCAACATGTCTCTAGTTAATTTTTGGAGAACACCCTTTTTTAGACTTTCCACTGCAAGTTCAGTTCGTTTTTCATCTATTTTTTTCCTTTCATGTGGATGTGGCGAACAATCAGATATTTCAGAATATATAGTTTTGAAGGTTCTTGTGCAGCATGCTTTTCAGACACACAAGATTAATGTTCTTAGGCCGTGCTAAGTCACGCAAAATCCTCATCTTCCAACTGTTTCATTCCAGGTCAGAAATAAGGGAGTCATTATCGACTCAGACCTGTGCTTCACCAAACAAATTTATTTTGTAGTTATGGTACCAAGTTTGTGAGATATACAGATTAAAATGTTTTTATGCTTTAGTGATCTGGAGAAGGCCATCCATGTATTTGGTATGGTCAAATTTGACTTGTCAGTAATTTAGCTGGGTTTGCTTTGCAAAATTGCCCATTGCTCTGCATCCCTTCATTATCAAGAGCATATATAATCCTTTATCTTGTTGCTGTAAGGAACTGAACTATTCCTTTGAGTGATCATGCTTGAGACGGCCTGGCCATTTGCTTTGAGCGCCAGGAACCAACAGAGATGGCCACCCTTTTCAGATGCATTATCCAGAGGGCACAGATTGAGCTGAGATGCCGCTCACATGATTATGTAAACTAAGAAGACGAGCTGTTCTTTAGTAACAGAACCGAGAATGATCACAGAGCCTGACTCGAACATTAATGACAATACGTCTAGCCAAGAGACCTGGTCGGGGTGCCGAGTGATCAACGCCTCACTGTGTATTGAATCTACATATGAGTTGATTTAATTGCTTTGCACCGTTTAGTCTCTCACCATTCTCTCAGTGAACCAATCACACACACAAGCAACTTTTAAATTAAAGGGTTTTCACAGAAGGACAGCCTTGCAAAGTCAAAGAACCAATCAGTGTAAATGATGTAATTTGATATCGATATCTCGGGTATTTGAAGGGACTTTTCCCGAAGCTCGAGGAGTTTCTGCAATCAGAGCTCCCGCACCCGGTCATGTGGTGCGCAGCCTCTCTCTATGATCAGGTAAATAATGATTAGGTTTTCTCCTTGTTATTTGGTCTGTCAGAATGCATTTGGTTGGAACTTTAAACTGTACTGAACTGAATGTATTTGATGATTGCATTTTAACTGGAGTTGGATTTGTTTATGATTTGCCTGGTTAATAAATTGACATAATCGTTTGTTTTGAAGTTTGTCCAGAAATTATTATTTATCATTACTTCTGATGTATCGTTTCTGTTACCTGGAGTGACATCGCACAGATAGTTGTATTGTTCATTGTTTGTATCCGATGCAGCTAAGCGACTGCATATTTGTGAATCCCTTGAACGATTATAATACACTTCTGAGACAGCTCTTGATCGTCGAAGGCTTATGAAAAATTGAGACCTTTGGAAAGCTACAGAATTCAGAACCTTAAAATATGAACAAATAACGATAAGAGGCAAACTTTAAGGATCATTATGTCCTCCTAAAGTAATATAATTTACAGAAGAAACTAATATAACGAGAGAAGGAGAAAATAACATGACCATAGTTTAATCATTTTAATAGAGTCAGATTTAAAGGTTTTATTGGTTTTATCCAAATTTTAAACATCATTACGCAGTTAGCGCGTTCGTTTGTGTATTTCTTTGTTCTCGCCCTGTTCATCCAGCAAAGAGTAGCAGCACGCAAAACCACCTTCCCGCCACCTTTGATTCCGTCTTTGGGCAAAGGAATGGCGCCTTACATTGCTCTGTAGAAGCTGTGCACTAATCAAGATTTTGTGTGATAATAATGCTACTAGCTTGCCTAACACAAAACAAATGTTAACAAAAAAGGTTATATTTACCTTAAATCTTAAATCATATCATATAAATGCAACTAAATTAAATTCATATGTTGTTGCAGCAGAATAACTATTTTTGCACTAATTAATATTCAGCATTATCCATCCATCCATTATCTTGTCGGCTTTTTCCTTTTCGGGGTCACCACAGCGGAATGAACCACCAACACTACTGGCATATGTTTTATGCCCTTTTTTTCAATACCGCATGCCTTTGACCTTTGTGAAGGAAACAAGAGCATCTGGAGTAAACCCATGCAATCATGGGGCGAATAAGAAAACTCCACACAGAACTGCCAACTGACCCAGCCGAGGCTCAAAACAGCGACCTTCTTGCTGTTAGATGACTGTGCTACCCACTGTGCCACCGTAACACCCACATGGCATCATAACAATGTTAATTTCTAGCTAACCAAAACACAACACAGATAACAAAGGACAGGTTATATTTACTTTATCTCCAAAGTTTGACTCCATCAGCTAGTGTTTAACATCAGGCGCAAGTAAAAAATAAAGTAGAAGTGTTTGCTCTGCACCACATCGACCAATCACAAGGTCGTACTAAAAGCATCTGATTGACTATAAGGTTTACATTTTATTTATCTTAAACAAACAAATTTAAAAATAATTCATGCAAACTATCTGAATACACAAATCAAATGGACCCAGGGATGGAAACATGATTTTTCTCAGCTCAAAAGTTGGCCAGTTTTAGAATTGGAGTGAATGAGAACTTGTTCCCTTTTGGATCGGGGAACAGTCATTCTGTCACTTCCGGTCGAGCGTCAAGAAAGAAAGCAGGAGGTTGGTTCTTGGTAGTTACAAAAACTCAGAGGAATGCATCTGGCTGCATCCAGCCTGCTCTAGTATAGGCCTTAAGTCCATGGCACAGACCATACTGTTACTTGGAGCCCTTTGCCCTTAGAGAGGCCCCTGCCCTAGAGAGGTCTCCTATGGTTATGTTTTTATTTGCACTAGAAATGCCATAACCACATTTACTTGCTTATAATCCAGTTACAAAACCTGTGGAAAGTGATCAAAAATAAAATACTAATTTTATGTCAGCTTGGGCCATAACAAAGCCAGCCAACACATCTGGCCGAGCAATCGGTGCAAACGTGAAAAAATTTTGCTCTGCCATGTCGACCTAGAAACTTGCCTCTTTGGATGACATGTTCAGTGTGCTGTTGGGACATAAAATAGCAGCTGGGTTGATACACACTTTGACCTCATGACAGGAAACAGCGAAGAAAAAGAACAACATGAGGAAGAACTTGTGCAAGAGGAGAAAATCAGAAACTCATAACCACCAGAAACTCAAAACCATTAGCAGTTGTCCACAAAGATTATAAAATGTCACTGTTGTCCCCTGAGTGCCATCCAAACGCAAGTAGCATCACTGCATCAACATTCAGACGGCAGAGTTGTGAAATACTGCAAAAGCCCCCTGCAGCAAAGTCACCCGAGCGAGCAAACTTAAGTACACAAATTCTAGATTTCCTCTTTTGAACTATTGCAAGAAAGTGCATACCTGTCACACCTCCTGCACGTTCTATCAGCCCCGATCACCAGTCACAGTCTCCAGCCAATACACGACGCACTCAATCACCCGAGTACTAACCAGACACACCTGGGCACTCATCACCGTCATCTGTTCCAGTCATCAACACCACACTATAAAGACTCACCCACGCCGTTCACTCACCGTCAGGTATCATCTTCACTGGATCATATCTCACTCCGTCTTCTCATCCCGATCTTCTGCCAGGAGCTTCTGTTACTCGTTGCACCCAGAGACTAACCCCTGTCACCGGCTTGCTCTGCTCGAGGGAAGTAACGCTACTACCACCTAGACTCTCTACTTTGAACTGTCGCTCGTACGTCGGTACGAAGACTAATGTGTTGAATAAACACTGTGTGAATCACACCCTTTGCCTCTGCCTTCTGTGATTCGTGACAGGATACCTGACCGAACAAAAATTCCCGGAACATGGACGGTCTCGCTAACACTTCCGGGAGCCCCGCTGACTCATACCCGGGTATGGCGGCGGCGCTGAGCCAGCAACCCGCGAATCCGCTCGCGATGTCGAGCTCAGCTCTTTCCCGTCCCGCCAGTTATGCTGGCGATCCTCAAGCCTGCGCTGGATTCACTCTGTAATGTTCGTTGTATATCCAGACTAACTCCGCCTCCTTCCCCAACGAGCTCTCCAAGGTGGCCTTTGTAATCTCTCTCCTCACCGGTCGAGCACTTCAGTGGGCAAACGCACTCTGGAACGCCAACAACCCAGTCCTTCACTCCTATCACTCCTTCACCGAGCACCTTAAAGAGGTATTCGGCACAGCACTCACATCACTATCGGTCCACGACGAACTCATCTCACTCACCCAAGGAAAGCTAACCATCCACGAGTACACTCTTCAGTTCCGCACTCTCGCAGCCAGTAGTGGGTGGAACCACGTAGCGTTGTTAGCCGCATACCGGCGCGGATTGAACCCCAACGTGCGTCGTCATCTCGTTATTTACGAGGATAACGTGGACCTTGAGGTGTTCATCCGCAAAGCCATCAGCATCTCCCAGCACCTCAACGCTTGTTCCATCCCTACCATTCCCCATGGAGCACCAGTTCATCCTCACCCTTCACCATCACTCTCCACCATTGGAGCCCCTCGTCTTCACCCTGCTACCTCACCACCCGACTCGGAGGAACCTATGAGCACGGATGCCTACCATCTCACCTCCGCGGAACGCCACCGACGACTCAGTCTCCAACTCTGCCTGTACTGCGGAGAAGCTTCCCACCTACTCTCTTGCTGTCCAGTTCGCCCTCCTCGTCCAATGGTGAGTGCCTGTTCCATCACTCCATCAATGTGTAAAATTCCTCATCTGCAAGCCACGCTAACCATGAACTCTTGTGACTTCCCCGTTAATGTCCTGGTGGACTCTGGAGCCGCTGGGAATTTCATCTCCACAACCTTCATCAACAAACATCGCCTCCCAACAGTCATCAACGAAACCCGGTATCGTATATTCACTATTCAAAACTCACCATTGGGCGAAGGCCAGATCACCCGTCGGACCCGTCAGGTCAAGTTAACGATTTCCCCAGACCACCGGGAGAAACTCTACCTCTTAGTGCTGCCCAGGGCCAATGTCGATATTGTGTTGGGTCGACCTTGGGGTTGGTCCAACACCAACCCACCATCGATTGGGGCACTGGACAGATCCTCGGCTGGAGCAAGACCTGCAAGGATCACACTCATCCCTCATCGAACCACCAGTCACCTCTTCCCCTTCACTCAACCACCTTAGACCCCTCTTCAACGGACCTCACTCGGCACGTTCCTTCCACCTACCACGCCTTCCTAGATGTCTTCAGTAAGGAACGTGCCGCACAACTTCCTCCTCACCGGCCCTACGACTGTAGCATCGACCTGCTGCCCAATGCCAAGCTACCACACGGTCGTATCTACCCTCTCTCCCGTCCTGAACACGAGGCGATGGAGAGCTACATTAACGAAGCCCTCAGCCAAGGGTTCATCCGACCATCCAAGTCCCCTGCCGCATCGAGCTTCTTTTTTGTAAACAAGAAGGACGGAGGACTCAGACCCTGTATCGATTATCGAGGATTGAATGAGGCTACGGTAAAATTCGCTTACCCGCTACCACTTGTACCCGCAGCTCTTGAGGAACTTCGGGAGGCGCGAGTGTTTAGCAAGCTGGATCTCCGCAGCGCGTACAACCTGATCCGTATTCGAGAAGGAGATGAGTGGAAGACCGCCTTCATAACCCCCACAGGGCACTACGAATACTTGGTAATGCCCTATGGCTTAGCAAACAGCCCATCAATTTTCCAGAACTATATGAACGAAATCTTCAGAGACCTCCTCCACAAATGCGTCATTGTATACATCGACGACATCCTCATCTATTCCCGTAATCTGGAAGACCACCGTGACCGAGTCAGCCAAGTCTTGCAACGTCTCCGTGAGCACCGACTCTACCTGAAAGCCGGAAAATGCGAGTTCCACCGATCCACCATCTCCTTTCTCGGCTACGTGATCTCCGCTGCGGGGGTCCAGATGGAGAACGCCAAGGTGGACGCCGTAAACAACTGGAAGGTACCCCAAACCGTCAAGGAACTCCAGCGCTTCCTCGGATTTGCCAACTTCTATCGACGCTTCATAAAGAACTACAGCACCATATCCTCACCCCTGTCATCACTCCTCAAGGGGGGTCGGAAAACCATCGCCTGGAGCTCCGAGGCGGATCGCGCCTTCCGACTCCTCAAGAGCAAATTCACCGCAGCACCCATCCTCAGGCATCCTGATCCTACACTACCCTTCGTAGTTGAAGTCGATGCGGCAGACGTAGGAGTGGGGGCCGTACTCTCCCAGTGGGCTAACAAACCCAAAGCTCTCCATCCGTGTGCGTACTATTCCCGGAAACTCACTTCTGCTGAGCAGAACTACGGCATAGGGGACCGTGAGTTACTAGCCATCAAGCTGGCCCTCGAGGAATGGCGACACTGGCTGGAAGGAGCCAGATTCCCGTTTACCGTTATCACAGATCATAAAAATCTACAGTATCTCCGGAACGCCCAACGCCTGAACGCCCGCCAAGCTCGGTGGTCACTATTTTTCGCAAGATTTAATTTCTCCATCACATACCAGCCGGGGAGCAAAAACTGCAAAGCGGACGCCCTTTCCCGCCTGTACTCGCCAGACCCCGTTCTAGATGCTCCCGAACCCATACTACCACCCTCCATCTCCGTCGCTCCCATCCTGTGGAAGATTGACGAAGAAATCTGAACCGCCACTCTCGAGGAGCCAGCCCCTCCGGGTCTACCACCCGGTTCAACTTACGTTCCGTCCAGTCACCGTCTCACCCTCCTCGAAAGTACGCACACCTCCCTCGGTTCAGGACATCCGGGCAGCAGGCGAACCGTCTCGCTCCTACGTGGGAAATACTGGTGGCCGGGTATGGCCAAGGACGTTGCCCAGTATGTCCGGGGATGTTCGGCCTGTGCCGTAACCACCACTCCTCACCGTCTGCCTGAAGGCAAACTCCAGCCACTACCTATTCCCCGCCGACCCTGGACCCACATTGGTGTCGACTTCGCTACAGACCTGCCTCCATCGCGGGGTCACACCACCATATTGGTGGTCGTTGACAGGTTCTCCAAGCAGTGCAAGCTCATCCCGCTCAAAACCTTACCCACTGCTTTGGAAACCGCTGAAGCACTATTCAATCACGTCTTTCGCAACTATGGTCTTCCCGAGAATATCGTTTCCGACCGAGGACCTCAGTTTATTTCCAGGGTTTGGCGGGCCTTCTTCCAGTTACTGGGCACATCCGTCAGTCTTTCGTCTGGCTACCATCCACAGACGAACGGCCAGACCGAACGGAAAATTCAAGAGATCTCTCGCTACCTCCGGACATACTGTGCCCATCACCAGAACACCTGGAGCCAGTACTTACCGTGGGCTGAGTATGCCCAGAATTCCCTTCGCCAGGCCACCACGGGACTAACCCCCTTTCAGTGTGTTTTAGGGTACCAACCGTCACTGTTTCCGTGGACCGGCGAAGTCTCGGAGGTGCCCGCGGTAAACCATTGGTTCCAGGAGAGCGAGAGGGTATGGGGCTCAGCTCACGTCCACCTCCAACGGGCAGTGCGGAGACACACCGAAGCAGCTAACCGCCGCAGGTTACCCAACCCGGTATACCAACCCCGGGACAAAGTGTGGCTTTCAACCCAGAACATCCGTCTCCGACTGCCCTGTAGGAAGCTGAGTCCCCGCTACATAGGGCCATACACTATCCACTCCCAGATAAACCCTGTCACCTACCGCCTCAATCTGCCACCTCATTCCCGTATCTCTTCTGCCTTCCATGTTTCACTCCTTAAACCCTTCACTGATCCTGTCTCTCCTCCTTCCACAGACCCAGAGCTGCCTCCCCCTCCAGCACAACCCGAAGTCGTGGGTGAAAACATCTACCAGGTCAAGGAAATCCTCGACTCCCGGCGGCGGGGCGGCCGACTCCAATACTTAGTCGACTGGGAAGGATTCGGTCCCGAGGAGCGGTCATGGACACCCCGGGAGGACATATTAGATCCCTCTCTCCTCGAAACATTCCACCAGCAACATCCCAACCGTCCGGCTCCTCGAGGTCGCGGCCGCCCACGTCGCCGGTCCAGGGTGCCAGGAGTCACCCGTGGAGGGGGGGGTACTGTCACACCTCCTGCACGTTCTATCAGCCCCGATCACCAGTCACAGTCTCCAGCCAATACACGACGCACTCAATCACCCGAGTACTAACCAGACACACCTGGGCACTCATCACCGTCATCTGTTCCAGTCATCAACACCACACTATAAAGACTCACCCACGCCGTTCACTCACCGTCAGGTATCATCTTCACTGGATCATATCTCACTCCGTCTTCTCATCCCGATCTTCTGCCAGGAGCTTCTGCTACTCGTTGCACCCAGAGACTAACCCCTGTCACCGGCTTGCTCTGCTCGAGGGAAGTAACGCTACTACCACCTAGACTCTCTACTTTGAACTGTCGCTCGTACGTCGGTACGAAGACTAATGTGTTGAATAAACACTGTGTGAATCACACCCTTTGCCTCTGCCTTCTGTGATTCGTGACAATACCGTGATCTTCTACACTGTTTGGTTTTCTTCTCTCCATAATTTCTCCATGTGTCATGCTGCAGTTATGATCTTTATGAGATGATCAAGAAGATTTATGATGATTTGCAGATATGAATAGATCTCAGTGAAATGTATGCTGACAGACTCAGACTCCAATCAGCTTTGAAATTCCATCGGTATTGATTGTAATAGAATTTTAATACTCATGAGACATGATTTATGAACACAATCGCAAACAGCAATTTATTAGTTGTTCCAAACATGAATTAAGCTCATACCTTGATATCAACGAAGCATGTGATCACATTGCAAGCAACATGGAAAGTAAAAGGGAGAGGAAGGAAGAAAGGGAGAAAATGTAGGAAAGAGAGACAGAGAAGAAGCAGCCCTTCTCTGAGCAGACCCGGGAGCAAGAGAGTGGACACGGGGCCTCCCTTGAGATTCCTTTCAGTATAAATCCAAGTAAACTTAAGGACATTCAAACTCAATCTTAATGGATAATTAATTACAATGATTAAATATTCTATAACATGATATATAGCACTAATCGTCTGATACACCTCCTAGCTTGTTATAAGCAACAGCGTTGCCAATTCAGCCTGTGTTCTCTTCTTCATGGAGACACATAACTCAACATCACACCAAGGCCTAAGCATCTATCACGTGCATGCTATCGATAGCCAAGCTAAGTTTAGAGTCAGTCTATCAAAATCAAGCTTGAGTGAACGCCATTCTTTGTGATCTCATCCAACAAGTTTGTCAAATTGCAAGAGAAAACTCCTAATAGATTTTAAGAGAAGCTGAGGGAGAGATCTTTGAAACCAGCCCGCTTTTGTTGACATAAAACACAGCTCTCAATGACTTTCTGCACATACCCTCAGAGTGCGCTTTCTCTCGCCTTTTAAAAATGTGTTCTTGGAGGTGTTGAAATACCTCATAGTGTCATGTGTTGGACAGATGTTGGGTCAAGCAGTCAGAGCTAAAACTAACATGGATTTATCCCATTGATATTTTCCATCCTTCAAGAAAAATATTAATATGGAGAGTAGTTTAAGTTAAGTCCATCTGCAACCATTTTAACAACAAAAACGTTTGATTTTAGAGTCGGGAGGAGTTTTTCTGTATCACTGTTTACTGTTTCTCACACGCATCTTTGCTTTGTTTCATTTCCTCTTGTGTGTTTCCAATGATGTGCATATGTTCCGAGTCATAAAACTTGAAATAGTTTAAATGAAACAACAGACAGAAACTATCGAGCCCCTCAAATAGAAGACTTTGCTATGCTCGACCAGGCACAGCCAGTACTAGATGCAGTTCACTACAAAGCCAACTGGTTGCAATGTTCTGTAAAAGCCAGTCGTCTTGTTTATTTTCAAGCATGTTTCACACAGACAGATATGTAAATGTTTATATGGGAGGGGTGGAGGAGACATGTGAGTTCAATGCATCGATTCTGATCCTGACTGGGTCATCTACTACTTGGATGGTACTTTACTAACGTGAGGACTGTTCTGCCATGCTTTAAACACAGATGTTTCTTAGGATTTAACTAAGACTGATTTATGATTTTCATTTTTTAATACGCTACACTCTCACCCCGGAATAGTGTCTCCAAGGAATGCACTTTAATAGCCAAACCCCAATAGTCCAGTTCATCCATTAGGTATTAGAAACTGGCATTTGTGAGTTTTGCAATTAATTTTGTAAGATTTTTTTCTCCCAAATATTTGTACTGACTTTTTATTTTTGCATCAGAACTACAAGTTATAAAACCCAGTAGAAAATAAATCCCCACAATAATAGAGAAATAAATAAATACATAATAGTAGAAAACATGGTTCTTTGATAATATCTAACTATCTATATAGTAATAATTAAACTGAAATTGTATTTTATTTTACATTTAAATATGTACAGTATATTTTTAATGTTCATGTACACACACACACGCATGCACACACGCATGCTTTCTGGATCTTCATCCATTTTCCATCATCCATTTTTTTAAACAAAGTCTGTCGTTGAACGTTCAAGGCGTTCATAAACTCAGTGTAGTATCCACTCCTATCTTCATTATTCTGTGCTATAAATTAGTTTGAATATTATGTTTTGCACCAAATTTTTTTCAATTTGTCAAAAGTTTCTCCTTTGAAGGTAAAAATATGCTCACTGATTCATTCCTCCAATCTTGATGTATTTCAGTAAAGCTTTTCCTTCTGTTTCTCTGAGAGAAAACAATTCAATACTAGAGCTCTGGGAAGAAGCAGAGCTGTAATCTGCCCACCTGATTGTAAATACCGGACTGAAACACACAGCTTTCCTTCTCATGCAATAATTATTCTACTGATTGATGGGTTGAGGGATATGGCATTTGTTAAGAGCACAGGTCGGAACTGCCTGAAGTGAATAGGATTGGGATTGACGGACTTTTGGCTCACTGCAATGTCCTGTTCACAACATCTGCTTTTTCTAATCTGAATTCTCCAGATGACTAATTGGTTTTGGGGTGGTCAAGGTTCGCATGGCACCACAGCCCGATTCAGATCATGTGAGTGGAAACATTTATATCCTTACTAACACGGAGAGGGTAACTTAATCTACACCCCATGGTTTCTGTTGATCAGGGAATATTCAACTTTTTAGGAGGACTGTCTTCTGAATGAGATGTTAAAATGAGGTTGAAAAGAGTAGGGGGTGTGACCGTGGAATTCCTGGATGAATTACCACTCTCTACAATCACCGTGTTGTAAATTATTAAATTTCTCTGATTTAATACTCAAATTTCCTGTTCACTATTAGCCACAGTGTGTGGTGAGTCTTCTGGAGTAGACTGGCAGTCATCACATCGTCCAGGTGTATTCTGCTCACTGCTGCTGAGTTCAGTGACAGAACCCTTAAGATCTAAAGTTTTTTGAGCATCTAGAAAAAGGCTACATAAAAGTCATGAATCAGCTCCTCCTAAATGTTATGCTGGTCACTTTTTGTTTTTGAAAAACAGTTTTCAAATAGTATTTTACTTTTTTATGCATTGAAACATTTAAGGTTAAACAACAAATTAGACTTTACTTCCATTACTCTTTAAGGCAATCAAAGGTTATCAACTCTTGACTATAGACTGGCTTGGATTTGACAATGCTTGGATTTCAGTGTTGGGTTTTCAAGATAAAAAATATCTTAGTTTCAGTTAAATGTTAAGTGAAAATCCTTGATGTGTTGCTCAGAAAATAGTGTAACAGAAAAAGTTGGAAGTAAAGTTTAAGATGAAGCTAAAAACGAGAACTTCCCAACTTACCAAAAGGTTTTTTATTTATTTTATTTTGTCTAGCTTTTTTGTACAATAGGTGCTCTTAAGCCTCTGATCTTAAGTAAAACAAATGTTGGGCAAGTGCCCAAAATACAGACTTGTTTTGTTACTTGGTATTTTTTGTGGACTTACTGTAACTTAACATCAATGGAGATGTTAGCATCAAGAGTGAACTACAGTGTAGATTCATTTTTATGTAATAATAAAAAAGTTAAATAATATATAGCAAATAATACAATACTTTTAGACAATAATAAAAAGCCCTGACATTGAGTAAATGATAAAAACAGGCATGAACAACATATTAAAATAACAGGATACACAACAGGCTCAGATTGCTGTTTAAACTGTTATTTATTTATTTATTCAAAACATGATATACTGTTATTTAAACTATAGACTATAATTAGAGTAATGCACATTTGCAAAGAAACTACTACTGTAAATATTTTTTTAAATATAGACCTGGAACGTGCTTAACTTTGACCCTCAGTTCAAGTGTAAGAGATCAATACAGAGAAATATTGGTGTTTGGTAAAATATGATACATTTCATGTTGATATTTACTGCAATATTTTGAGATGAACATGCTGCATTGTAACCACATGCAAATCCAAATCCAACTAGTCATGTAGTCAGAAATTCTCCCCGAAGCATACTAACTAATAAATCTATCAGCAGTGTGTCCCAACCAAGTCACAGTGTGGAACAGGAAGTGTTAACATCTGGGCAGCTGGCGCATGCCGTGGTAGTGAACTACATCACTGAACTCTCTCTCTCTCTTCCTCTCATTTGGAGGGAAAACAAACAAAATTCTTCTGTTTTTGCCGGCTGCATCAGAGTTCAGGTGGTTTGTCTGGCTCACTCGGCACGCTTTGCCCCTCTGACGTCCCAGTCTGGAGATTGGGGGTTAGGAATGCACGCATTGTTTGTACATCTAGATTGAGTTAGGAAAAAGATTCTGTTTATTATCCTGGGGTTGATGATGAAGGAATTTCTGTGGATTGAATCAAATATAATGGCTATTTCTGGTTGGTGGACTTTAAGGCCTGAAGTGCAGCTTTTGCTGTTTTGATGACTACAGTACCCATGATTGGCGGAAAGGTTTTGTGCACTGAAAATCTAAACAACAAGCAATTTCAAACTCAGTAAAGACCATAAATACACCTATGCAGCTACTGCAAGCAGTGTATGACAGAAGCTGGAGATTTTCTGATTTCTGGAGATTTATAGCTAGTGAAAGCCTCATCTGCTTTGTGTTTTTCCAAGTAGGTTTTTGGCAACAACAGAAACCCCTACAACCCATTAAAATATTAATGTTTTGTTTCTTTTTAAATTTTCGTTAAAAATGTTATGAGCCGGGTTCTTTACACCACATTTGCCATGATGATAGGTTTGAGGAGTTTTGTGGAGAACACTGACTGAAATGTATAGCAACTTGAAAAAAAGAACAAATTGGGAAGCACAAAATGGCAAATAGTGTGTCTTTTGGAAAACTGATTATGGGATCAGTAATTATGACCTAAATAAACTTTAGTTTTTTTGATTCTACATCTTTAAAAAAGACTTTTTCATTTTTTCAATTGACTTATAAAAGTTATCAACAAGTTCTCTCAATGATCCCTCCAATCTGATTGCTTGAATTACATCATGAGATGCAACATCGAAACATCACAATTAAAGTTTTCCTTCTGATTTAAATTATACATTCTGCATTTGCATGGATTGATACATTGATTTGAAATGGAGTCTGAAGCGAAGATTAGATTTTTCATCTTATATTTTCAATTCAGTTTTTTTTCTGGTCATGATTGTAATAATTCCCCAAGAATTTATTCTTCTGCTTTTGCACAGTGGTGATGATGCTAATGTAACCAGAAATATGCAGTATTTAGTTTTTACCTGAAGCTGAGGGCAGAAGGAAATTAACCACGACACGTTTTTCGCCTCACATGCATAGGAACGTTGTTGTCATCATGTCTCTTGTTATCTCACTAACTCGTGGCCATTTAAAACCCTGCCAATTTTTAACATCAGTAATCGCATGCTTACAGTAATAGGCATGAGGACTGAAAAAGGATTAGCTAATGTGGGGTTTTTTTTGTAACTGAATTCACATTAATGAAATCCTTGGTGGCAGGAACAGAGTTGGAACCGAAAGTCCGATGAAGAAAGATCTCAAATTCAATTTCAAGGGGGCTAGTCAGATTAAGGCAAAATGGAAAAACAATTCAAATGTATAGGTTTTGGAGAATGTTTTGAAATCTAGGAAAAAATCAGATCTGTTGATTTAAAACATATTTGCTTAAACATTATAGGATGTTATCATTTCTAATAACTTGGAAAAAGGATATTTTTTCTTGAAATTCACTGTAATTCAGTTTTAGAGGGTTCTTTTTCAATTCTTAGTATTCTTTCTGAATGCATATGAATAGGTAAAGCAATAGTCTAATCATTTGTATTAATTTGCTGTAAATTATTCAAAATCAGCATCTTTTACCATCAAAGCCCTTTCATGCAAAACTTTGTGAAGATTGCCTCAGAACGGACCCACAGATGTCTTTTGTAATTCCTGTTGAGGCCATTAGAGGGCAGAATGATGTGACTCAGATAAGACTGAAGAATCACAGCATCCTTAATGACTCTATTAGATGCTGCCAAACCCTGCTTTACCGTAGCTCTTCACATAATACACCTTTATCTGTTTACTTAAAAGAGCACACTATTTGCTCCACTGTGTTCTAATTAAAGACTTTGAGAATAATATTAGCATACTGGAATTATTAGTGAAATATTCTGTGAAGTAACACATAAAGTTGTACAAAAAAATGAATTAGTGTTAAAGTTTTATTTACTGTGAAATTTAGTAAAATATTGGGAACACAGAACCTTTGAGTTCCTACGTTATTCCAGCTATTAAATATGGGAAATGAATGGTTTCCTCTGGATCGGCAGCCACATTCAGGAGACAGTCAGTGACCAGAAGCCAAGAAAGAAAATGTAGACAAATCCCTGCTGACGTGCTCTTGATCTTGTGCTGGAAAGGGAGGGGAAGCCATGTGTTTTACGAAAAGGAAGTCACTTGTAAATGTATTTCTGCTATCAGACTCTTTGGTCAATTACTCCTATTCTTGTCTAAAGAAAAGGATGGAAAAAGAGTGAGAGAGAGAAACCAAGGTCAAAAGTTGCATCGACAGTTTATAGACGAAACCGATGCTTGTATCCAGCTGTGATGACCTTTAGCCTAAATGAAAGGTGCGATAACTGAGGCCTGTCCGGTTCTGCCTGAGGTTAATATAAAAGGACTTCATGGCTTCCAGATGTCACATGACCCCTAGAACAGTGTCTGTTTGAGAGAAACCTTCTCCAAAGCTGATGAGCAGGTATTTTAGGGTATTAAGAAAACCATCTTAAAGGGATATCAATAATTATTTATCTTTATGTGACTAAAACTGAACACAAGCTTAAAATAACTTTATTTTAAGCAATTTGTGAATTTGTTTCCATAAGTTTTTAACAATCAACTCTTGACAATTAAGGAACTGTTATGACTTTGTATTCATATCATTTATTGTCTATAACAACAGTTTATCAAAATATATTCTTAATGACTGTTCAGAATATGTTCATTACTTATTTCCAGAATAGTTGTGTGGTTTTATTCATACTCAAACTCTAAAGAAACATAAATGAACCCTTAAAATTGTGCCAAGAAAGTCAGGTTTCTTTATTTGCCATAACGCAGAGCATGGTTGTGTGAGAGAATCAAAACAGTAGTAATATTTCCATGTGGTACTGAAAGGAAGCTGCTAGATATATTAAAGGCATTAATAGGGCGTTTAATAATGTTTTTTCAAAAAGTAACTCCAAAGTAAATCTTTAAATATTTAACAGATTTGCTCAGAAGTGGGCATGTCTGAGAGAACCAGAGGGTTAACATCATGTTTTGGAAAGATTAATTTCAGCTTTTTTATGGATATATAGAAGTAATATTTCTAAGCAGCACTGCAAGGAAGCTACTAGATATGTTTAAGGCATTAATAAGACTAATTAAAACTCCAATGTAACTCAACAGTAACATTCATATTTTGTGTTTAAGTAGCGAATACAGCAACTGAGTTACTTTTTGAACTAAGTAATTAGACGCTGTAACTAGTTACTGTTTTTCAGTAACTAGTCCTGTCTGTTGTAACTAATACCGAAAAGCTTGACACTTCTTAATTTTAATCAATTTGTGAAAGGTTGTGAAACTCAGTTCTTTACCACAAAAACCCACAGCCTAAAAGAAAGGTTAAAAATGGATGCCCACTCCCAAAGATTGTTTGTGGAAGCCCTTCCTGCTTCGCCTACTTCTTCTGCCTCATCCTGTTCATCATGGAAAAACTAGCCACACTTGTTCAAATGGGATCATGATTCACAGCGACCTTAGTGTCTGAATACCAAAAGACTAGATGAACACAACAATGATCCACCTCTTAGTTTTTCAGTGAATACCAGCAAATGTGGCCTTAATTGTTTTGTATGCCAGGTATTTTGGACTTCTCTGTCCTGTTTGAGTCTGCACATTTGGAGATGTTCTTCAGGGAGTGTAGCTTTACTGCCGACTTCCAACTCATGGAGCTGATGACAGATTAATTTGACTTCAACTCAGCAACAGCAAGATTGGAAATGGCTAACGTGGGAGCGAGTGGCAGCATGCGCGGATTTCCTGCCATGCTTTTGCCTCCTGGAGAACGGTGTCCCCGTGGACATATGAAAGGAGAACTGGCCTGAGTGCTTCCTCTGTGCAGCTGCTTGGCTGAGGTTTTTTCTTCTTTGATTACTGCTTTGTCAGCATTCCATTGTGGCACAAGGAGTTAGTGAACACAATAGATGTTTGACTCTGGCCAGAGAGCAGCTACCCCTTGAGTATTTTCTAAATGCTCATTAATAACATGTTCTTGACTTTAAAGGCGCACTTTTTGCAAATAGGCTCATTCCCAGACTCCCTCTGAGTTAATAAGTTGAGTGTTACTGTTTGAACTCTATTCAGCTTTTCACCAGTTCTGGCAATGGCATTTTTAGCTTAGCTTAGCATAGATCTGTCCTCCAAGCGTGTGTTAGTTGACTGCGATGCGTTTACACCTGTTAGAAACTTGTAAATTCAACGTTACGACTTGTTTTAAGAGACGGAGAGAAAAAAATAATGAACTTAATGTACAAAAAATGTTTTAATAGTTCCAATCACAGCCAACAGAACACCAAAGAAATCAAAGATGAAAAATCACAATTTATTAACACATTAATAAGGAAACATTAGTGTGAGGTGAGGTGACAACCAGAATGATTTCACCTAAGTTAATGCACAGTGCTCCGTCCATGCACCAATTAGCTTCTACACTGTCAATTACATTACGGTTTAAAACCTAATCAATCATGTTCTGTCTCTTTAATGTTAAAATGCAAAGGAGGAGACGTACTGTGAAAACAAAAGAACAAACAAGCCAAAGAGATTGAGTGGCGTCCACATATGCCTAGACTTATGAGCTACTCTTGAGGAAAAACTCAGTGGCAAAAAACACGGTTCTACTCTACTCTATTCTTTTACACAAAGGGTGACGCTCACTAAATATCACGGAAGGGACCTGCATGATGAACGAGTATGCTACGTGACTTCTAAATTGTTCTCCCTCCTCGAGGTGATAGTTATGTAATAGCATAACAATTTGACTTATTCTTGCTCTGAAAATAGCCAGAGAAGCTGGTATGGTTTTAACCTGTGACTGTGTAGACTTAAGGGTGAGACATCTTGCTGTGTAAATAACTTTAATTATTTTAGTTAACTTAACATAACAGTCCTAACATAATTAACAGAAGAAAACTTGCCATTGTAGGCCCCTATAACTGTAGCAAGGGATCACCCTCTCTACATTTTTTGTTGCAGTACCAGTTTTAGCCACAAACCTACATGCTGCACTTTAAAGCTCTGTTATCAGGGATAGCTGTGGGAATTAAAAGATAACCTTGCCTCATCATAAAGTGACCAAATGAAGGATTTTCAGAAGAAAAGATATAGAGGTATATTAGGATTTGAACATGCCTTGAAGTCTGATCCTTGACATACTTTCTCTGAAAAAATCTCCCCAGCACAGCTACACTAGGTTACTATATGACTTGTATATTCCATGTGGTCAATAATTCTTTTTTTGTGTTGTGGCTTAATGGTTTCGTTTACATTTTAAGAAAAATCTTAGGATTACAAATCCACAGAGAAATAAAGCAATTTAGAGGTTTTGCACATCTAGCATTTCCTGTAACAAAAGCCACAACATTGATTTACAAATTGCAAACAACCACAAGCACAAAATAAATCGGTATCATCTGGATTATAAGCATGATCTTTTAACCAGACTTGTCAGGAATCCTGACCTAAATCATACGCTTCAACAAATCGAGATGCAGTTTTTGCTGAATCGCTGCATGTCCATGCTCAATTACTTGACCTAGAAGTTCCTTAGTTGGTTTGAGAAAAAAGATCAACAGTTTTACAAATATTTTAAAGCCCTATCAAATGCATTATGCAGATCAAATTAAATCAATTAATAAATCAACTGTTTTCTTTCAGAGTTGTGGACAAGTGGGAGTCTTTTGGTCACCAGAAACTTAAAAATTTTGTTGATTGCCAGAATGATCCCTTTTTAATATATTAACAAATTGAACACTACTGTGTGTGTACATATATGAAGACTTCATCAGTGTTAAATGAAACACTATGGAAGTTTCTTTAAAACACAAATAAGTGTTAATTTAGCTATGATTAAAATTAGTTTTGCTGTGTGGTTCTAAAATTAAACATGAAATTTGAAATTATCCTAATCAAATACTGAAACATAATATTATATAATGAAACTTAATTAGAAGTTGCATTAACTTTGACTAACAGTGCTTATGGAATTCAGCAACTGCATTGTTAATTCAGCACTGAGAATTCCCCTGTGTATCTAAAGTGGAATAACTGTTGGCTGCTTTCTGCTGTTAAGAACTTTTAAATTTGGATTAGTTATTCTTAAACTGATTACATTCTCCTGAAAGAACAGTGTATTTAATGCATTATAGAAAATGCTCCAAAAGACCCAACAAGACCTCTGAGACAATCTAATCAGGAAAACACTACATCTTGTTCAGCATGCTTTCTTTTTATTTTGAAGAAAGAAATCAAGAGAAAGGTCAAGCTCAGACCCTATAAGGTCTCTTTGCAAAGCAGCAACAGCAGACTGAAATAACAACTGACCATTTTTTGGTGGCTTGGTCATCAAAACTTCAAGAACACTAACAAATGTTGAGCCAAGAGTGCTGATTTCTGCTGTTTCAACCCAACAACCTCTATCAGGAAACACACTTCATCTGCAGGTCTAAATTGGGTTCCCATGAGTACAAACTGGTTAAGTTCAGAAAAGAATTCCATTAATGTGGATCTAGAACACTGGCAGAACAGGTCCCCATCAATAGGGAATGAGAGTCAAAACACGCCAAGCAGCCCCGGACTGACCGTGTTCAGCCCAGAGAATCATCCAGATCCAACTGTCGACCGAACCACAGTCAAGGGCGATGACCATCCCACAGCGTCACAAAGTCCAGCTCCCATAGAGGCACTCTCGGACAGACCGGGGTCCTCAGCCACCTGGTACCGTGAAGACAGCGAGATATAAGGGGAGGCCTGCCCAAGGGAAGCTCATCAATTGGGGCGTGGAAGACCAAAATGGCCGATACATACACATTAATGGTGGACGGCGAAAGCCCTTTGGCGAACTGAGCCTGCAGAAACACCTGGACCAACAAGACTGGGCAGCGAGCTAAATCCAGAGTGTGGGAAACACACAAGGCAGTAAACAGTCGCCATCTTGCAGCGTAAGAGGGAGCCCTCGTAGAGGGAGCCCTGAAGTGGAAAATTGGACAGGGATGTACCAACGTCCCCCCGTGTTGAGAGAGCAGATCCCACCCTTTGACAGGGATCTCCCATGGCTTGCCATCCAAGAGAGCTAAGAGGTCCGCAAAACATGGCCGGCCTGGTCATTGGGGGGACACCAGGAAGAGGGGAAGGTCCTCTTGACGTATCCTCTCCAAGACTCTGGGAATCAGTGTTATTGGGGGAAAGGGGTACAGGGGAAGCCTCGGCTACTCCTGTGCCATGGCGTCCAGCCCCAGAGGCGAGGGAGGGCAGAGAGAGAACCAGAGGGGACAGAGGTCTCCCGGGTCGCAAAAGATTCACATGGGCTCTGTGACTCCACCATCTACGGGTGGAGATGCTATTCCCCAGGTGTCGGTCCCAGGCGCGACAAGGCATCTGTCTGCCCGTTTAACCGGCCCGGGATGTAAGATGCTCGAAGGGAGCAGAGCTTGCTTCGGACCCACAGGATGACGTGACTGGCCAATCTGCAAAGCCGATGTTGGTTGATGTAGGCCACCCTGAACATATTGTCTGTGCGGACAAGCACATGATGGCCCCTGATGTCTGGCAGGAGGTGCAGACATGCACGAAACATGTCCAGTATCTCCAGGCAGTTGATGTACCAGAGAGATGGGGCTGGTCCCACCAACCATGGGTAGCATGGTTCCTGAGCACCACCCCCCAGCCCGTGCAGGGCATGTGGTTATGGTCACTCGACGGCACGGCACCCCTCAAAACGGGTCCCTGGGACAGGAACACAGGTTCCCTCCAACGAGAAAGGCCACTGGGGAGAAAAACCCTGTACTCCTCAGCCACCACTGAAGGGGCCTCATGTGAAGCAGCCCAAGTGGAAGAATCGTCACCGTGGACACCAAGAGGCCTAGCAGTTGTTGAAAACTGCAGACTGACAGTGAATGGCCTAGCCTCACCCTCCTGGCTGCCTCTAGGATCTCAGAGATCCTGGCCTGAGATGAGCATACCTGCACAGTGGTGGAATCCCATACCACACATACTTACCTCTGTGCTGGGGAGAGCACACTCTTGCAAGGGGTTCAGCCGAAAACCCAGGACCTTCATGTGGTTGAGGACGACATCTCGATGCCAAACCGTCTCCAATGTAATTGAAAACGCGGAACCCTTGAAGCCTCAAGGGGGCCAGGGCCATGAAGGTCCTGGGTGAGAGCGAAAGGTCGACAGGAAGCCCTTGGTACTGGTAAGCCGTGCCCCCTACGGCGAACCGAAGAAACTTCCTGTGAGAAGGACAAATAGGGACATGAACTAGGCATATTGATGTCAATGGAAACAAACCAGTCGCTGTACTTGATCTGTGTAACGATCTGCTTTGAGGTAAGCAACCTCATGGTGCGACGGTTCAAGAGCCTCAGATCAAGAAATAGGTGCAGGCCCCCGTCCTTCTTAGGAACCAGGAAGTAACGTCTGTAGAACCCTGAGATTTTGTCGTGCAAAGGAACCAACTCGTTGGCCCCTTGCACAGCAGGGTGCAAAATTCCTGGTCCATTACCAGAGCTTGCAAGGGATCTACAATGGTAGGCAAAACCCTGGTGAACCAGGGGGCTCTGGATCTAAACTGGATCCTGAAACCCAGTTTCACGACCCGCAAGACCCACTGGGAGAGGCCTGGGGGGCTGGACCATGGCCCCACGAAGCGACTCAGGGGAACCTACCTCTCTAGGTCGGTTTCTGGTAACTGGTGGGTGACGGCTCCTGATAAAAGCACAGGATTTAATGGAAGACCCGAAGCCCCGGGCCACCGAGAGCCTGGGTGGGTGCAGGGGCGAAGCACACAACCGAGGGGGCCAGGGTTAGCGAAATACGTGTAGAGGGGGTCACCGAGAGACAAAATGAAGCATGTTGCTCAATGAAGCCGGAGACCCCCCCAGCCTATCAGGAGTGCTTAGCCACAGCCCGTTTATTGAAAATGATGGTCCTTAGACCTGCCATTTCCCTGGGCTGGGGCTTTTGTCGGCCTCCTGAAACCTTCCAACAACCACCGAGCAGTAAGCCCTCCCAACCAAGGCAGAGGTGGCTCGGGGGAGCCTGGTGGGGAGCGCTGGGGCCTTAAGGGAACGACGCTGTACCAGGGGAGAGATAGCTCGCAAGCTTTTGCCCCACCTTGGTCTGTCCCATAATGTTCAAATAAAAACATCCTACGCCAGCTCCAGTGCGGCTACCAGTGGAGGGACCGGCTCCATATCAACCTCCTCAGAGGATATAAGAGTAGGCCCTCATCCATCGCGTGGGGTGAAGAAATCATAGGAAGACATGCTTCTGCACCCGATGACAATGGATCGGAACTAGCTCCATCTGCGAACCCCATGATTGAAGCGGGCGCTCTGCCTCGGCCACCTGAAATGCCGGGAAGAGCACTTTGCATGCCCTCACAATGCTCACTCCTTCAACAGCCAACTGGGCACCCCCAAGCACACCAAACAGAGCTCGTGCGATGGTTGTCATCTCCTTCGCTGGCTCCTATATACTGTGCATTTCCAGGTGCGACGTCGCGTTTCAATGACATCACACCTGTCCGTTGGACGAGATTTGACACATAATTCAGAGCCGGAAATGCAGCGAGCGTTCCCCATAACGTTTGGACGCAGCTCGAGTTCCTAAAGGGTAACGTATCAGGCTTCGTATGTAACCAAGGTTCTCTGAGGGAACGAAATCTGCGTCTCCATAGCGTTTGTCCGATTTCTAGTATTTGAGGAGTCCACCGTACTCATTTCCAGTTGAACAATTATAATGACCACACCACTTTGGATCAGTTTGTGATTATCATTTGCACCAAGCCTTCCTGTTCTGGATCTTCAGTTCCTGTTCATTCAAATATCTTATTTTTCCTGCTTGTAGGTTATATTCCAATTTCAGGGTTGGTTTTGTCCCAACTTTGACCCTAAATTTAACACACCAGGTACTTTAATGAAAATTCCATGCGCAGAAGCAGTATTTCTATTTTTGGAAATGGAATTCTAGTGTCACTTTAGTTATAGAGAAAAAGGTGCAATGTACTGGCAGACCTCGGTGGTATTTAAGTAAGCGCACCAAATAATCAGTCTGTTAAAAGAAATTGGAATCTGGCAAATGCTTTCCGAGTTTAAGCTGTAAAAAACGAGATTAATGAAAGACTGCGAAGTAAAGGAATTTACTATATTTAAAAATTCTAAATTGGTTATAAAACAAAGCTTTACTGCTTACAGTACCTAACAATGCTATTCTCAGGTTGTTAGCTTATTATAGCTTGTGTTTCTGGCGGGGGCTTGTATCTGAACTGAGAACAGTGCTGTTTTCAATTAGCATGCCAGTCTCAATGGCACGTCCGGCTGACAGGGGTTTACAAGCGGCTAAAACCAGGGGCCTGTGGGAGTCCTGTAGACCTGCCTCTATCTGCACGCCTGTGATTACAACAGAGACAGTAGGTGAGTACGGAAGACATTTGAGCACAAACAGGTAGACCAGCTATTTGAATTCTTTCCTAATGAGATACATTTTTCAAGGGATAGTTTACAGATCCATCAGGACTTCTGTAAATGCAGCATAGGAGCCACTGAAAAAAATTACATTTGAAGTTTAAAGTTTAGAAATTTAAAGGGGCAATATCATTAAAATATTATAAGATTTGATATTGATCTTCTGGGTCTTTTGAACATGGCAAAGCTAAGTTTTAAAATTTCTTCAGATGTGTTATATTCATGAGTTAATATAGGGCGTCAACGATTCATGCTTTTTTTTAGGGAAGTGTTGCTGAATAAGTAAATTCACTATGATTTCATATCTCCTGTTGCTGCCTTCATTGACCGTGTAACTAATCAGAAACAGTAAGGAGTAGAAACGTACCTCAACCATTCATGTCAAACCTTCTGTTCATCTGTGGGCAGATGAAAAACAAACAATGACAAAATTACAAGACCACAAAACACTGTTACCAACCATGAGGAAAAAAAGCATGTCTCATGACTAGTGAAAACAAGTCAAAGCAAGATACTATAACATGCATAAAGACCATGTTTTCTAGACATTTGAATATTATATTACATTATATATTTATATATACATTATATATATGTTATATTATCCCAATCCAGAATTGTCATTACATTTCCAATATGTATCGATAAAAGTACAGACCAGTACATGAGTCTGCTTCATATCTTTTAATCAGGATGCACATAGCCTGCTTTGCTTTGGACCCTCATGCTTTTTTATAAAGAAAAATACTTTGATTTGATTTTACAGGCTTTAAAATGGTTCTGAGGAAAGAGGAGGCCCTCTATGCTTGTTTGTGAGAGGCAGAATGAGCTTTTATTCCAGTTTTTTGGCAGCTCAGCCGGCAGCAGAGGCCCTTAGAAGAGTCCACATAGAAGCCAGAGTGCTCAGTGAGCTCTTCACATTTTCCCAGGCAAAAAATAGAGAGCAACTTTTGTTTCATTTGTATGCACAACCTAGGAGGGACGAGTAAACATCTCTTTGGTAACAGTTTTCATCACTGATGACAGAAAACACATGATGGATCACAGTGATTCAGGTTATTTCAAACTAAACTATCCGTTCAAATTACTTAGAAATGGCATGAGCAAACGCTGATTCTTTCATCTCCATGTTATAGGTTATTGAGTCCAGCATTTCATCTGTGAAAGTTCAAGCGAGGCATGGAAACCTGTGATTTTTTTTATACCGATGTGTTGTCATCATCTGCTGCCAGTACTCTTTGTTATGACTAGGGCCATCCGGAATCTGGAGCCACAGATTTTTGTAGAAAGCTCTGGAGTATTCTGTAGATTGTAATAACTAGGGAGGAGTGTAAATAGAAGATACTAATAGAGTTGTCAGGTTATCAAAGAGAGATACCCCTAACATCGAAGTAAGGAGGGGTGGGGTATAAAATGTACCTTTTTAAAAAATTATGTCCATCAATATAAATCAAAAGTCAATTAACAATCTCCATAACAAAAATAAATAGGGTAAATGTGCCCTTGTTTGAAGAAATAGCAACAACATTACAAAGGGTACATATAAACGGTTGATAAACAAATATTACTAATAAACATACACAAATAATACATTTCAAATTGTATATAAGTTTTACCCAATGACTACAGCACAAATGTATGTTACGTTCCACTAATATAACGGCACTGCAGATCTGAAGAAACCAAACATCTGAGATTAATCTAAAGTTCATATAAACGCACCCTCACATTTATCATCTCTCATGGCAATATTAAAACACTTGAAATATTTTATGATTATATTGAGAGCACCTTAAAGCAGAGCTAATAGAAAAATATAAAACAAATATTACAATGTTTACATGTGCCTAGTTTACAGAGAGAGACAGAGAGAGAGAGCAGAAATTTTGCCATCGAACTTAATACTTTTTAAAATTTAAATCAGTACATTCTAAATGTTTAGGCTGTATACTGCCCCTAAAATGAATAAATAATTTTATTCATAATAATATTGCCTCTTATTTGAACTGTACTTAACTGTAGCTGAACTGGAAGGCCTATATGCTGTGGCCATGCTGGAGTGGTGTATTTTAATGTTACTTGGTAACATTACTTGGTACTTGGTGAAAAAAGTTTGAGAGCCACTGATTTAGCTCATATTTTACTCAGCTTTACATTGTTGTGCGGAATTAAATAAATGAATATATCAATTTATTGACCTATTTTTAATGAGGATTTACAGAAGATATTTTTTATATTTGAAGCAAATGCATCTTTAGGAAAGTACACTCCAATGTGAGGCATATTAACTTGAATAAACAGCCCAGAGCTCAATTTTCGGCATATATTCTGAGTTTTCTGTTGATTATTGCCACTCAAGTGTGAGCAGCGTTTTTTATTCAGAGGGCACGTGCTGCAGAGCTCAAATGCGAGGATCCTGGAGCACTCGCTCTGCCTTGCTTGAGCTCCAGCTCCCTCTTGATTCAGTACAGATCGATTCAACAAGAGAGGATTTGACAGGAGTGCAACTACCATGGCTTCTCCACTGTATCCGTGTGCTTTGGGACATGATTCTCACAAGAAGCTTACAGGTCAACTTGAAAGATGTTCTTGGTTTACTGGAACTCTCCTAAGATGATCATTAGGTCATCTCAGAGGTCAACTTTAAACAGTCTTTTCTCCTCTCATGCTTGGTACTGTCCGAACTGTGGATAGTAGTAAATCTGACACTTATTCAAGTTGTTAAAAAAATTACTTAATCTCTAAGCAGGGGTGACTCAGTCAGCTATGAAAGAGTAACATGGTGCAGAAAACAAAGAGTCCAGGCAGGATTAAACTGTCAGTCTCTCATGCTACGGAGCTGGGCACCGCTCTGGACTAATGACCTGTAACTGGGACTCAGAGGAGCGCTCTATTCCGCCTGTCCTGTCCGGGAAAAGATCCAAGACTGCCAAGCAAGCACAACTGTCTCAATTAGACAAAGCCTCCACTCTGGGGGCTCGCAGGATGGAGTATACCAAAACATTCACTTCCTTCCTTCGAAGTTGTGTCTTCCTTTGCTTTACAATTTGTTTACAATGGCATTTTTTCATGTTTTAATTAGTTTGATTGGTTTGGATGTTTAATGCATTTTCATCTCAGTTTTGCCATGCAAAGCAAGAATGCTTATTTTTGAGAGGGCGATTATGTTAAGATGAGTTTATATTTCCTCCTTTTTAAAAATCATTCAACCTCTCAGTTTTGAGCATTGATATGGACATTTTAAAGGTCATGGTTTAAATCGACGTTCAATAAATGTCTGCGTCCATGTAATTTTTATACATTTAGTAAAAATAAAATCTCATTGAAATATTTCAAGCTTACTTTCTGACAAAGCCATTTATATAAAGTCAATAAAGAGCATATGACCTCCTCTCTCTGGCTGGGGCTGAACAAAGCATGTGCGTTGTCTATCCAAGCTATATATTTGGATAATAATGTGACTTCATCTTCAGAGAAGTATGTCAAAGTATAGTGTGTTAATTTACTGAAGAATTGAGTTTGCAGGGATCTTTCACACTTATGCAAACTTTTCTCACACACTCTAATGAAAAGTTGTGCAGGGTTCATCTTTGATATTGCATCACGTCACATAACTACAACAACACGGATTGGAGAGATAAGTCCCAGCTAACAAATTTATGTTACAAAAAACGTTTTAAGAACATTCATCACTCAAAAAAAAAAAAAAAACACATTTTAAGAATGTTCTGAGAACATTGCTCTCAGAATTTTTCCTTCAACACTGTGATAACACAACAAAAACTAGTTCTAGGAATGCTGTGAGAATATTGTTTAGATAAATTTTTAAGTTTACTGTTATTAAAATGTTACTAGAACATTCTTTTGGAAACGTTATGAGCTAACATTTAGACAATGTTAGTGAATTTTGACAGAATGTTACCTGGGGAGTATGAGTATACTGAAATCTCGTTTTAATAAAGTTTAATTGTTTTAGGGCATAATAGAGAACCCTATTGCCATTTCAAGGATATATACGTTGAGTTTAAATTGTTTGTTTCTTTTCATTTTAATTTGGTGGGCTGCCGCACAACAATGAATAGACTATCGCATATTTTAAAAACTACTGTGAATGACCCATCGGGAGATGCTGTTGGGTATAAACTTACCAAAATCCCAAACTTTCTATATAGAGTAATTGGATTGTGATTATTACTACTACTGTGCACTGGTGCTGGTCTTGACTCTGCTTTGTAAATTCCACAGGCCTATATAAAGTACGTTAGAGGTAATTGCCAGATGGATTTGTGATTAAGACTTTTAAAGCAGAAGAAAAAAAATTTGTGCTGTAAAATGAAGGAAGAAAGAAAGAACAGATGTATTCCAGACTCTCGATGGTGACGTGTTTTTAGCTGAGAGCAGTTTCTTTGTGATCTTTGGACTAATTATCCTCCGAACATCATGTTTGCAACCAACCACGTCATGTAGCATGTTAAAGTAGATTTACAACTGGAGAAGCTATCAATTGAAGAAGATGGGATAGTGCACCCAGAGACCTGGATCCATGAACTGGATCCATGAATATGTAACTTTAACTTTTGGAAGTCACTTTTTTGTCCTTGAATGTACAGAAAGGAAGTTGTAGACAAAATCTTCAGTGAATATTTAAAAACGAGAAAACCCTAATTATGTCCTCTTTTGAAGCAACGAAGATCATTGCATTATTTAATTAATTGTAAATAATACATCCTTTAGCCTGTTAGGACATAAAAAGCTGTATTCTGGCTTTTCTACTTTATGCAATTCAAAAAACGAGCTCAAACTTTTCTAGCAAGGAATTGTGAAGGATAGAGTGTGTGTGTTGTGTTCAGAGTGGTCTGATGTCAAATCTAAAATTATTAAGTCATTTGAAATAAACTAAAATAACCCCATTCTATAACTTTGTATTCATTCAACTTGATTAATGTGTTAGTCATATTGGTTTATTTAATTTCAAATAGCTTATCTGAAACTTATCTGATGTGTTAGAAATTGCCCAAGTATTTAACTGTAAAACTATTCTCTTCATTAAATCTTTTCATGGCCCTGTGTTTAATCCTGTTCAACAGCATTTGAATAAACTTTTAACAAAACTGTGTTTATATTTTTGAATCAAAAGAACTGATCGTTTCTTACATCGTAAAGTCTTTTTAATGAATAACTGGAAGCTTGGTTGAAATAGAAGGCCGAAAAAATTATTTTGAGAATATGAAAAAGATTGATGTTCCTTCATCTACGTCACCTTTGCTCAGCACGTCTTACCCAACACGTTTGTCCTGAAGCCCATGTCACAGAATGACATTAAACATGTGCTGGAGAACTGGGAAACTGGGGCAAATGGGGACATTATTGAAATATTATTGTTATAGGTGTACATAAATTTCCCATTTATGTTTGTCAGGAAGGTCGCGTGATATGTCTATGGAAAATGTGCTTGTACAATGAGTAGGATATATTTCAGGAGTTTAAAGATGCAGTATTTATGTTGTTGAATCACTTCAAATGCTAGTGCTTCACGAAATGAGTTGTGCACCCCCTGTTCCTCCAACACCAATGCATCCGCTAAGCGGTGTGGGAATCGTGAGCAAATAATGTTTGGCCGAATACAAAATTTTGCATAGCTGTGACACCACAGCGCCCTCTCCCGCTCTAAGTTACCCTCCTCTCTTTTTGAAACTTTTCTCACTGGAAAGACGTCACAGGTGTAATGTATGACTAGATGATCGCAGATCGAACCTATAAGTGGTTTCTCTTAGAAATTCATCATGGAGACATGAGGAATTTTCAACACTATTACAGATGTATGCTAGTCTTTTGTGATATTTGACTAAATGCTAGGAAATGGAAATATGTTAGTAGTTATTAAACTAAGATTAGAAGATAAATTGTTAACATCTTACATGTTTAACACATAACATCAAAATAGAAAGTGAAGACATTTTTTATTGTGGACAAAAAGATGATCGGTTAAGGTTTTCCCTGTCCATCATTAGTCATTGGTGGTTGTTAACACTCTTGTACTAGTAGGTTAGTAGGTGTCCTGCTATCTCCCATTCAGGGCCTCCTTGCTCCTAAATGTATTTTAAGATAGATTTCTAGCTATTTATTTAGACATAATGTAGGTCTAGCACGAACAGAATAAAAATTTGTTCTACCTTGAAATAGTCTCAAAAAGTTTTGAATTTGTCACACCAGGAGCAGCGCTTTATGCTAGGGTCAGGCCCGTGTTTGATCACCTCCCGTACGACGGCTGCCAGCTCTGTAAACATTTACTCATGCTATTAACACAGACCACCGAATTCAGCACTGTCTGACCACATATTACATCGCTGCTATACTTAGAATATAGTGTCTGACTTGCACTGCTGCTGGGAAAGGATTGTAACATGCACAACCAATTCAAGACTCATTGTAAACAACACAGAAACAAATATACAACAGGGACGGGACATATTAAGCCTCTTTGATATCTGAAACAGACTCCATGTCAAATAAATACTCCGTTTACACATCCAAGAGCTGAAAACACATTGGCTGCTGTCCCGTTCCCATGTGTTGAGAACCACATAAATGGCTTCAATGCTGAATATAAAGTGCTGATAATTGAAGAGCCTAAGCAGGAAACCTGCTAACACTGAAGTTACACTAGCCTCTTAGTGCATAAAATTGTATACTTCCTAGTACTCCAGTTTCATGTTTGCAAGAAATTTCAGTGGAATTCCTTCTGCATTGCTGGTAATAGCAAGCAAAAGAAACTGCGACGAAGTATTCTAGGCCAAGAGAATTTTAAAGGTTATGATACTATGCTGACTTGCAGTTATATTCCAGGGATATTAGAATGTCTTTGCAGTGATAACGCTGAAATGGTGATAGAAAAACAGCTGACATTAGTTTCACGAATGATAACATCAGGCAAACTTTATTTGAAGTGAGCCCAAAGATCTGGTTTACCTTAAAATGTAAAACAAGACGGATGGATGTGTAATTAATCCGCTGATTTCTATGCAGAGATATTAAACTTTTTTCACTCAAAAGCCCATCAAAAAGATTACTTTCTATTTGACGAGTAACCAAACTCAGCTGTGAAACTCACCCGGAATCAGACTAAAATATTTGCAAAGCTTTATAAAGATGCCCTAACCGGGTCCGGTTTACTTCACTAAAGGAACAATGAATTTCAGTTGGTTATAATCCTATTACCCTACATTTCTAAGACTTCTGAAATGTTTGTATATATTCATCTAAATCAAATAGTATTTTAATGTTGTTTTGTGTAATCTAGCTATAGGATGTTTCCAATTGTCCATTTGTTGTCTGTTTGGCTGTTTATCTGGTTTATTATGTTATTATTTAGTATGTTATGTTGTCTATGTTGTTTCTACATTACACTGGGTGGATGTGAGGCTGTTCTTTTAGTCTCTTTTGCTTTTTTTGTTGTTGCTGTGTGCTTGCAAGGTTGTTTCGAGCTTGTAGCAGGTGATAGCCAGGCTGTTTTTGGCTCTTTTGTTACCATGGTGCAGTGTTATTGCTAGGGCGTTTCTATGGTCTTTATGGATGCTTGCTATGAAGTATCAGTACTCTATACTCTTTAGTCTTTTTTATATTGCTTGTTTGAAGATGGGAGAGCAAGTGTTTCATCACTCACCACACCTTCAACTCGGTGGATCTGGGGATCGAACCAGTGACCTTCCGAAGTTGATCTCCTTATCCACCAAACCACAACAATCTTTTCTTTTTTTTTGCTGTATTGCTATGTAGTTGCTAGGTAGTTTCTAGTGTGTGCTTGTTGCTTGTGTAGTTTTTGTCTTGGTTCTTAAGCTGCTATATACTATTTGGTTGTTATGTGGTTTCTTTGGTGTACTTGGGTTAGGGCTAGGGCTTGCCTAACCCTAACCCAATTTGTTTCTTTGCCTTTTTTTGGTAGATAATGTTTTATGTGGTTGTTAGGTTTTTTTTCTAGGGAGTACTTGGTGTTTGATTATTTGTTCTCCTGGGTCTTCAACTATTTTATTATATTACTATATAATTGCTTGGGTGTACTTTATGTTTCCCAATTTGTCTCTCCGGCTTCTTTGGCTGATTTATGTTTTTTCTGGTTGCTACGTTGTTTCTAGGTGTTTGCTTAGTTATTTTTCAGTTTTTAGTTTGATTTGTAGAGTAATTTGTTGTCTGTACACTACTGTTATTAGTAGTAATTGTTGTCTGTACATTTGTTTTTTAATTTCTTTTGCCTTTTTGTTAATTTTTTTTAATTTCCACTGGTTTTTAGGCTATACTTTGCTTGTACTTAGGTGTTTTTCTGACATTTTATGTGATGCCAATATTTTCCTGTATTTAAACTGTCAAATCTATGTATTTTATGATGGTTGTCAAACACAGAGTTGAATATGTTTTAAAAAGTTCATAAACGGGTTCTTATTGCATTACTATTGAGTAGTTGAGTTTCTTTGAAGAAGCTAATGTAGTCTAAGATGTCATTAATTGTTCATACATGGTTGATGTAGTGCTGTATTTTGTTGCTTAGCTGCATCTGTGAGGTTTATGGTTGACTATTTCAGGATGTTCTATATTTTTTTATAAGGTGTTCTGAGGTTTTGTTATATTCCCAAGTATTGGTGATTCTTTGCTTAACAAGCTGCACTAATTAGCAAAAAGCTTTTGCTAACAATAAAATGGATTCTAGAATCGAGCAAAAAGTTGCATATGCTACTCATTACAGCTGTTGCCTTGAAGTTGCTCTCATTTGGGAGTTCTGATTGAGTAGTTGATTTGAGAGACATACAAAGTGGATGTTAGAGTGCAATTAAGTGCCCTCTATGTGTTTAACCAACTTCATCTTAATCATGCTTATTTTATCACAAAGCTCTGATGTAACAGCAAATACTGAGATATTAGCCATGTGGGTATTTTATAATGTTACAGTTATGGTTTGGAAAGGAGGACCCAGATGCAACGGAATGATGCTAAGAGGTTTATTTCAAGGACAAACAAAAACCACTTCTCAAACGAGTAGGGAAAAAACTCAGGGTTGATGAAATGGGAGACAGAGTCCAAACTTAAAGCAGAGGAAGAAAGGCTTGCAGATGGAGACGCAGCTCCGGGTGTTAACTGTCAGCCTCCCTATCTTCACAGACACAACAAAACAGTGGTACTTCTGGATGGCACAAGAAACACTGGGTTGAGTACATACAGGTATGGAACAGCCACCAGTGAAACCACTTCTTAGAGCAGTATTTCGCAAACTGGCAGTGAAATGACTCAGGCTAAATATATGGTCTAATCGGAGCACAAGCAGCCGCACATGAAGGAAATGAATCTCATTTTGGATTTCATGAGAGCTACACATTCCAAAACAGTTGAGACAGGTAGCAATAAGGATGACCGATTTTTAACCTATTAGGTCAATTGGCAACATGATTTGGTATAAAAAGAGCCTCTCAGTTATCATCATCTGTAGTGCATAATATCATCTAAACATTCAGAGAATTTGGAACAATCTCTGTGCGTAAGGGTCAAGGCCAGAAAATCATACTGGATGCCCATGATCTTCAGGCCCTTGGACGGCACTGCATCAAATACAACAATGCTACTGTCATGGAAATCACAACATGGGCTCAGGAATACTTCCAGAAAACATTGTCAGTGAACACAATCCCTTGTGCCATTCGCCGTTGCCGGCTAAAACTATAGGTAAAAAAAGAAGCCATATCTAAACGCAGAAGCACAGGTGTTTTCTCTGGGCCAAGGCTCGTTTAAAATGGACTGTGGCAAAGTGAAGAACTGTTCTGTGGTCAGACAAATCAAAATTTGAAGGTCTTTTTGGAAAACTGGGACACCATGTCATCTGGACTAAAGAGGACAAGGACAACACAAGTTTTTTTTAAATTTTTTATCAGCGCTCAGCTCAGAAGCCTGCATCTCTGATGGTATGGGGTTGCATGAGTGCATGTGGCATGGGCAGCTTACAAATCTGGAAAGGCACCATCAATGCTGAAAGGTATTTCCAAGTTCTAGAACAACATATGCTCCCATCCAGACATCGTCTCTTTCAAGGAAAACCTTGCATTTTCCAACATGACAATGCCAAACAACTTACTGCATCTATTACAACATCATGACTATTTAAAAGAAGGATCTGGGTACTGAAATGGCCAGCCTGCAGACCAGATCTTTCACCAATATAAAACATTTGGCACATCATAGGAGTAAGATGCGACAAAGAAGACCTAAAACTAAACTTGAGCAACATGTCTCCTCAGACCCAGCACATCTCAAAAATACTTTTTTGAGATGTGTTAATGGCATGAAACAACTTATTTTTCTCTTAAAATATACATTTTCTCAGTTTAAACATTTGATATGTCATCTATGTTTAGTTCTGAAAAAAATATTGAAAATTCAAACTTTCACATCATTGTATTCGCTTTTTATTCACAATTTGTACAGTTTCAACACTTTTTCTGAATCGGGTTTGTATATGGTTACTGTTAAAGAGGAGCTTGTGGATCTACAGTTGGGGTTAAGTAGTGACTTTGTCAGGCTGCTGTAAGTACCTCCTTGATTTAGCAAAGCATGCACCGTGAATCCTTTATTCAACATTTTTGTGCAATATTTTGTGTGACATAAGCTCATTGTACACTTTATGTTTTTACTTTTTTTTTGGTTATGCATGAAGTGATGCACCAGTGATGGGTGAAATGCTTGATAACTATGCTATTTAATACTTTGGTACTCCAGCGTCACACTTGGGTCTACATTCCCTAAACCAGAGGTCTCAAACTCGATTCCTGGAGGGCCGCAGCCCTGCATAGTTTTGCACCAACCTTAACTGAACACACCTAAATCCAGTGATTAAGCTCCTCTGAGTTTGATTGAAGCTACTGGTTTGTCTCCTGAAACAGGGTTGGAACAAAAACCTGCAGGAATTGAGTTTGAGACCCCGGCTCTAAACATTCTATAGAATTCCAAATTTCACAAGTTGTCTGTATACATATTTAAATACAATAGTTACTTGGTAAACTCCCCCGCACAGTCAATCATACATTACATAGCACAGAAACAGATATGTGTTTATTTGGAGAGAGTTGTACTCTCAAAGCACTTTATAAAGAGATTTAAAGAGCATACTTAAGGTTTTAAAATTGTTGTCTGCTCAACAGTGCTGGAGTTTTGCAGAGATTTACAGATGTGTTTTGAAATGGAGGCAAACACTTCACTTCGTGTACCTCATAACCAAAGATGAATTCCCTTTGGAGTATGTAGAGTGTTGTTACAATTATTAAAGTTGTCTAGAAGGTATATTCAGGTATTGGTTTATAAAATGCTGCTTCAATTACAAACAAGAGCATTGATTTAATAAGCTCAGAACCAAGAGAATCTGAACTCAAAGAGATCATGCTGCTTGTATGTTTCTTGAAGAGATTGGTTCAGTCCTACTCTATTTAGAGTTGAATTAACACTGAACCCTTCCAATTGAGCCATTCAATTTATTATGGCAAACTTTTTTGCATTGTGATGGGGAAATATGGCGTAAGGAGTTTTTTTTTTAAATATTGAAATACAAGCATGTATTACAAAGTACATATTTTTGATGAAGAATCAGCGGTTTAGATGACAACCTCATTGAGATTTTAACTCTGCTTGAGCATTATTTGTAGTCTATCCAGAGTGTGTATAGTTCTAGTCTGGATAGAGTTCATTTTACTTATTTTTGAATCTGGGTCTTCTTAAAATACATGTGAATATAAAGCAATTTAAAGTGCGATGTCTAATTTTGAAGAGCTAAACTTGTTGAAAACAAATTGTCCAAATTTTTTTATGTTTTCCTTTTATTTAACAAAAATACAACAATACTGAGTTCTACCGTTGCATTCTGTGTTGATCTCTGACTCATAATTTTGAACTTTGTAACCAGAAGTTTGTTCTGCTGCCCTTTTTCAAAAGTGAGATGGGATTGACTCCAGAGTAGCTTAGCACCCTAATTAAATTGAGTGGTTATAGAAGGCTATAGAAATTATCATATGGATGTACACAATAGCATCAGTTATTGGTAAGGTTTGTAAGAGTATAATTGTAGCTCAAGTGGCTCAGAGCACGGCATGTGTTTCCTCCTGTCCTTTATCATCTGGCTGTTAAAGTTAAAGCCTTTGACTGAACTTAAGTCTCTGCTGACCCATATAATGATATAGAAGTCATGTGATTGTAAACGAGATCAAGGGTCAGTATATTGTCTCACATTTCTCCCACACTAGATCATCAAAGGCTCATAAGCCATACAAGCAATGGCTGAAGAAGGGCTACACTGAGGTTAGCCTCTGGTCACTCTCCAACAGCCTGACAGCCCCGCTCCACTCTCTCTAATATGTGCTAATTGCATTCCCTCTTATTCACTCGATGGGAAGAATGCACGTGTTATTTCTGCACCAGGGACCATCAGCAGATTCCAGCTTTGAAAGTGAAAACAGTGCTGCTTGAGGCAGATAAACGTGACCATGTCAGATAAACGTGACCAATCTTAATTTAAAATCTCACTTTAAGTTATTATTTATTTATTTTATTTATTACTTTGGCAAATTATATTTTTTCTAAGTTATATTTTTTCTTTACTTAGTCTGACTTCAAGTGATAGCTTTCTGTTTATGTCTTTATTTATGTTTACGTGGATGATTATTTATTTATTTAGTTTATAGTCTCTTTAAATTGTATTTTTTAGATGTATTTATTTACAGGGAGTGCAGAATTATTTGGCAAGTTGTATTTCTGAGGATTAATTTTATTATGGAACAACAACTATGTTCTCAATGAACCCAAAAAAATAATTAATATCAAAGCTGAATATTTTTGGAAGTAGTTTTTAGTTTGTTTTTAGTTTTAGCTATTTTAGAAGGATATCTGTGTGCGCAGGTGACTATTACTGTGCATAATTATTATGCAACTTAACAAAAAACAAATACATACCCATTGCAATTATTTATTTTCACCAGTGAAACCAATATAACTTCTCAACATTCACATATATACATTTCTGACATTCAAAAACAAAACAAAAACCAATCAGTGACCAATATAGCCACCTTTCTTTGCAAGGACACTCAAAAGCCTGCCATCCATGGATTCTGTCAGTGTTTTGATCCGTTCACTTTCAACATTGCGTGCAGCAGCAACCACAGCCTCCCAGACACTGTTCAGAGAGGTGTACGGTTTTCCCTCCTTGTAAATCTCACATTTGATGATGGACCACAGGTTCTCTATGGGGTTCAAATCAGGTGAACAAGGAGGCCATGCCATTAGTTTTCTTCTTTTAGACCCTTTCTTGCCAGCCTCGCTGTGGAGTACTTGGACGCGTGTGATGGAGCATTGTCCTGTATGAAAATCATGTTTTTCTTGAAGGATGTAGACTTCTTCCTGTACCACTGCTTGAAGAAGGTGTCTTCCAGAAACTGTGTCTTCCAGAAACCCAAAAAGGCCCCACAAGCTCATCTTTGATGATACCAGCCCAAATCAGTACTCCACCTCCACCTTGCTGGCGTCTGAGTTGGAGTGGAGCTCTCTGCCCTTTACCGATCCAGTCACGAGCCCATCCATCTGGCCCATCAAGACTCACTCTCATTTCATCAGTCCATAAAACCTTAGAAAAATCTGTCTTCAGATATTTCTTGGCCCAGTCTTGACGTTTCAGCTTGTGTGTCTTGTTGAGTGGTGGTCGTTTTTCAGCCTTTCTTACCTTGGCCATGTCTCTGAGTATTGCACACCTTGTGCTTTTGGGCACTCCAGTGATGTTGCAGCTCTGAAATATGGCGAAACTGGTGGCAAGTGGCATCTTGGCAGCTGCACGCTTGACTTTTCTCAGTTCATTAGCAGTGACTTGGTTTTTCCACACGCTTCTTGCGACCCGGTTGACTATTTTGAATGAAACGCTTGATAGTTCGATGACCACGCTTCAGAAACTTGGCAATTTTAAGAGTGCTGCATCCCTCTGCAAGATATCTTACTATATTTGACTTCTCGGAACCTGTCAAGTCCTTCTTTTGACCCATTTTGCCAAAGGAAAGGAAGTTGCCTAATAATAATGCACATCTGATATAGGGTGTTGATGTCATTAGACCACACCCCTTCTCATTACAGAGATGCACATCACCTAATATGCTTAATTGGTAGTAGGCTTTCGAGCCTATACAGCTTGGAGTAAGACAACATGCATAATGAGGATGATGTGGTCAAAATACTAATTTGCCAAATAATTCTGCACACAGTGTATTTATTTAGGTAGTTAGTTTACTTACTTATTGGTATGTATTCATTTATTTATTTAATGTGTCTATTTTTTGTTTAACGTTTCACTTACCTTTTTATTCATTCATTTTTACTTTTTTAGTTTGTTTATTGATTTATTAATTAATTTAAATTTTAAATGTAATAGTTGTTTTTCTTATTTTGTTCTCATATTTTGTCTGTTTTAAAGGCTATAATTAAAACGGCTTACTTTCACTGCATTTAACTTGATTTATTTAGGCAGCAGGGCTTTTGAGCCTCACAGCAAAGAAATTTTCCGGTTATTTAACGCATATGGCTAACACGACTCCTCCATGAGGCTGGATTTACTGTAAATGGTTTAAAGATCAAATTTAGATCAAGGGATAACAGTCCAAAATGATGCCTTTGTTCAAGGTAAGCTTATCTGGCACATAGAAGGTATAATCACACAGTTTTGTGATGGTAAGCTTTACCAGCATTACTGTGTTATCAAGGCTCTGCAGAGAAATAACATCTGAGGAAGGGAAACATTTATTTGTAGGGCTTTCACCATTTCTCTGAATCCCTCTGGAACCCGTAGGATTTCACTCTAGGATGTTGAGAATGAGGTCAGATAGTCATGTGCTCCTCTCTAACTCACAGGAAATCGTTCAACGTTATCCATTATTCCTTCAGAGATGTGAAGCTCATGACTTGGATTTATCTTACGCTTGTGATTCCAGTGATTTATGGCATAGCAGATACTTGAATAAACTTATATTAACTTGAGGTCTGGAAAACCATTCATTTCATTAAATGTTATTATCCATTGACTGCAACCTCTGCAGGGTTTATGCAAAATAATAATCAACTTACTCATAAGTGAAAAGTAATTTTTAGGTCAGTGTTGACAATGGCAGCTGAACATTGTGCGATGTTCACAAGTAACAGCAACTTAAGTGTTCGGTTGAATCATTCTGTGTTGTTAGTTACCAATAGACGGTAGCAAAATTTGATGGTTAATTAAACTGAACATCACTCTGACAGAATTTAACTCCATGAACACTGTTACGGTACAGAAAGTAAAAAGTAAAAAAGGATTTACAAGTGCTGCAATTTATTTGAGGCCGTTTTTCTGGACACTCAAGGATATTTTACAAGCACAAAGTAGGCAAACAGCAAAGGCAAATGCATAAAAAGACATTAAATGAAAAAACAAGGAAAATGCCTTTAAAAAACACAAAGATTTTGATTGACATTGAACTGTGTGAGGTTAATACTGTTAGAGACTGAAGTGTTGGCTGCAGAGAGTTCTAATAATACAAGAATGGACAACAGACTTGTCAGAAGAGAGGATCACTAAAGCATAGAGGAAGCACAGAGGAGATCACTGAAGGGAGTCAATATAGACCTGTGCAAATTGTATGAAAAGTTTACATATGGTACTAAGTTCTGCACCCGGAAGGGCAGTTCTGGTGTGATGGATAAGGATCTTGTGATCGGATGGTCGCAGGTCCAAACCCCATATCCACCAAGTTGAAGGTGGTGTGTGTGATGAAACACTTGCTCTCACATCTTCAAAAACCACTGCTGTGGTGCCCTTGAGCAAGACACCAGTTTCCTGACTGTTCCCCAGGCGCCCCAGCCATGGCTGCCCACTGCTCTGGGTGTGTGTTCACTGTGTTTGTTCACTGCTGTGTGTATATACAGGGAAGGGTTAAATGCAGAGCACAAATTCCGGGCATGGGTCACTCCATATCTGGCTAACTGGTCACTTTCATTTCACTTTTACTTCACTCACTTCATGTTTTAATTATTGGGAGAAAACACCAGAAAAAACATGTTTGGTCTAAAGTATTTGTGTCCAAAGTCCTGAAAAGGCAAAGTTCTGCTCAGATTTGCTTCAGCCAACATATAGCACATCTGATCACACTAAGTAATGTCCGATTTGCTTGTTTGAAAGATTGCGGACAACAATCTAAATTAGGGCTGAATGATTGATAGCGTTTGCAATTAAATTGATTTAACAATGCAATTACATAGCGTAAATTTGTGGGATGCTTGTTAATCAATATCTTTGTATGTTAAAGTGTCTATGTTGAGTTAGTAAACTTACTCAAGTGAATCTGACAAGTTGTATGTTAAATACAACTTATGTTAAAACAAAATGTCAAAAGCCTAGGATATCAAGATGTAGGGTAGTGCGCTAGTCTCTGAAGCTCACATGCTTCTCTAATAGGGGTTCAAATCCTTCTTGCAGTGAAGTTTCCAACCATTTACTCAGAGTTTATATTATTGTTAAAGTTATAAAATATAAATATATCTGTTAAATTAATAGATGTTGTGTAAAATCACTAAAATATTATGATGGAAATGCCTGTTTTACCATGGAGGGAAAAAAAAACTTTTCTGCTGATATGTTCTCTTTTTCTTCTTCCGTACATTCCATATTATCATTGCTAATGATGTCAAATTTTCTTTAAAATATATTCTTATGAATGCAAAGTAGGAAACACTAAAAACTCTGATTTATCTGAGAGCCAACATATAAAAGAATTTTAAGATTTGAGGTGAGCTATATATTTTAAGTTTGGAACAAGTAAAAAAATCCCAAATTGAAAAATACATGGGCGTCACGGTGGCGCAATGGGTAGCACGGTTGTCTCACAGCTAGAAAGTCGCTGGTTTGAGCCTCGGCTGGGTCGGCTATCATTTCGGTGTGTCGTTTGCATGTCCTCCCCCTGATCGCGTGGGTTTACTCCGGGTGCTCCTGTTTCCCCCACATGTCCAAAGACATGCAATATAAGGGAATTTAGTAAAAACAATTGTCCATAGAGTATGAATGTGAATGAGTGTTTCCCAGCAATGGGTTGTGGCTGGAAGGGCATGTAGGTATGTAAAACATATGCTGGAATAGTTAATTCCATTGTGGCAACCCCGAAAGGGAAAAAGCAGACAAGATAGATGAAATTGGATAGATGAAATTGCAATTTTATTCATTAGATCTCTTATCTTTTTTATTGTGGAGTTTGGAGTTTTTGTTTGGCATTTACATTAGGTAATAAAAAACACCTTTTCACATCCATTGTGCCTCATTGGATAACAAAAACAAGAACTTTGTCTGAATGCCAGCTCAATCTTTCCCTGAATGCTGACACATTGTTTTCATAGTGTGGATTTGTAGTAATCACAGAGCTAAACACCCTTCTTAGTCGAGAGGATTAGAGGAAAAATGCGATGGCATTCCAGAGGTGCAGTCGTAGTAACCAAGGAGTTGACCAGTGTAACGGATCAGTGCCTTCTGGACAGGTGATGTGTTCGACCCCACAGAGATGATTCAGTCCTGAATCTCACCTTCGAGCCGCAAACCTTCCTTTACTAATCCTAAAACCTCCAAAAGTAGTTTAGTTTTAAGTCGAAAGCGAAGGAAGTAATACAGTGATTTTGGTTAGAGCAGCGATAGTCCATTATGCAATTCCGATGTATTCAAACCTACTCAATAATTCTCAGTACTGTAGTTCTCTCCTGAGCTGTAAGATTTAAAGTGTCCCGCTCTTCAAGCTACCAAGATCAAACAGAAGAATGCACAGTCCAGTCAAGAAGAGTGATTAGACTTGATGAGAACTCAACTCTTGAACCTTTAGTTCTCACAATGATTTTGCCCCTCTCAGAGTCTGTACCTGCAGCTCTTGGAGACGAAGGAAAAAGAGAAAATGAGAAAACACAGTAAATCTTAACTAGCTGAACAATAAAAGGAAACCCTACATGTGTGCTCTCTTGGTTATTATTCTTGATGCTTTTGAAGACAAGGAGGAGTAGAATGAACTTTTGTATCCGTTAGATTAAAAATCAGTTCAGATTGAATTGTGTGTGTAAGATGCAACATAAACAAAACTAATTTGCTGGAATGTTCAGAGAGTTCACAGGAAGCCATCGAGGGTGTTTCAAAAGCTTCTACAGAGGGTTTTGTTCTCCCTTTAAGCATTTTTTAAAGTACTTTTTGAATAAACAATAATGATCTTTGACACTGTGTACATTAATCATGGCATGTTTAAATGCTTTAAAAATAATTAATTTATTAAGTTTGAATTGTAACCAAGTTGTAATCAAGCCCTTGCAGGAGTATTGTCCACTAAAGATGCTGCAGTTGTGGAGTTGGTCGTTCTTGAACTGGAAGGTTGGTGGTTTGATCTCGCTAGGGCCATTCTGCCGTTGTGGCCCTGGGCAAGCCACTTCACCCACATTGCCCAGTATGGATGTGTGTGACTGGTGGGGTGTGTTTGGGGGTGGGCAGGAGGCCGTAGGCGCAGAATGGCAGCCACATCCTGTCAGACTGCCCCAGGGCTGTTGAGGGCTACCAAGGTAGCTTATCACCACCAGTATGAATGTGGAGTGAATGAATAATGCTCTGATAATTGTAAAGTGTCTAGAAAAGCGCTATATAAATTGAAGGCAATATTATCATTATTAATGTGTACTTTATTTATGTATCAAACATAAATCTTGGTACAGAGGCATAGAATGTGCCAGCCAAAAATAGTTGTTTTTATCCCTGACTGGTAAATTTTTAATAATATTTAATAACTAAAAGTGCTTACCATTTTTAAGAATTTTTTTCTAAAACATTAAAATGTTGAGTGTTCAGATAAAAGTGCCTCATTCATGCAACCAAAAAAAGTTTTACAAGTAAAATGACGTTGTCAGGGTTTTTTCTGTGTTTGGGGAGTTTGTTCATTTGGTTTGACTTTATTTTTATGCTAAAGTTGGACACGACAGTTGTTTTAAATGATTTGTGTTAGAGCTAATGCAATAAATGCAATTTTACATGGCTTGTAGGCTTTAATGATTATAAAACTATCAAATCAAGATAAATGATTATTGCATTTATTGTGTTATTTCTGCCTCCTGCCTTGGTTGTAGCAATCTGACAGAACTTTTTTTATCGTGAGGAATGCTTAAACTGATCATAAATATTTTTCCTTTTCTTTTTACAATAGTTTGTTACTTATGTTAGCCGCAGGTGTGGTGTGGTTGAATTATGAGAGGAACAATAGCTAGAAAGCTTGGGAACTGCTTCTTTGCTTTGTTCTCGGCTATTGTCTCTTTCCAGGATGTCCTTCAAGAGATTGACAAATAAGGTCAAGCAACTGCCCCACTGCATTAACTTCACACAGGACGATGAAATGATTGACAGGAGATAAAAAATCCTTGCCTTCCCAGTTTTACTGTATTTAATGCACAGATTTTGCTGTATAAAAGACATTTGATGCTATTTCTGTCAGGAATTATCAGATGTGAAGAAATCAATGACACAATTAAATTCCTCGAGCCATTTTGAGCTCCCAGAAAAGGATTACAAATACTTGCTCAAATGAGAAGTGAATACAACTTTAGGCATGTCTTTGAAAAGTAAACTTTGTAAAAAGCTCCAAAAACTTTTGTGTAATTTGTTTGTTTGTTTGTGTAATAAGGCACCTTTAAAAAATTCTCAAATATATACTAAATGGTGATAAATGCAGCATAATTTTTTTTTCATATCACTACTATTAAGAAAATGTCGAAAAAGGAAAGGAAATAATGGCAATTGTCAATTGCAAAGACCTCTGCCATTCTCAAACTTTATTTGTTCTTTTATTTGAACCTCTTAACCTGCTAAATATTTTGTATTATTTTATTTCTTGTTATTAATTATTTATTTTTCTTCTGTTTAAAATTTGTAATTTCTGCTTAAAATTTTCCTTTCTTAGTAGGAATAAATTGACCACGTTTTGACTAAATGTCTATTAAGAGCTCTGGAAGAAAAAAATTGTTTAAAGGTTGAGAACAAAAAGTTTGCGTAGGAAATGTTACAGGGACTGTAAAAATAACTTCAAGCATGAAAAACTATTTGTTTGAACATTCAGTGAAGCCTTTATTTCTTGTCATTGTTAATAAAAATAAGTAGTCTTGCGTGAGCTTTAAAGCTCTTTCTCTTTTGAGGTTGCCTCCCTCTGTTAAATGAACTTGAGATGTCTGTGCTTCTGGAGAGCTGAGCGCTGTTTGAAAGCACCTTTCTTGCGGGTCCTCCATTTATTTAGGGGGGAAGTGATGTTTTTTACTTGTTACGGCTATTTTTAATCAGAACTGACTGATGCATGTTGGAAAGGCAATTATAACAGGAAGTGACCCATGTCTCAGTTCTGGAAAACGGGTGGAGAGAAAATCAAATGAATCATAACAATCCTCCCCTGCAACAAGTGCCTGGTGCTAAGTATTAATGCTGAAACAGGGACTGCAGAGGTCAAATGCCACTCTAAACAACTTAAAGGCGCTCATTTTGAAGGAAAACAATGAGGCAACATTTTCTAAGAACATCTGACAGTGCTTTTTCTCAGCAGTTCAGAGAGAGTTTTTATTCGTAATTCTAAGGTATAATATTGCTATTTTTTAATCAAATAAGAATTGCTGTTCATTATTATTACAGGGAAAACCAATTCTCAAAAATCAGATTTATATATATTTTTTTATGTACAGCTTTTTCAGCTCACTTTTTCAGTCAAGACACAAGACACAGATTCCTAACAACAACTCCACAAACAAAATTTTCATTCACGACTTCATTTAAACGGTGACTTATCAAACTCTTCTACTGCCTGCAGAGTTCATTTCATGAGCATTTTTAAAAAGAATGTTTGGATGACTTTATTCACAGCCTCAGACATCAAGCCCATGGAATGTTGGCTATACGTCTGATGAGTTTGGTGCAACAATAAAGGCAGAACTTCAAGAATCATGAAGTTGTGATCTGATTGGTTTAATTCATCTGGTTGTCCTAGAGATGCAAGTGTCCCATTTATTTTTATTCAGCTAGGAAACAAAGTTTAACCATCCGATTGAGACAAAGAGCTATCGTGTACTAAGAATGTTTGGTTACAAAGAAAAGCTAAACACTCAATAACAATAACTTGCTGCAAGTTTCCTAGGCCAGACACATGACTCTTATATATTGTGAAAGGGGATTGGTTGTTTGATATGTCAACCAAATAGTTTTCTGGGCGGCCCTTTGCCAAAGAAACCTGCCAAACACACCAAATCTGTAGTCTAGGTTGACTTGAACTGAAAAAAGAGGGTGTTGTGACCCTTTAATACATATAATTTTTGTATTCTATATAAACTGTCAATACAGCTAAGTAAAGTTGTTTGACAAATTCCTCAAGCACATCCAGTGCAAACAGCATGGTTGCAATGCAACTACAGGTATCAGCACGATCTGGATACAGACAGAATACGAACAGCAGACCCCCTATACCAATGAGATGTTCTGTACTGTTTGAAAAGATTGGAGAGAACATAAACCCCCCACACCAGAGAAAAACCAGAGTCCTTTCACCTGGCAGCGAGTAGACTTTGAGGGTCGACCTGAAGAGGCAGCTCTGATTCCCCAGGAAAATCAAAGAAACATTGGCTAAACTTTACTTCATTCATTCATTTTCATTTCAAACTTTACTTAAGCATGTGCTCAGAGCCATGTAAGACCATCTTGTTGGTGGAGTTGACTGCCCCACAGTAGTACAGCGAGCCCATTAAGGTCGGTTGCAGGGGCTTCGTCAGGTCCGCTTGCTCCATGATAAGGGCCAAACAGGATCCTGGTGTCGAAAAGCTAAAGAAAAGAGAAGGGCAATTTTTGGCTGATGTTGAGGAGGAGACATAGGAGATTGGTGCCGGAAAACACCTACCTAGTGCTCAAGCAGGGGGTGGCAGAGAGAGATCTACTTAGAATTGCCACCTTTTGGTTCATGGATTGGCCCCCATTTCATGGCTTTGAATATTACTTAGTGATGCCAATGTGGCCATGTCTACACAAACACTGTGTAAACTGCTTTAACTGAATCTAACAACAATATACAATCAATCCTCAAAACTATTTATCTTTGAAACCAAGGAGGTCTACAGTCTCGACCTCCCATAATTCTGATAGCCATGTGTCTTAATCATCAGGGTATTTCATAAGATCAGAATGCTTTTCAATCGGGTGTTGATTCATTCTGAATTGTTTTGTGATAATTGAGACGTGCAGCTTCAAAATGGAATGGCTCATTTCTTTTTCAAAAACTGTAGGATACCGTATTTTAGGGGATGGGGCGCAATCTTGGATATACTGGGATTAGAGGACTGAAACACCCATGACTGGTGGAGCCTGGATAAGTGTCCAAATGATCTCACATGCACAAAGCCACTGGTGGAGGTGTGTCGTGCAGTAATTCCCAGCAGGTAGACTATCAGCCTATATTTATTAATTAAAAATTAGACTCTGTGCTTCAGCACCCGTAGATGCTGTGATTGGAGAGATTCACGTGTTTCTCTAAGCTCTTGCTTGTGCCTGGCTTTCATCACTATCATTACAGAGTTGATTTGGGTGTGGGTACAGGAAGAAACTCTACCCTCACTATCCAAAACAAAGAAGCGACAGAGAGCACAAAGCTTCAACGAGTGGATGGAAAAAACTTCCAATATTATTAATAAAGTTTCATGACTAAGAACATTTTTGAGTCAGTTTGAACGTTTCTGAGTCTGCGCTTGATTCCTCCAGACAGATAATAATTACTGGCATATTAGAGGAAATTCATAGTAATAGAAAAGAGAGAACATCAAACCTTCTGAATAATAATATGTTATACAAAATCTTCTTTAGCTTGCATTGGACCAATTGTGTGGTAAACCCGAACAAGCCTGGGAGAACATGCAAACTCTAGAAGGTCACTGGTTGACCTTGAGCTGGCAAGCTTCCAGCTACCCGTTGCACCGGCGTGCTCCTCATCTCAAGATTTCTCTTTTAATTTCCACCTTAGTTAATTTACTCTTAGTATTGTTTAAAAGACAAGAAAGGGCATATTCTGTGCCACAGAACATTCCTGACAGTATTCTCATTCGGAACTGTTTCCTCTGTGTTTTAGTGTGACTCTCCATGATGATAAACTACATTCCCAATTGCTTCCATTGCAATAACAGTGAGGGTTCTGTAGCAACAAGATAACGTTGACATTTGGATGTAGTGTCACCCCGGAGAGCAACGAATCAGACCTTTTTACATGAGTCATCGCCCCATTGGCAGCCTCCCTTTAAGTCCTCATTGTTGCACACAGGATTTTCTCTTGTTTGTCCTCACTGAAATAGTTTATACATGAAATTAGCAAGTGCTTTTGATGACTTGCATATTCTTGAGAAGATTTAATGCCACACTGGGATGAAATGTCCTCACAGAACTTACTATTTTGATTTGTTCTGATCCAGCTAAGAGACTTTTGGCAGCAGTTTAACTCTGGGTTGTAAAACCAAATTGTTGCATTTGTGATCTGATTCGCTTGGGGAACAGTCTGAACCTCTTCACGTCATAATTACATTAGTTCCTAATGGGACAAATTCAACCAATTACCAAAGGTGCAAACGTCAGGATAAACACCTCTTGTTAGGGCACTGGAGATGTCATGTTATTGTGCTATAAACAAATTGAAAAATAATTTAATTTAGATGTTATCAGGGAGGGAGAACTTGTTTCCACCCCTCTCTCCCTCACTATTCTGACATTCTATTGTGATTTACATTTGGCCAGCAGGGATCAAAATGAAAGGTTCTGTATAAATTGGAGATTTTGGTTTAGTGTAAAACATACATCAAATAAAAAATAATCTATTTGTAAAAAAGCTTAATTTAAAGTATTCAAAACTACAATAGGTTTTCTATAGTTAATAATTGTTTTAAACAACTCTAGCAAAAAAGATTATTAATCCTAAACGTATATGTTGGATATATGTTTTTGAGTAATTTCTGAGGTTAATAATTCATCAACATTTATACATTGAGAGTTACGTCAAACATTATATTGGTTTTGATGCTAAGCTTAAAGTCATAGCTTTTAAACATCGAGAATGTTTTATTACATTCATAACCATGTATGTATGAAACAGCATGCAGATTAAAACATGTTATTTGAAATGTTAGTTGTAATTAAAATAAGCCAATGTTAACACAAGTTTGTGTTAGTTTTCCTTCACTTTCTTCATGTCTCTCTTTCTAATCTCTCTCCATCCTTTCTCTCTCTCCTCCCTCTTTCTTTGTTTCTCATCTCTCTCGATCCTTCATCTATTTTTTCATGTCTATTTATTTTTATCTCTTTCTATTTCCTTTCTTTACCTCCCTTATTTTTTTCTTTTCCTCTCTCTTCTCTTTTTCTCATTCTTTGTTTCTCTCATCTCTCTTTCATGCCTCTCACTTTCTTCTCTCTCATTCCTTTCTACCCTCTTTCTCTTTCTTTGTCCACTCTCCCTCTCTATCTCTCCTTATTCTCTTCTTACTCTTTCTTTCCTCTTTTGTTTCTCCTCTTTGTTGCTCTCACCATTTTCTCCTCCCTTTCTTTCTTTCTTTCTTTCAGTTAGCAACTCTGACAGTGACAGTTCGTTCGCTTCTTATCACGCAAGGAGGAGGTTGCTTCTTGATGTGAATTCTATGTTTTGGCTACAATTTCTCAAAAATCTAAAATTATATCCAATAAAAATATCTTAGATCACAGTGCTGCCTTTTCTATTTATATTTTCCAGTCTGTGTTTGTGAGCTGTGTGAACTCTGGCACTCAGCGCATGACAGAGTATGTACCTGTGTTTACTGTGGTCATGACGCTGACGTGTGTTTCACCAATGTGTGAGGGCCTGTGAGGTGAGTGTACTGTTGCCAGTCTGGTGTGCATGATCTCTGGGAATGTAGTGAGGGGACTGATTGGTGTTTTCAGAGTGTTTCTGTTCAGTCTAGTACATACAACTTATTATAATGTTCTGAGAGCATAAGTGGCTCCACTTCCTGTGAGTTCTCCTCTGTGGGAAGAGAAGGCCATGGGAGATGTCAGGGTCAAACACAGACCTTCAGCTTTTGTTGCGTTGTTGTTTACACTTGTGAAGCTTCAAGGCCTGAAAAAGAGAACACTCTGCATTAGACACCGCTCTTTGCCAAATCAAGCTACAAGCTTCAAGGGTTGTTTTACACATTATTCAGAGGAGCAACTTCAACACACTTTTTGTAGCTTAAACACCATATTTACTTGATCTGTAGTTTTTGGATTGGAGATTTTGAGGTTTTTAATATTTTAGCTATCTTGCATTAAAACATAAGACTCCTGCCAATTATTTAGCAAATCATTAGCTAAAAAAAAGTCTGCTATAGAGGAGAAAGATTTTTAGTTTAAAAAAACTTCCTTTGGTATAATGGAGCCGTCAGTGCAAACAGCAAAGTACAATACAAACCACAATACAAACCACATAAGTATGTCTAATAAAAAAATAAACAAACCACAATGTCTAATAAATGTAACCATTCAAATTATGAACACTAATTTGGGTTTGAACTGTACTATAGGTTTAATATCTAAACATTTAGTTCAAGAGTTATTGGGGGAAATAAATGTTATTAGGTGACTGTGTTACCTGGGCCAGTATTATGTTGGCTCTCCTTCAAAAAAATCTCTTTAGGCTACTGTGTTGTTTTTGTGGTTCAGTGACATTGTACAAAAGTAGCAACATCTACTTTTTAGGCTATTAAATACTACACAATTATAAAAGCTTAAAACAACCTTAACTAAATTTCACAATCCCAACTGAATCTTTGTAGTTGGCATAATAAAGAAATTGCCCCGTTTTAGTTTTTTTATTCCCTAAAACAATCTAATCTGTATGCTACAGATCCATTAAATCATTGTAAACACTTTGTAAACGGCTTTGAAATAATGCTAAATACATTTGATTGCTGTAAATGTATAAATATTTTCCCATTTCACATCGAGCTTCTCCTATTTAAAACTTCAGGATCAGTCACTGGGTTATTACTTCTTAGAATTACTATTAACAAACGTGTTTATCTATTTGCTGTTGTTTTAGATTAAGGGCCATCGGAGCTGTTATGAATGAAATTTTCTTTTCGAGCGCCACGGACATCATTAATGAAAGGCCATTTCAGTCCACAGCTGTTTCAGCAGACATTAAAACACATTAAACAGACCCTGAAGTGGGAAAAAAACAGGTGAAATACACACTGTCACTTTAAACCCTTGAAACAGACCAGCTTCACTCATACAGACATCCAAAACACTCGTTTCTCATGGGAGGAATGATGGAGGCTTGTTTTGGCCCCCAGCCTCTGTTGTCAGACACTGAGCATGTGCACATCCTCTCTCCATCTCCCTGTCTTGAAGAGTCCTGACGTAACAGTGTTAAAAGAATGCTGATCCCAAGTCAGTTGTTAGAAGGGACGGTGACCGGGGGAATTTGACATGTTGAGGAGATCTTGGCAAGACACAACAGTGCGTGTGGGATAGAGAATTTGGCTTTTTTCTGACGCGCAACTTCTCTGTTAGACGCAAAAATGGGCTGTGTGTGAGCCAGCAGCTATAAAACTTAATCTTAAATCTCTTTCTTAATTAGGTGGGATGTTTATGAACAGTACAAATGCATTCTGGGACAGTGCTGGGCAACTCTTTTATCCGAGTAGAATTTTTATTGACTCTGTGAAATAAACTAGATATAAATAGACTTAATACAAAGTATATACTATAGATAAGATATTTATGACATATGGTTGATTAATTGATGAAATTAAGTGAAATATATTTTTCTTACATATGTATTAATTCTGAAATATTTAAATGGCCAAATGAATTAAACTTTGAAAAAAAAAAGATTAGATATTAAATGTATATTTTTTATAATATCTCTTGTTGATGTTTATATTGATGGTAAATTAGTTCTTAATAATAATAACAATAATAATGATGATTTTTGTTTTCAATTTTGTTAATAGTAATACTACTACTAATAACACCACCCACAACAACAACTATTACATTAACAACAACAACAACATGAATAAACAATTAAATAAAAATCATTTAGGAATTATGCAAGTACTCTTACTGTTCATATTAGTATAGTTATAACACTGTTGTTGTTGCAATATTAGAATAAAATTAATCAATTTAATTGAAAAATAGTAAAACAAATACAAAACATGCTACAAACTGCTGTTGTTAATCATCTGAATACTAACACTGTTGTTGTTGATGTTTATAATAGTTATAAATCTGTTACTGTTGTTTAAAAGATAATTTATTACAAAATAAAAATTCTAATGTTAATCATTAAAATATGAATACTCCTGAGCATTAATTTTATGAATAAGGGTGATTATGATTATGAATATTAATACTATTGTTGTTATTACCAATAATTATAAAATTATTGTGGCATTGTTGGTGTCGCTTTCATAATTGTTGACATCATCAAATGTTACCATAGCAGACCAAATGTATATATTTTTTAAAAACAGTCTATTTATGCACCATAATAGAAATCATAGGTACAAAATTTGATGCTAGAATTATTCTACACTTTTTAATTTTTGTGTTGCTACAGGACTGTACGTTGATACAATTGAGAAATAAAATTATAGTCAAATCATAGACCAAGGATTCCCTACCGCCATAGCATGTTTAAAACTGTGAGTTCTGTCTGTGGGTTTCCAAAGAGAGGTTTTGATGCTAAAACTAGTCTTAGCCAGCTGATTCTTTCTCAGCATCAGGCTTGAAACATTATTTTTGCTGATACACTGTATATAACTTCTGCTCTGTGTTTAGGTCATGAGATCAAATCCCGTCCCAAGAACTTCTGTGTTGACTGCACAAAGAAGGTTGTCACTTGGTTAGACTTTGAGAAATCAGAACAGTGTATTCAATTATCAACTTACATGCTTTCCGAATTATGAGCAAAGAACCCTTCCTCTATGACTTTTAAACAAGTGTCTGTTTGACTGAACATTAAGTGTGTTCCAGAAGCAATTACCTCAGAGTTTTATCATTCAGAGGCCCACTTACTAGTCCCCAACGTTTTGCCAACTTCTTTGCGTTTCCCTGGTAACGGCGTCTCCGGAGCAGCGGAAAAGGAAATGATGCTCGCTGGGCTTCAGTGTCACACATGAGAAGGATAGCTGACTTCCTGTTGACTTCGCTCAGGATCTCCAACTGCCTCTTCCCACGTTGACTCAAATACTCAGAGCACATGTGACTTCCTGAGTGGAAGAGGCGAACAATACGTTAAGAGCTGGGAACGGCACATCACACCTCAGACACTTGAAGCCAGTTCCTGAGCATCCGGTCAGTGTCCAAACCAGTGGCCTGTTCCCTAGCTTTAAGAGCTCTGCTCCCGGCAGTTCAAAAAGAGTAAACTACAGAAGACCACCCACTGTACATAGTGTACAATGTTCTTTGTTTAGCTGCATTTGTTAATCAGGAGCTCTTAAGTACATTTCTATCACATAAAATATACATTATTTGCATTATTTCAAAATGTATTCAAATAAAACAAAGCATTTAAAAACATGAAGAGAACAGAATGAGAGACAAGAGAGGAGAGAAGAGAAGAGAAGAGAGGAATGAGAAAGAAGAGAGGAGATAAGAGAGAGGAAGTTCCTCAATTTTGCAGACGACACCACCATTACTAGTCTCATTCAGAACAGCGAGGAGTCTGCGTACGGACAGTAAGTGGAGCAGCTGGCTCTCTGGTGCAGTCTAAATAACCTTGACCTCAACACCCTCAAAACAGTGGAGATGGTAGTCGACTTCAGGAGAAGCCCTCTCGCACACCCTTCCCTTACTATCATGAACAGCACTGTGTCACCAGTGGAGTCATTCAAGTTCCTGGGCACCATCAACTCTCTGGACCTGACATGGAGCACACACATCGATTCCATTGTGAAGAAGCCCAGCAGAGGCTGTACTTCCTGTGCCAGCTGAAGAAGTTCAATCTTTCACAGGCACTGCCAACCCAGTTTTATTCCGCGGTCATCGAGTCTGTTCTCTGCTCCTCCATCATTTTCTGGTTTAGCTCCGCCTCTAAAGCAGACATCTGCAGACTTCAGAGGACTGTTCGTATGGCGGAGAAGATCATCAGTGCTCCCCTACCCTCCCTCCAGGACCTGTACATCACCAGAGTGAGATAGAGGACTAACAAAATCATTATGGACCCCACTCACCCTGGCCACCTCCTTTTTGAGCTCTTGCCCTCTGGCCACCGCTTCAGAGCCACTAACACCAGGAATGTACGGCCCAAACAGAGCTTCTTTCCCCAAGCTATCAATCTGCTGAACTCCTAGCTCCATAATCTCCCACTCTGTTACCTGCACCTGGACTCTTGCATGTTTTATCTCCTCACATTTTGCACTGAAGCACACTACACTTTATATACTTTTGTTCAATTGTTTACATTTCATCAATCCTTCAAATATTCTACCTCATACCCTGATGTTAATTGCTTCTTAGTTATGTTGCACTTTACTGTAAGTAGGTTGTTTGTATTGTACTTATGCTGTTTGCACTGACCTGTAATAAAACAGGGAATTTGAAAAAAAATCTGTCAAGAGCTCTTATCTTTTTCTTCCTTCAAAGAGTTTCCATTGTTCATTTCATTACATCATTACAGAATTTGTGCCTTATTAAGAAAAAATATTTGTAGATCACATTTTCGTACACACTGGCAATCCAAAGTGCTTTACAGAAGAATAAACAGACAACAAAACAGATCTAGATAAAAGCAAGGGATAACTATTAAAATACTTTCTGCATATCTATATACAGGTAGAGTCTTTTAATTGAGTAAAAGTGTTGGTCATCTAAATATATATTTGAAATGGCGTTAGTTTAGACTAGACTTCTGTTTATATAACTAATCTAATTCATTCCCATGATAAAAAAGTATAATAAGGGACAGAGTGTATTGCCAGGTGCTTAGTACTCACTGAAAACACATTTCATGCATGCGCGATCACAGAAAGCTCTGAGATGGTTGTTGGTACATTGCTTAATGCCTGAAAACTGGTCTAAATAACAGCGCTGGAGCCAGAAATGTTGTGCGGGTGATTTTTATTCAGACCAATTAGTTAGTAATGCCAGACCTGCCAGAATAAACAAGCCAGGACTGGATTTGTTTAGAGTTGTGGCTGTGTTCTTTCTTTCTGTTTCTGTCCTTCTTTGATTCTCTGTTTTTGCCCTTGCTGTGTCGATGGAGTGGAAATAATAGCGCTAATGATGCTTGTGTGTTTAGTGAAAGTGACTTCACGTTTGACCTGTGATGTCACCCACAATAATGTCAAATCTCAGGTGGTCAGGCTTCTTAAAGGTACAGTTCACTGAAATAAGTTAAGAATTCTGAAACCAAGCTTAGGTTTAACCATTTGAACTATTTATTAGGAAGGCTACCATATTAAGTAACTTTACAGAAATTGATTTTAAAAGTGTGGTAGGAGATTTTTTAGCGATACCATTAGTACATGGTTTTCTAGCTCCACTGCTGGCTACAAGTTTGTTTTGGTTCTGATTGGACTTGGCTTGGCCAGCATCTTTAAAAACTTTCATGCAACACCTTCAACTACAGTCTGGTATGACAACCAATTGTGTACCTTTGCTTTTCACCCAATTTGAGCGGTTGGGAGTTGTCTAAGGATAGACCCTAACTACGAATTATTTTTAAACTTATACTAACAGAAAGGTTCAAAACTTCTATCAGTTCACCATCATCACTATACCGTTTCTTTAAGGACCACATCACACTTAGTTGGCTATTTAAATACTCAAATGTAAAAACATTATTGCTCAATAAATAGGCATTTTTAGAAAAGCTTTGTGACCATGAAATGTTTTGAGTTGGTTTTAAATCCATCAAAGACTCGCTGAGTCATGGCACTGTTCCAGTAATGCAATAGAAACCCTTCTGTACTTTTCGTGGAAGCAAAAAGTGTCTAAAAGTTCTAAAAGTGTCTTTGAAGACAAAGGCAGTACAGAAGAAGGTGCTTTGATCCTCAGAAATAAACTGACACTAAATCTTCTGTTCGCTAAAGATCCTCTTTGAACTGAACAAATGAAAAGATATCAGAGTTCAACACTAAATTAAATTGGAAGACCCACAAATCCTGACTAATTGTCATGTGATCCTCTGGAAGCATCTTTTTTCTTCTTCTTGTACAATATGGTGGCTAAAAATCTTGCTTGCGTTTTTTCAACCACAACCATGTAGGTTTGAGGTGAGTGCTGAGACGCTCACACTTTGAAGTGCGAATCAAAGGTTTATTTTTGCATGTTTACCAGAAAAGCATACAAAGAACTGCGCTGGACAAATGTCCAGGTTATTGCACAAACCTCTTCAGCCTAAGCACATTCTACAGCTTTGGTTTGAGGAAGGTGACAGAAAGCTCAACATTTTTCTTGTGCTTAGGATCAACAGATTATCTGGCAATCCCAACATGCACTGCAGTGTTGTGCTTGTGTACACCGGCTGTCTGCGAGACCAGAGGAATGACGGGATATCTGAGGGCAACAGCTGCGCTTGTTCTCTTGTGGTGGAGGGGTCAAGCTTTTTTGAACAACCACAATACACGCTGGACACTAACCTCTGCCGACTATTCCCAGAATCAACATGCTGCTGAGCACTTGGGGTCATTGTTCCCTCCCGGCTGGTGTCCATTCTCCATCTGAGGAAAGTATTGTATGCTGGAAGAACTTGACCTACTGCTGGAAGAAATGTGTGTCAGTCAGGAGGAAATATCACATGTAGGCTTTAACAAGAAGTGACAAGTAGATTTTGCAGCAAATATGAATGGCACTTAAGTGTAAGCAGCTCAAAAGAGAGACTAAGAAGTATTGTATGTCCTTGCTCATTTGAATCATATGGTAGGGTTTCAAGAGGTTTACATACAAGGGTTTGAGAATTAAGCTGGAACATTTTTTTGGAATACCTTTATATTTCCTTTATCGCAGTAAAGTATTTTCTTTAGTTTGAGTTTTTACATCAATCTGTCTAAGCAAAACAAATAGTGACTGCAGAAATTACTAAAATAGGTGTTTATTAATAAAACGTTATTTGATACTCAAATACTCTGGGCACATGTTTCATCACCTACTTTTTACTTTTACTTAAGTAGACTTTAAAAGAGATAACTTAACTTGTGATTAAGTACATTTTCACTCAAGTAGCATAACTTTATATATTTATATCTACTATGACTATAGAGATAATGCATCCAACGGTTTACTTATTCAAGATAACAATGACATTATGTTTCCCTTTCGTATAGTATAAAGTTCTAAAAACATAATTCTAAAAACATCACAATAATTAAATTGACAGTACTGTTTAATATGTTGATTATAACAAATAAAAAAATGAACAGTAATAGAAAATAACACAAGAAGACGACACCTAAAGCTAACTATAGTCGATGGAAATCATGTGATATGTTCAAATTAACTGAATCATATGTTAGTCTGTGTGTGGTCCAGTGTTTTACTGGTGACCTGAACAGGTGTGAGTGCCTTGTGTCTTGTGTATTCTCCAACACACGGTGACCCTAATTAGCACAAAATGCGTATCGAAGGATTAATGATGAATTACTGAGTTTTTAAATTCAGGTCAGTCCGTCTGACACTAACATTCAAGCCATATGAAGTCTCCATATTGCTTTTTGTCTTCTTAAAAAGAAGAGAACATTTATACCCAAACACAGCATAATACGCATAAACTATTGCAGTATAGTTGCATCTATTGTAGGAAAAATCAATTTATAGCTTCAAACACTCTTTGAGTTAATGTGATGCTCCACTGGACACCAAAACTAAACTCCAACTTTTCTCTCTCTCTCCCTCCCTCCCTCTCCTCTCTCTCTCTGCCTCTCAGAAAATAAATTAGAGCCAGTCCAAGTCATGTTTTTGGGTTTGGACCACAACCCCGTGTTTTTAGTGCCCAATCACATTGAAGACTGGATCAACACATGTCCATGCCTTTCACAGTCTTTCCACAACCTGCCTGCTTGGCATCACATGTGAGGACATGCTGAACAAACACCACTTTATGTCCTCAAAATAATGCTACTACTATTAAAGTATGCTTCTTAATCGTATGGTAAACCTCTCAGGTTCTTTGTAATCCCACGCACTACTTCATCTGAGACCCTTTTTTTTCAAGAACACATTTGAAGTCACTGAAACGGGATGTTTCATTGTCCCTGGCCAGTCAGCAGAGTCAACGCCAGGCTTGTTAGCTGTCCTCCTTTTTTAATTGTGAAGAAATCTTTGCCCATTGTTCATCTCCACGCTCTGGAAATTTTTGATCGGTTGAGAAGAATGAGCACCGAGCAGCTCTCATTCATCATTGATCGTCCTATAAATCAAAGCTAGTTAAAAATAAATCCCAAGTGAACCAATTGAGATGCAATTTGTTTGTTTCTCTTGAAGCTTGTAAAGTGGAACCATGTGAGGGCTGACTATCTCTGAAGTCTTCACAAATAAATGGATTCCCGGTCACCAAGTTTCAAATGTAATTACACGTCACAGGCATAGCTTTGTGTCTGATGTGGTGCTTTCAAGTGCTGGCTGCTGCTTTCACTCTAGAATCAGCATAATTGTGTAATTTCTGCACCCAACTGAGAGCCATGGTTTTAAACTGAAGGCTGAACAAATGCCACTTTTAAATCCTCACATAACTTGCAGCATACTCTTGAAATGGTTGATTGTGCATGCTCTGGGAGAGAGGTGATTGGTTGTGCTGAAATTGTCATGGCTGAATGTGTCCTTAGCATTCAAGAGTAAAAGAACGCTTGCGGAGTTGGTTTCCCATTGGTGGCTTACAAGAAAGACTGTGATCAGGTGCTTGATGCAAATAGCCGTTGAGGTGTATTGATGCAGAGGACATAAGAGCGACTGTAATTTAATTACACACAATGTGGCTGAATTGCTCAAATATTCTGAATGAATGATCTGCGAACACACTAAATTCATGCATCACTTAATCAGATTATGGATAATGAATTAGTAATACAAGCTTTCTTGTGGCTCAGTCACCAGTGTATGGCACAAGCAATGCATATTAAATCCCAATAACTTTAATTCTAGTTAGTTAGTTAGTTAGTTAGAGATGGAGACAGGAGTTCTGCTATATACGTAGGTGCTTAAAGTACTAGAAGGCAGTAAAGGGAGGCCAAGACTGGAGTTATGTGTTCTAGATACTATGCTAGATACTGCCTGCTTAGGAAGTCCACTGTTCTTTGAATTTCAATAGTCGAAACGTGAAGTTATAAAAACCCAATGAATTTTTCAAGGTCCACAAAAGATTAACATGGCTTAAGTCTCGATATGATACATCGTTGAGAAAAGCTGTTTTAACCACAGTGTTTGCAACATTTGTTTAGTAATCAATTTCAGCTAAATAATACCATAGAGGTTCCTAACCTGAGAGGACATTGTGGCGAAGTGAGGAGAGAGTGTGTTCAGACAGGCAGAGTGAACTTTCAGAGAACCAAGGATAATAACCTCTGTCTTATCCTCATTCAAATTTTAAATGATAATGCATGTCAGACCGGTACTAATGATAAATATTACATCGATTTCTAAAACAAAACAACACAAACAAACCAAATAACACATTCAAGTGTTTAACCCTTAAAAAATCCTTCACTAATATATACCACTAAAAAAAAATAATAATTAATTAAAAACAATACATTTGATATAAAATGTAGATTTAGTAGTACTGTATTATTAGAACAAATTGGAATTACTGTTTGTTGCTGTCAACGGTAGTAGACACAGGCGTTCAGTATTCCGTATATTCAGTATATTGATCGTGTGACCCTTACCAAGAAAAAAAACTTATGGATAGGTGCCTGAAGATGAACAAATACTTGAATTTGCACTGTTGTCACTATAAACAAAAACCAGAAGAAACACATTATTTTTCTTTAGAACGGATGATTAACAAAGGCCAATAATGATGCAAAAGAATTCAACTTAAGACTCTATAAGACTCTAATGACATCCATCAGGGGATTGTAAGCCTTAGATAAACTCGTCCTGACAGTCTTTTCATTTCTCTCCTGAAAATTCCCTCTGAACACAAGAAGAGGATAATGGTGTGTACAGAAGCAAGCAGTACTTACTGAAATGGAGCGCTTTTTTCCTTTAGCTTCTCCACAAAAAGATCTAAAACCACTCCACAACCTACCAAAAAGGTGCTTTGGCACCAGCGATAGGTAGTGGAGTTCTTGGACATCTCAGATCAGTAAATCACCACAGTTCTTATCATCATTCTTTGCAGTGGTGCTCTTTCTATCAGCTAACTTGGGATGAGAGAAGATATTTTGATCTTCTTGTTTTCTGCTACATTAATGAAGATTGCTTGTAATAGGGCCCTGCATGTTCTGACAATCAAAGACTGATTGCTTTGGCTGCTCTTGAGAGGTTGAGCTGCCCTCTGATGCTTTGCCTCATCATGATATGAGCCTCTGCAATGTAAAGAAGGAATGAATGATATGAATATCTTAAAGATCTTTAAGATAGAACCCCCTCATGGTATTCTTTTCTTTCTAAAACTTCAACATTTAAGCATTTATAAGTGCATACCACAGGAATGGAAGAGGTGCCTACTTAATCAACAAAAGGGTTTATCAATATTGAAATTGTTTACCTTGAGTAATCCTAAACCCCAGATAAACACAATACTGGGTATTTGGTATTAGATATTTCAAATGTTGCACATTATTAAACGGTTATGGTTAACATGGTTTTTTGGATATTTGTGGCGTCACTATACCTGACATTAACTAGGTCATCAGCTGTTTCAATGCACACAAAAAAAGACAAAAGGACAATGAAAAGGAAAAAAATGAGGATAGGAACATTTATTTAATTTCTTTTAAGTTTCTAGGAACTTGAGTTTGGTTTTACAGTAGCGTCATTGTGTACAGTCACATCCTCATCTCGGAAAAGTATCGGTCACTCATGATCAAAGGTTCCTATTTATTTTGGAAGCACAACTTTTCACATAGTTTCCATTTATGCTTTTTTTTATTTAACAATCTACAGAACTTTGATATTAAAGTTAACCATACAAAATTTTACCACAATTTGTCATGTTTGCTTGTTTTTTCTATTAAATTATTACAAAATTCAACTCAGTAACTTTAAAAATTTGTTTTACCCCATTTTATTTCCCTATCAGTTCTGGCAAGAAACATAAACTAAAATTCACAGGAACATTCATGGGGTGCAGTTAGTAGCACAATCATCTCACAGCAAGAAGGTCGCTGATTCGAGCCTCAGCTGGCTCAGTTGGCATTTCTGTGTGGAGTTTGCATGTTCTCATTGTGTTCTTGTGGGTTTACCCTGGGTTCTCTGGTTTCCCCCACAAGTCCAAAGACATGTCGTCCAAAGAATTGGGGAAAACTGACAGAATTGGGACTGAAGAAGGTGGATGGAAGGTAACATTAATGGGTGTAAAAATAACATGCCACAAGTTTGTAATTTTTACAAATCTAAAAATTGGGACACAGGCTCATAAGTTGCTAAAACAAGTTAGAAATGCATTAGGTTAAGTACAGACGGAACATACAGAGTGAACCTTTTACTGTTAACATTGTAGCAATAATTTGGAATTATGTTAATTTACTACATATTGGCATGTTCTTTTTTCCTCATATGCTTTTATATTTTGTACATAAACCTTCTTTAATTGAAAAAGGTGCACTCGAATGGCACATAAAAACCCATGAAACAGAGTAAGTCTGTTTAAGCACCCCTCGGTGTCTATGGTTTCCTACAGGAATCTCAAAGTCAATAAGAAATGGCCTCTCGAGAAACATAATTCTTACTTAAAGGGCAGAGCACTAGACAATATGTGACAACCTTTCTCTTTAGCTTACAGTAAGTGAGTGTCTACTGTATTTAGACCAAACATTTATTTTTGTTTACGTCTTGGGAAATGCTGATACAATGCAAATGCACTACACTGCACATTTTTTTAAATCATATGTCCTCACTCTGTGCTAACCACTAATTTACAACCTCTTGAGTAACGCTGACACCGTTTAATCTAGCACAAAAATAACTGTGTTTAAGAGGAGAAAACTTAACCCCAGACTTTCAGATTGTAAGGATATATAATTAAATCTGATTATCATGAAGGGTTTGTCTAGAATATATAGTGCTGGTGTTTAGATTTAGTCATTAGTCATGTTGTTAGTATTGAAGCTGAACCAGGTAGACATTACAGTAATGACTTTAATTGGTGGTCTGGTTCCCATGGCGGTCAAGGTTGCCGCTGAATAACAGATGTGACTAAAGGAGGTTTAAGAAAACCCTGTGAGTTGCAAAGAGTCTCACATATAGCAAAAGTTCTTGTGTTAATACAAAGCAATTAAACTGGTGCATTTGCACCAAAAATAATATAAAATCCCAAATATCATGGATTTTCTTGATTAGAACAAAATAAATGCGGAATAGAAACACTATGAAGTTAGATTAGTATTTGTTTTATTCACGTAACTCTCAGCAGTACAGAGAATGTGCTTGAGCATTGAATTCACCAGCTTGAATTCAGATTACATTGAAAAGTTTGAAAGATATGGAAGTGCTCATCTTGGACTTTAGACCTGTTTTTGAAACGTGTAAGTAATCTGATTTTTTTCATAGTGAAGATAAATTAAAAATAAATGTTGACAATTTCAGAAATTCAACCACCTTTGGGTTATTCGAAACAGTTTTGAGGATACTTACAAGCTTGGAAATTGTGTAGACTGTACTAAAATTAATCACACAATCTTAAAGCTGAAGTAACACAGTTCTTCCAACAGAGGCCATATACCAATTCCATCCAGATCCATCCATCTTCTTGTAGGGTTTGTCCCTTTTGTGGTTGCCACAGCGGAATCTGGCATATGTTTTACGCAGCGTATGCCCTTCCAGCCGCAACCCACCTGGAAACTCATTCACATACTATGAACAATTGTTTTTACCCAATTCACTTATACTGCACGTGTTTGCAATTGTGGGGTTATACCGGAACACCCAGAGTAAACCCACACGTTCACAGAACATGCAAATACTACAACAAACTGACCCAGCCGAGACTCGAACCAGCGAACTTACTGTGAGATGACCGTGCTACTCAGTAAAATCCTGAGAGTAAAATTAACTCTATACAGAGTAGGACCAAATACACTCTGAATAGAGTAATAAATAACACTGAAACAGAGTTAAAATATCAATGAGGTTATCATCTAAACTATTTATTCTTATTACATGTAAAACTTGTACTTAGTAATACATGTCAGTATTTCAATTTAATTAAAAAACGGTTTAATTCAACCTTTTTTGAAGGGCTTAGTGTTAAATTAACTCTATTTCGAGTAGGACCAAATAGACTCAGAACAGAGTTAATTTAAGACTGTTAAATTTACTGAGTACTCACTGCACCACCATGACGCCTGAAATATACCAATGGTATTATAAATAGATTACAACCAGGGAAAACATTTTAAATCCATGTAAACAGCTGTTGATCTCTGCTATTTATAACTCTGGTTCCAGAGTCAGAGTTCAATCCGGAGAATTGAACTGATTTGATTACTGATGGATGTCAGTTTTATCCAAAATAATACTCACTTCTTACTGTTAGCCAGTTCTGAAATCCTGGCTGAGGAGATGCGTAGTGTGAAAAATATTAGCAACATTTAAGCTTATTATGTGTTAAGCAAACACAAAAAAAATGCTGTATGGTTAACGTTAATATAAACGTTCTGTAGACCGTTAAACCAGAAAAAAGCGTAAAAAGAAACCTTGTGAAAAGTTGTGCTTCCAAACAAAATAGGAACCATTGATCATGTGATCTGTGTATGCATCATAGTTTGGCCTTGATGTTAAAAGCTGTAAATAAATGCTATGTTAATTTTACAGAAAAGATTTTAAAGGCTAAATGACTTACAAAATATATTGACAATGTAAAAAATCAATACAAATGAAAAATCATACAATAGAAATATCCATTGGTTTAACAAATGATCTGTAATTTTACAGAGAATGTAGTAAATGCCCATTTATAAATATCAAAAGAATATGATTTTTTTTTCATTTTTCATTTCTCCCAGTGCTCTGTCTGTCAATTTTTTTATTTAATTATATAAATGGTTTTTAAGAGTATGCTTTTTAAATTTGGACTACTTTTAGATGATTTACTGTCAAAGGCAGAACTCATTTCAAGAGGGTTATATTAACAGAAAAAGTGTGAACGGCCACACAATTCTCCATTCCCACCTGAGAATGCTATTGGGAGATCTGACATGTTGATCCTTGTTCTCAGTTCCCCCCGCTGTGTGTGTAAATACATAATTTACTGGTATAACAGCTGCTTATTTTCTTTAAAAGCTGATTGTTTGCTTTGAAAGGTGGGAAAGTCTTCATCTGAACTTCCTGTGGAGACTTTAAAAGAAATTTAGACCCGGTGTCAAGTTTTTTCTGTAACACCCCTGTAATAGTATTACCTGTTTTCTTCATGAAAACTTACTTTTACTGAAAGCCGATCCACACTTTCCCCAGATGTTTCTCTGATTCATATTTCTGCATATTTCAGAGTGAAGATGTATGACAGCTCTTAAAATAAACAGGGTTTAAGCCTTGCGTGGCCTTCGGGTCAAATTGACCCGTTTCTAATTTTTACAAGAATAAAAAATGTTACAAGTGTATATTCTTTTCTAGTAGGGACTGGTTGCAATAATTATGAGAATTAGATATGTTATCTATATTGTGATATTTGAGATAAGTCATATATGTTAATGTGTTATGGAGTAAAATTTTTATTTTTAATTGCTTTTAAAATTGGAATACCCCACAAAGGCTAACTCGAAATGAGAGCAAGACAAATATCAATAAAATATTAATTATACATCAGAATACAGTTTAGTCATTTTGTTTTACAATTAAAACAAGTTTTTTTATATATATACTTTAATATCTAAGAGGTAACTAAGATGTAACTAATTAGATAGTACAGATATTCATTCATTCATCTTCATGTCGGCTTTATTCCCTTTCGGGGTCGCCACAGCGGAATGAACCGCCAACTCTCTGGCATATGTTTTACGCAGCGGATGCCCTTCCCTGCCGCAACCCATTGCTGGGAAACATTCACACACACATTCACACTTTAACACTATGGACAATTGTTCTTATTCAATTCACTTATTCCGCATGTCTTTGGACTTGTGGGGAAACCGGAGCACCCGGAGAAAACCCACGCGATCATGGGGAGAACATGCAAACTCCACACAGAAATGCCACCTGCCCCAGCCGAGCCTAGAACCAGCGACCTTCTTGCTGTGAGACGACCGTGCTACCCACTGCGCCAATAGTACAGATATTTCACATGAAATTGACTAGAAATTTACATAAAAGTACTAATTCCCCTAAACATGTACTCAACTAAATGTAATTAAGTGTATGTAACTAATTACTATCTACCTCTGCTGTGCTGTAAATTCATATCAGGAGAAACAAATCATTATCTAATGCATATTAAAGAAAACATAACCTTCTGTTTATCTGGCACAAAAAATACTATAACATGCAAAACCAGTGTTACAGTTCTACCTCACATAATTAATTTACATTTATTTGGAACTTTGTTCACTAATAAAAATCAAATATGCAAATTTTGTGTGACATCATCCAAAGAACGAATCATTAGAGTTCCGATAAAAACATCACATGTCACTTAAACCAAAAACTATTTGAGGAAGTAGCATGGTGCTGACTGGAATTTTGTTTGTTTAAAACATGAACAATTCCAAGTTACAATCAAGTTAAATTTTACTAAGTGTTCAAAAAAACAGTTAATTCCAGAAGAGCTTGAGTAGAATGTTGGGAGTTTGAGATTCGTTCTCTTGGAAATCAACACAGATACGTTTTAGCCAAATAAGCAATCTTTCAGTTAATATCATTTGCTTTCATGCAAGCATCCTCTCACACAAATAGGATGTACAGACAATGGTAGTTTTCCACCAGGTTAAGTCTCTCCCTTCACAGCTTTCTTTCCAGCCGATATTAATTTCACATTTCAAACTTTATGACCTTTTTAACACAAATTTATGCTCCAGCAGCTGCAGCATTAGCTATTAAACACCGATGGTGTTCGGCATCATAAAAAGCATTCTTTTGAGACACATTTCGGGGGCTTTGAGTTTAAGTGACACAGGGGATGACCCGTGCGGGTATTGTTCAGCGCTCCTAGGTTCGGTTCTACCTGGATGCTTTTCCAAAAGCCCAGCTCTCCCAGCAGGCGATATGGCTAGCTACTGTTTATTAAGCTGTTTTGCGGGCAGTAAAAGTGTAGAAGTGGGCTATTAGGCCTTGTCTAGGTCTGACAGACTGGCCAAGCAGTTCGCTAATTACTGCTTATAAATGGTTTCATTACTTATTGCGGAGCCCAGCAAAAAATAAGGCACTATTTGTTCAAATAGACCAATACCAATCATGGAAATCACAGCTTCCATTTGTCCAATTAGGCACTGCAGACCAATGTACTCTTAAACAGACATGCAATTCGCTTGCTAACCTGTGTAGGTCTCTTTCCCAGTATTTTACAGCTCAATAATCTTTTTTTAGACATGTTTTCATTACGCCTGGGAAAAAACATCTAATTTGACTGTGTGCATAGCTTTAGTCCCAAAATATGAGCTCAACACATGCTACGCCTTCAACTGTGTTCATCAAAACACAGAACACCCAGAAAGTCACATATCTTATAATTTTGGGATGAAAACTCCTTTAATTTTGTCTGGGTTTTGAGTGCTTTTTCGTAATTGTTTATGGTTAAAGCGCAACAGCACATACTATTAATCAGAAGCAAATGTTGTGGCTGTTTGGGGGTTAGACGTCAGCAAAACTCCAGAAGCCACAAGGTTTCTTATGGCATATTATATTCCAATAATTACTGTAAACGTGTGAGGAACTTCATCTGAGGAGCTGTGCCAGACAGTTCTGGGGTGACTGAAAGCAGATCATGCTTCAAACCGATTTCCTGTCATTTTCGTATTTATTGGCTTGCGGTTCAAACCATAACCACACTTTGAGGATTGATGAAGTGATATCAACCACTATATAAGGAAATTTATGAGATTTGTTACAATTAGTTTGCTTCAGTGTTCGCTACAGTGAAGCTTTTTGCAGAATCATTCAAAGATTATTGACGTAATATTTAACCTTTAACATGAGACATTGTAGATCAAACTTAAGCTGTCTTAGTGTTATTAAAATGTTGATCTTGCACATTATAAATGGGCTTTTTCACAAACCTTTTAATCAAAGTTGACTGCAGCTCGTCATTGTAGAGAATGTATTCTATTTATTCATTCCTTTCAATTGCATCATATTCCTTGGTCTTTATTATCCAAAGTGATATTTCTTTTTAACATCAGCAAACGTCCCCAAAGAGATCTCAAACCTTGTTTTCGGTTGATTCTTTTAGTTACTCTTTTGCGAAACAATCGTTGCTAAGATTGCGCTGAAAAGACAAAGCGTTTTTCATTATTTAAAAAAAACACCAAAGTCACTCCAGAGAATGAGAAAACAAACATGATTATAAAAATACTGTTTTAATCATTGATGATTCTGCTTTGAAAGAAAATCAATTTTGTGGCCACTTTAGAGATAATCAGCTCTATGAAAATCACAAGGAAATCAGGTATACATGTATAAATGATGATTCTTTAATATGCTTTGAAGAAGAAGCAAGACGGAACTTAACAAAAAATGAGAGGAAGTTATATTGGGAGAAGTTTGTGCAAGTACAGAATATCATCAAAATATACTAGCAAGTGTTTTTTTTAGTTTGCTTAAAAAAGAAATGTTACATTTCAAATTGCTTTTTTAAAACACTGCTTTTACTACATCAAAATAACTGACACTGTTCCTTCGATGAGACTGCTTAACCATCCTTTGTTAAGTGCTAATTGTGTTGCTAATGTAGTTGAAATTTTGCAACTCACCAATACAACAAATAATGTCTCATCTGCTGTCGTATTGTTATTTTCTCAAGGTGCTCTAATTGTATTTCCAAGAAGTCAACTTTTCTAAGAAATCCTTTGTATGATATAAGGGATAAATTGAACTATTGCGCCATACTAACCTCCTACTGCTTACCCAACTTTGGGGAGACCATTACTTCCATATTTAAAGTGGACAACTGTGATGCAGAGCTATTTTTTCTGCCTATAATTTCAGTTCAACATATCCTATGTGTTGATTTTTAGTTATATCATTTGTCTGAAGTTTTTATCCTCTAAATATATTTATTAGAACTTCAAAGTTTTCTCAGCCTTATATTTTATAGTCCTACGTTACAGCGAGCTGTCTGTAAAAAAATAAATAAATACATCCAGCGACAACTGATAAATGTTGTAAAGGTGTGAAATGTAACTGGTGTTCAGAGAGTGTTACATTTTAGCTATGATCTATATATCTATTTTAGGAAGTAAATCCATTTTTAAAATATAATTTGCTTTTATGGAAGAAAATGTAAAAAAAAAATCTGACGGTGAGCAAAATCCTAAAAAACTGAAATTAAATCAGAATGTGTGGAGTCTGTTTTTGGATAAAGCTATTTGTATAGGTATAGTTCATTGCACAGTGTGTTCCAAAACTTTTGTGACGTTTAACACAGAAATATGTCTGAAAATGCAATATGACAACTTATCGAACACACAAATAAGTCATAAAAGGGATAACCGTTCCCCAGTTCATCTTCATCAGCCACAGGATTTATTGGTTACTTAAGGTAGTCAGTCCCTCAGTTTGGTGTATTTAATTGATCCTGAACAGAGACTCACAGAGTTGGAAGAAAAACAAGCATAAACAAATACAGTGAAGGTTTAAACAAGTGAACCTAATGTTCGGTGTGTTTGATTTTTTAACAAAAATGTTCGAACGTTTAACAAAAATGTCATGCTCAGCGTGCAATGAGCTGATCTGCTACCGAAGGATAAAACCTTGATACCTTTATCCAAGTTAAAATAGGATTTTAATAACAGTTTGTCTTTCATTTAAATTGACTTCTAATCACAATACATACTATGTATACATACTACTCCAGTTCTGCTGGCTTAGTAAATATGAAGTCTACAATAGAATCGTATAGACTGTGGAAGGAGTGAGACTCTTAATGATGTGTCTGTAGAGGCGTATAACACTTAATAAATGAAAGGCTTTGTTTAAAAGATGACATAAAGATGAAGTAAAAGATCAGTAGAGCTCTTGAGTTCTCAATGTCTCTTCCTGGCCAATAAGATGACAAATCATTGATTATCAAGATGTCACATCAAACTTTTCTTTCCATTAATGAAAATGATAACTTTGATTAAACTTTATTGAATCAAATTTATATTTATGAAGCATTTACAAGGTGAAAGTTTACTGTTTGTTGTGAAATCTTCTAAAGGGGGTACTATTTATGCCTCGTAAAGAATTTAAAGATTTAAAGTTAAATTTTAAGGCTCTGTTATATTCTAAACAGGAAAAGGAAAAACACAGCACGGTGGGAGCCAGACCATTGACATATTTAGTCTCACAAGTAAATGCTTTAAAATGAATAAATAGTTTATAGTGTATAGTTTTTATAAAATTCTACCAGTTATATTTAACTTGGATTTTTAGGATAAAGTTTAAATTAGGTTTATAAAAAGCAAATTAGGTTGAAGTGGACAGCAATCCCTATCAAAACTCACCATTTGTCCTCGCATTACCCTACTTCCAGCTTTGGTAAAACAATCATATGATAATTTTTTATACCTTTTAAAAACTATTAACTTAAAGGACCACAATGATGCTTTCCATTATTGAATGACGAATACAAATGCTATTAGACAAAATTCCACAAAATCGGCTTCAAAAGAGAGAGATAAGAAAGTAAAACCAGTTCACCAGAGGCTCCTCTTCATAATAGACTTCTCTTGAGTGAGCTCATGGCTTCGATGACTCAAGCGAAACACACGTGCATCCGCATCTCAATGATATCAGCTCCATCTGAGAATCAGGCAGACTTCATTGCTTCTGGGTTGCTGCTCTAATAGCCTCTTTAGCAGAAATAATTGCAAAATAAATAGGCTGCACTGATGAAATACATACTTTTGCATTCAAAGGTGTTTCTTTTAAAGCCTTCATAAAAGCATCCAGATCTTGGCACTCTGTTTAAGTATGTGTCAAACTCTTTGTTGCCAGTATTGCAGAGCCAGACTCGAAGACGTGCAAAGAAGAATTGCATAGGAACTAAATTCCTCTCACGGAGACATGAGGGGAAAATGTGAAAAAGTGTTAAGTTCTGTGGGTTGGTAGGCGCTTCGCTCTTTCCCCTTTTGTGTGTGTTAGCAGCATTTAAAATGGGAACATGGTGTCTATGCTAACAATTTGACATAATCTGATATAAATAAATATTGTACATTTGTTTTCTCATAGCGTGAGAGTTCACGGTGAGAACACTGACTCAGCACCATTATAGGTTTATGCACTTTTGCTCTTACTCAGGCAAAATTGAGGATTTAAACTGTAAACCCTGTGACTGTATGAGCAAGCAAGAGAGGGTAGACTCACACTTAATCTGTCCACAGCAAAACCCTGCTGGTGTTTATTTCAAGCATTACTCCAGGCCCAAACTGTGGACTGAATATCTCATGTGCAGTGTCTAAACTGAAGAGAGCAGAGCTTTACTTTGATTTATTTTTGGTCTTTCTATACTGGGGGATTGCATTTTAAACACAAAAAGCCAGTGGGGTAGCACAGTCCACTCTGCTTCACTGCATGTTGAGCCGTGTCCAAGCTCCCACGTTAAAGCAGCTTGTTCTGCTGTGAGCTGATTGCTAATTAGCGCCCAGTTCATTTATTTTTGCCTGGCATGGTTACCAGAGTGCTTTCTGCTTTCAAACAAATTCTGTGTTTATTAGTTGGTTTCACCTAAATGTACAAAAAAAAAGGAACTGTTTTCCTAAGAAAGCATGCTTGATGTGCAGATGAGCTACTTTGCATAAGGCCTGTTGGTTGTTTGAATTAAGCAAACATTCTACACCAAGGAAACATTTAAATTATGTCTGAAGGAGATTGTTTTGTTCGAGCCTGGGTTAGTTGAGGTCATACTGATTTTTTTCAGTGCTGAGGGATATATCAGTTGGCTATGTGAAGGATTTTGACAGGTACGCTCTGTACCTGTTAAAATCTTTTAGGGGTACCCGTCAAATTATTACCTAAATTGATCATTTGATCATGACATCCTACTCAGCCGTCGTGCAAAAGGAGTTTTGTGAAAATGGCACTGCCTTAAACTCTCTTAGTTTGTGTTTATTCGGGATTTTAGATCTGAATGGAGATCTGTTCTCGCTGGTGTTCCTCAAGGTTCCGTTCTTGGACATTTTCTTTTTCTTTTTCTGGCTCTGCTTGGTCACATTTGACATTATCTCGGCCTAACTATCACTTTTATTCTGCCAATTCACACATTTATGGACAACATGCTTTTTGGGTACTTATATATGTGGAGTTCAGCTTCGTTGCATCAAACCTGTTGCTATTTTTCTCATGAAATTAGCAAACATTCATCACCAAAGAAACATTAAGATTATTTCTAAATTAGATGGTTTAGTTTAGTTTTGTTCTGTTTTTCAGTGGGAAAGAAATATATTAATATGGAGGTTTAAGGATTACGTGCCAGTCATGGCAGCAGATAAGAATTTAGGTCATAGCACCACATTTGTATGCTCTCAAATGTAAGCTGTTCCTTCCGTCGAAAACCTGTATCTTAAATGCAAATACGTGTCAGGAAATGCTTAGGGACTTTTGTTTGTGCATAAATGTTTGTCTTGAATTAAGTGCTTGTTTAACAATTTGCGCACAAATATGCTCAGGAGTGAGAAGAAAAGGTGAAGTCCATGTTATTGACGCGACACTTAAATGTTCTGCTGATTGGACGTATTTAAGTTTGTGATCTCTAATCAAGAATATAGCCTGCTCTGGAGCAGGTTAGCCATGTGGTTTAAGTAAACAGGGTGATAAATATGGATTAAATCCTAGATCCTTTCATGGTACCCAAAATCCAAGATTGGCGCAAACTAATTCTAAACTTAGCTGGCTAACCAGTTAATCCAGCTTCCTGGTACAGGCCCTTGGTTTTTATTCATATCTCAGAGTGTGTTTCAGTCATTCAGTCTTGGATGATTGCGAACATCCTGAACCTGATGTAATACTGATTTTATTAGATCTTGAAATCAAATAGTATCAAATAGCACCTATGTCCTTTTCACTGATTGTTTATAAAATGGACGTACCATGCGTGATGTCACCCATATAATTTCATATAATTATATTTCATATAGTAAGTAAAGGAGGCTCAGAATGGGTATAGCCAGCCATCTCCATAACGAAAATGCTTCAATTCCCAGTAATCAAAATGAGTCCACCTGGGCGGGACATAGGCATTGAAAAGATATCTGACTGTAATGTTTAATATGCAACCATCCTGTTTTTAGACATGCTGATTTGTTTTTGTTTTTTAAGACCAGTTGTAGCATAAAGTAGGGAGAATTAAAAAGAGCTTTATTGTGTAAGTCCTCTTACTGTTGTGACATTTTGCAGCAGGAAACAACAATTTTGCCATAAAACAGTTTGTCCTAATCCTCACACTTTTAGAGAGAGCATTGTGGTCTCCAACTGGAAATGTGCACCTGTGTTGAGAAACAGAACAGATCTGAGATTATGCAGATGTTTAGAGGACAGTGGGGAAAATGCTATTCTTCACAAGCAGCATTGTTACATAAATGAAGAAACCCTCTTTTAGGGAATTGAAAGCTCTCAAACATCTATTTGTCTCAGTCACTTTATGTTATGACAAACCGTTTGCTATGATGATCAGTAACTGATGACATTGTCAGTTCTTACACTCACAGGGTCTTCAAATCTGGCATTCAGTAATAGAAAAAATGAATATGAAATTTCAGCAAATAGTCCTGCAACATCCAACAAAGTAACCTTTAACCCAATTCATACTGTGCTGAAACTTATCTTCATCCCAAACGCAGATTTTGAGACAGGATTTAACATTTTATACCTGATTTTTAAAAGTAGAGCGCTGCTTTTTACCATTACTTAGCAACTCTGGTTCAAAGAAGGATTAGTGCTGCTGTTACTGCAGGGGACTCAAGAGGGTTACATGAGGTCAATAAAAAATTAAGATGAGCAAAATCAAGTTCTTAGACAATAATTTTAGTAAATTAACTTAGTAATGCAAAAAATTGATTGAAAGGAGGTTATTCAAGTAGAGGAAAGATGTGCCAACTTAAAATTGAAGTTAATTTAATCTTAAAAATGTTTGTTTGGCAAAGCTTTTTGCCAATTTCTTACTCCCACAATTTAAAAACTAAGATAATCTGTATATTTCAAATGCTATTGGAGAAAGCTGCTTTTATTAAACCTTTTTTATAATGTGAAATGGTACAAAAAACTATATTTTGTGTACTGTGTTTTTAACTTCCCAGGTTATCTTTTTCAGGTGTGAAAACCCCTCGCGTCAGAAGAACGTGTGTTTTCTGCTGATTCCAGAGGTCCTCAGCATCTGAGAGTCACTACTGCCTTGGCAAGCTTGCAGCCGGCAAAAGAGAACATACAAAGGCTTGTTTTTAACAAGGTTATTAGCTGCTTTAGCATTCCTGATCTGATTGTAAACATGCTTGTGAATTTTCTGGAGATGTCGAGCCAATGCAGCGGAGGCATACGATCAAGAGCTGCAGCTCAAAGGAAACCAATAAGCTTTCCATTCTTACAAGGTTCAAATGTTATCAACAGCAGTAGTACATCATGTCAGATCACAAGAATAATATTAGTCTTGACATTGACACGGTTTCTGTGAATGAGAGAAAACACTCTCCGTCCATACAGGGTAATCTTTTTTACATTTGTTACTATTTCCATGCAAAAATCTTACATCATACTTTGAGTGTCACATTATGGTACTGAACAGATTGAAATCTGCATTTAAGCTGCGCACCAAATAATAAACTGAAAAGGTTTCATCCATACCAAATGCATTAGCATCAAAGCCACCACTCAAAACTATTCAAGGGGCATCCTCCTGATCTGATACTCTGCGCAATAGGAAGTGAGTGAACTTTAGTACCTTGACCGACCGCAAGAGGGGTGGGGCAGAAGTGAGCAGGTTCTCATTTTCTCCGATGTTTAAACTGCAGCCTACATCAATTTTCAGGGCTTGCACATACTCCATAATGAGAACAGAAATGATTAGATTGTTTGAAAATCTCCTGATCTCAAGAGCCCCTCCAGCAGCTGTTTGAATATTGTACTTAAAACCATTAAATTGTACTGTGCTTGTCTTTTACACACTTCTCTCAAATCTTGCTCAGAAGCCGGGGGCTTCCGCTGGTGCTATCACCTTGAGAGAAACTACATTTAAGGGTAGTACAGTTATGTACAGGATGTATGAAAGCCCAAGCAGTTAGATCAATCATTTCCAGCTGTTTGTAGGATGAAGTGTCTAGGATTCGTGTTCTTGCTCCTGTGCCTGAAACTGAGAGGTAAGTGTGACAGAGTTCAAATAGTAAACACAGCTAGATCACTACTAAAAGTGACTGAGTCTCTATTGATCCAAAGAGAAGTTCAGTGGGTGAATTTAACCGGGTTGTTATTAAAGTGAAAAGAGAAGGTAACGGAGATCAATAACTCTAAAGATGCACATATGTATATTTTGCTTGGAAATCCATACTGATTGCATCACATGTTTGTAGAGTATGAGTAATTTTGACTACTTTTGCTTTGCATTACTTTACTTAGGTTAAATTCATTTACAACATGATGGCAAGTAACAGATATGCTAGTCTCAGCCTCAGACGTCACGTCCACGAAATGTTGGCTATACACCTGATGGGTTTGGGACATTTTTATGGCAAGGCGCAATCTGATTGATTTTTATTTTCATTTCCCTCAGAAATAAAATGTATCGAGGCAAAGAGCTATCATGTGTCCTGAGAATGATGATTATAAAGAACAGCTAAACACTAGATAACATTGCAAAATTTGGTGCATGGCAAACAAATTTTTGTAGTGGCATTTTCATACCTGGAAACATGATGCTTTTTGAAGTGAAGCTGTCATTGGATTTTAAACACGACAGTCAAAAACATTCCTAGGCGGGTCTTAGCTGAAGAAAGCTGCCAAATACACCAGCCTTTCCCTGAAAGCTAACACCATGTTGTCTATTTTTTCATTGCCTAACTGTGCAGTGCCTATTGAGATGCCATTCTGGCATTCCTGCACAATAATATTCCAAGAAACAGTTATGTTCCAAAAGACACATATGTAACAATATAATAAGAATACAAATATTAAACATATGATGAAACATACAGTCATGATGCATGGTAAATGTAAGCATTTAAACGAAGCATTTGTGTTAACAAATAAATAGCAATGTGGCACTCAAACTGATTCAGACTGCTGCATTCTTGGAATAAATGCTGGTTACAGTCAGCCCAACGTAATATATCTTATTCCCAATTCTTAGAATACTCCTGGCTTGATTTTTCTCCCATTTGGACCACTCGGTGGAAAACCTGGGTGTATCTAGCTATATTTAGAGTAATGACCATAGTTGACATATTGGATGTCTTGCCGTGACTGAGATCTGGTTTGTATGAAAGTGAAAGGAAAAAAGGCATAATGCTGTTGTGGGCTGAAGTATGGAAATAATTTTCCTGTGCCAGTCAACTCACTATTGACTTTGTACGTGGGCTGCAAACCCTTTTTTTCTTCTGACCTCTCTGTAACCGATGACAAGTCTTGTAATTTTAGCTTTTCTATGGACCAAGCATGCCCTGCTCTGCAAACCTCATCCACATCAATTAGAGGTAAGTTAAGGAGTCACAGTGAACTTTGAAGTCTCTCATTGAGACACTCAGGAGCCGACCACAATAAAGGTTTAATGGCCTTAACACTTTGGCCAGAGAGCTAGGGTTATCAAAACTAAGGTGGTTCTGGAATAGAATGGGTCCTACATGCTCCAACAGTGGCACACATGGCATGAATCCTAATCATTCCTTCAGTAAGACAATTGTTAACACTGATAATGCTCAAATGTAGTCATCAGCAAAATGTCAGTCATTTCATTTTCTGCTCTGCTATTGTTCAGGCACCTCATTCTCTTCATCTGCCTCATTTAATTAGCTTGCATTCAACAATGCCTCAGTCTGCTTTCTGAGCTCAGACTCTGCTCTGGATATTTTCCCAAATATTAACAGAATAACTTTTTATATTGGTTACTATGTCTATTTCTAGTGTTGCCAACTTGGTGACTTTGTCGCTAGATTTAGCAATTTTTCAGACTGCCTGGCAACTTTTTTCTTAGACTTTTCCTGCTGTTTCTGGTTACTTTTAGGAATTTTTTTTTTCGTTTTGTCTAATGGAGGAACCGCTGCAGTGCTGTGCATGTCTTTCACTCACTGTTTTCACCAAACTGACTATTTAACTAATTATTTAGCAGGGTTTTTAAGAATACCTTAATAGTACATTTATATTTACATTTATTGATGTGGCAGACGCTTTTGTCCAAAGCAAATTAAAGAAGGTATTTGAGTATTTATTCATTTCGTTAATTGACAAAACTTGAAAAAGACACAAATTTTCTAATTAAATTTAAAGTGAAGGGTCATCCAACAAGTAATCACCCTAGCATTGATCTACACCTTCTCCAACACATTTCCTCAAAACTTGTTAATGCTTTTCCAAAAAAAAATGATCAACAAGTCTGGTGTCATAACTTTTTACACAGTCTCACATGGTATCGCATTTTATTAGATGAATTCTTTAGGAGGATTACCTTACTAATCTTGTGCCAGCATCCGGCACTGTTTTCCCAAACAGTTCTTCATCAGACAGACTTTAGCTTTCATATTTTTGTTTTCCAACTAGCTTGACAAAAACGCCTTGTAAAACGTGAGCTTTAATACTGTTTTCCAAGGAAGGAAATGGCAAAGCCTGGGGTCACAGCACTGAGGTCTTCCTGCAGACTTCCCGTTGGTGTGGTAGAGGCCTAAGATTGCAGGGAACAGCTTCTCTGGGCTATAGCCTTTACTTTGACTTAACAGCAAGAACATAAAAAGAGATACATGAGGTGAGACTGAGGTTGCTAACAGTTTGGGGTGAGCGTTTAGTGGGAAATGAGAACTGAGTGAATCTCTACATGTTATCCTGTTTATTAGACATGTTTGAAAGCAGCTCGTTTATGCATAATAACTCGCCCATTTCTTCCAACTGTGGAAAATCTTTGACTAAAATAAAATCAGAATGAATCCAATGTCTAACCACAGCTGAGAAATCATTTGTTGTTGGCAGTTATTGTAAAATTGGACAGATCCTCTTGTTTTTCTGATCTAAACCTCAGGGGCATGGGTAGATCTTTCAGGAAACATGACTGTGGATGGTTTTAGAGGCAATGTAAGCAGTCCACTTGGGTGCTGATCTTCTAAGCTTTGCACATGCTTTACACCCTGTTTGATTCAAGATTTATAACTGGAAATTATGTCTACAGTCAGAGGCTGACTTATTATTAGGCAAAGTTAGGTAACTATCTTGGGCCTCCAAGTTTTTAAGGGCCCCTTAACTCAGGTTACTATCCATCTCTTGAAATATAAAATACACATAGAACTATGAAGGATAGACAACACTTCAGAAAACACAATTTTTATTGTTAAAATTGAGCAAATATAAGCTTTAATTATTTTGTTTTGAGAATATAAATAGACTATGCTGCAGAATACAACAGAAACTGCAACAGATTTTAACTTTCATTTCTGAAAAATTCAAGCATTTGCAGGTGACAATGCCACAGTGAACAACATTTTGTTTTGTGTAATTTAAAATGTAAACCTTTCTTCTAAGAAATATTAACAGACCATGCAGAATCCAACATTTAACGTGAAAACGCACAAAATGTTTTTGGAAGCTCCTCATTGGTTCCTTTTAATTGTAAAAAATGTTTCTTTTCATTCTTTTAATGTGGTCTAATGGATAAGGGTCTGGTGGACAACGAGATTGACAGAAGTTTATGTGAAGTCAATTCAACAGACATGCAGCAAAAGGCTTCAAATCTATATTTCTTGTTTTTATGTACTGTGTTGAATATAAGATGTGCTGACAGTAGCTGTTATACGTGCTTGACATCATAATAAAATGTTAATTGAACTTTTTATTCAAACTTAGCAGGTTTAACATGGATTCCCAGCACCACCCAAGAGTTGTGGTCTGGGTGGCAGTGTGGGCACAGGAAATGTAACTCAGACACACTGAGGTTTCCAGTAGTCTGTGGGCAGAAGCCTGCTTTATTTGATTCTAAGTACTCGCTTTCTTTGAGAAATAAACTGTACCTCAAAGATGTTTACCCATCGCTTGAGTGGTTTCTCTGACGTCTAGTCTGTTTCATTGCTAACATCTTTCATGGGAATAAATGTACTTACATTCTATATATATATATGCAGCAGTACAATGTCAAACTTCATCATGGCATCATGTTGGTCAAACTTGTGAAAGAAAAAAACTCCTCCTGAAATGTGAATTTTATTGGATAACTAAATTTTAAATATACTATTTTGTTATAAGGAAATTATTTTAAATCATTCTAATTTAAACAAGTTTTAACTTTAATTATTAGAAAACTTAAAATACTACAAATAGTAGAAATGCATTTAACAGTAATGGCATGTATACTTAATTTTTATAAAATGTTTGGGCAGACATAACGATGAAATCAAAACATAATTTTGCTCCAAAAGCATCACTGATCAATCTTTTTTGTGAGTTGTAGAACAGCCGGACATAACACTTCAGCCTCTGTTTAATGCAATAGCTCTGTGTGATAAATCTGGTTTAGAAAGATCTCCATTAATTAGCAGTACATCAAAGTCTCCTGCTTTTTTAACGTTTTTCTGCTCTAGCCACATGTGGTCCACAGACTCGGCCCAGGCATATGGTTTTATTTAGCTTTGTGGAAAGGTTAAATAGGAAACTTGGATTAGAGAAAAGGCTCTGAATCTTTTTATATGATGAAATTTTGGGGCATTTTAAAACATACATGTAAAACCGTATCAGTCTTTTTGGTTTGCGCGTTGGTCTTGGCCGAGACAGATCTTGGCCATTACACTGTGTTTGCTTCTATTGCATTTTTAAATGCTGTGGTTTGCGTTTGGACTAATTCTCTTGGATAAAAAGCCAGCATCAGATTCCTTTAGATACTGGCACCAAACAAATTGCTGTGAGTTTTGTATTTGTTTTATCGAGAGCCTTGTAAACAACAACAACAATTAAATAAATGTGTAGCTATTTAGTGGAAACAGTTTAAGCACTACTTTGACCATGTAAAACACTAAAAGTGAGACCAAAAATACAAAATTACAAAGACAAAAACTTTATTGGTTAATTTGTTTTCACAGATTTGAAATTAAGACGCACATGGTTTGACAGTTTGTTCTTATTACAGGAGTGTAGTTTGATTTAAAACCAGATCTGAGCTATTTAACAGATGCAAAGTTTTGCTTTAGCCACTCAACGTCCCAAATCAATGACTCTATGGGAGTTATATTCTTGTAGTGTTGTAAAATAAATTAGTTACGAGCATAACAGAGAACTTTCCATAATTTTTGCATCAAAAAACACCCTAGCCAAAATCTCAGTGCAAACACCATTGTAGCTGAAAAATCCAAGAGTCTCTGAAGAATGAGTACCAATAGATGTCGAACATTCACAATTAAAAAATCGAAACAAAGAATGTCCATAATGCAATTTCTTTAGTGTTTTGAAATTATGGAGCTACGCTGGCATATATCCTTATACCTTAAAACAACTGACTAAATATTAGTCCAGCTCTAAAAAGCAGTCTTCTAAAAACGAAACCTCACATTTGTGACATAGTTAGCTTGATTTACAGTACTAAATCTCTATCTCTCAAGCAGCACGGATTAAACTGAGTTAAGAAGGCCATTCATGCCAAAAGTAAGAGTTTAAATCTACTCTAATTCAGAGCACTCTTTCTGCCCTTCTAAATATAGTAATAAAAAAGACGTTTTCAAAAACAAACATAAAGCATTTCCTTCACACTGTTCAGTAAAAAACAAAATGCAGAAGGAAAAAAAGAAATCAAGCCGTGTAACAGTTGATACAGCAGCTCAGTCCATACACCACCACCTAAAACGCAACAAATAACAATAACCAACACTACATAAATTCAAAGTTTATCAGGAAGATGACAGTCCACTGTGAACAATGAAACAAAAACACGATTACTAATGACTGTATTGCTGAAATTTGGAATATTGTCAATAAATATGCACTTGAATGGTTTTAATTACGTAGGCATGACCTTGATTAGTAGTCAATCTTAATCTAGTGGTGGATTACCTGCTAAACTATGAATAAATAAATATTAATTCAGGACTGAACAACCTGTTGGATAGAGTGGATTTGAGGTCATGCGAGCGAGTTACGTAATCAAAAATTGACTGTTGGGGGGGCGTTAGAACACAAATCTTGCATGTGCAATGCATTAAAGTGGAATCATTTTGTGGCATTTCGACAAGCACACCGAAGTCAATCACATCACCAAGGCTTGTTCTAATGGGCTATATTGAAAAACACATCCCGGACGAGCCCCCTTGGTTGTGGAATTGTTAGCGCATGTTAGCTCTGCTAGTTTCAACATCATCATTAATGAATAGTACCTCCAGCAGTGTGAGTAAATTTAAGTCTCTGTATCGACTAGAGTCTAGAGCGAGGAACTTTTGCAGATGGACCTCCGCTTCCTCTACAATGGAGATGAGCATTTCTCATTCCTTGTGTCAGTTCTTTAGAATTGTGACACGGCATGGCTAGACGTCAAGATCATCAGGCCGCGGTCGACTGCTCATACGGCTGCTGGCACGGCTACATGGCCGGGCATCTATCAACCCCAACGGCTGCAGCTCGTGACCTGGCGTAATTTTCTTGTGCTCATGCGTGTCATCAGGATAGTCGAAAGCCTGAGCATGGGAATTAGAGATGGTGCTCCCGTTCTGGCCCAAGCGGTTCTGTTCTGTGCTGTAGTTGGCCCAGTTTTGTTCATTAGCTTGTTTGTTGTAATTGCGACAAGAGTTTGTCCGTTCGCCGGTAGCTAGTTTGTAGCCAGGAGGCGACATGGGTGAGAGGGGCGCCGTTGGTGAGGAGCAACCATTATAATAGGCGTATTTAGTTGTGGACAGTTCCTTGGGCGTAGGGCTCAAGGTGCCAGTGGGAAACTGGTTCTGTCGGCCTTTAACGCGGTCCTTGATCCTTTTGAAGAGTACATAGAAGAGTTCGAAGATGTTGAGCAAAAGAGAGACCAGTGAAACCACCAGCATGAAGATGATAAAGATTGTCTTCTCCGTTGGCCGAGAAAGGAAACAGTCCACCCTGTGAGGGCAAGGAGAACGTTCGCAAGTGTACACCGCAGATAGGCTGAATCCATAGATGTACCACTGGATTACGAGGAAAGCCACCTCCAGGATGGATTTGAAAATTATGCTGAAGATATAGGTGCGCAGCAAGCCACCTTTCATCTTCACCTTGCCGTGCTCCTCCAGCCCATGCTTAAACTTCTTCAGCTCGATTTTCTTAAGATGGAGCTCAACATCACCTCCATCATTCTGCACAGCCTTCAGCTCCTCTTCTCTACGGTTGAGCTTCTCCTCCTTGCGCATTAGGTAGAACACATGTGCAAGGTACAGGAGCGTCGGCGTGGAGACAAAGATGATTTGTAGCACCCAGAAGCGCACGTGTGAGATTGGGAAGGATTTGTCATAGCACACATTCTCGCAACCTGGTTGTTGGGTATTGCACTTGAAGGCTGACTGCTCATCTCCCCAAGCCGACTCCACTGCTGTTCCCAGAACAAGGATTCGGAAGATGAAGAGCACAGAGAGCCAGATCTTGCCTCCAGCCGTGGAGTAGGCCTGCACCTTGTCGAGAAGTCTTCCCAATGCACTCCAGTCACCCATCTTGAGGGAGTTCTAGCTGAAAGTAGAGAGGGAAACTGTAATTAAATGTGTTTGGAAACTTTAGTTTAGGGAATTTGAGATCAATTTACATCTTTTTTAGGCTGTTGCCAGGTAACTTGGTTTAGTTTTTGTTATGTAATCTCAGGATGCCAAACTGTTCTGCACGTTTGCATAGTTCCCTATAGGCTGTTTTTTCCCTACTTACAACACATAATGAAAGTGTTATTTTCAGCTCCTGCTGAGTATATTATTATGAAAACAGTCCTGAAAACTGACCTCAAGATTATCACAATATAAACTACACCTGGTCTCAGATAGCTTGAATAACAAACATGTTGCTCATACAAGTAAGGGTTAAACTTTTAGTTGTAACAAGAAGTCCTTAAACAAAAACAACTTTACAGATTAAATCAAAGCTAGAATCACGGCAGGTGAGTCTTCTGATTAAAACATCTAACAATTGCCTTACCAAAAACTCTGACTAAGCAGATAAAATATATTGCTTTTATATACTTTTCTTATAAATAGAAATGCTCTAAAAACAGACATATAACTTTGTTTTATTTTGAAACGATGCCGAGAGTGAGCTTTTGATTAATGGTCTCTATGCGCCATGGAAAATAAAATATCATAAGGATCTGTTTAAGAAGTTATAATCTTCTGAAGTCATTTCATGTGGTACAGACATGAAGACAAGCATCTTCTCAGTGTCCTGGTTGGGTCTCGTGGCACTAATAAAATAATCTGACTAATAAAAGTAGTAAAATCTAGGGAAAGCTATAATATAGCCATTTTGCTGTTTAGCGAGCAAGCAGGTCAGAGTTTAGTTTCAATGAACAAAGCAATTTTTGTTTGTGGAATTTGTGGAATCTTAAACAGGTAAGTTATGCAAATAAAAGCAATACATTTAAATGTATTACATTTTATTTTATTACATTTGTCTCCTATTTTAAGTAATTTATCTCAACTGGATCTAGGCATGTATAGTGTCAGGAGCACAAACTAAATAATGCTACAGGCTTCAATATGAACTTTAAGTTTTATTTCTTACATTTTTACATAAAACTGAAAATCCTATAGATTGTTGAAAAAAATGTGAGCTTTTGGTCATGTTTGTGGATGGCCTTGTGCTACAAAAATTAGATTTAAAAGTTTTGCTACTGTAAACTGACGAAAGAACAAACAGCGCCCTCTAATGTGTGCTCACGACGCGAGCCAAACAGCAGAAAGTTGTTATAAAGTTGTAAAAACGAATGTAAATCAATCTAAAACGTTATTCCATGCAATGACGGCGTTATTAAAAACATACATGTGTTAAGTTTATTCATTTAATTAAATAATTTAATTTTTTTTTATTAAAAAAACATGTTCTTTCAGATTGCTGTAAAATCAATTATTTGACTGATACTGTTTGGTTATTTACCTTAATTTAACTTACTCGTTTTTCTAAAAAGGTTACCATGTGGAGTGGATATATGTTATAACTGAAATACAAATTAAATATGTTTAATAATACATTTCTAATGACCAATGATAAAGTTCTTTTTTTAAACAATGTTACAAAGTTACATATTTCATCTTTTTAACTATTTACAATTTGTCAAGAAGTGATTGGTTAAAAACTTGGTTAGAACTCATTTCCTCTGTTTCTGCAAATATCAATGCTACTATGTGAGAAGAAAGTCTTGTTAGAGTTTGAGGGAAAACTTACCTGGAGAGCAGTAAAGAGTGGAGAGCCCTGTGAGGACTTACTCCGGTCACCTCTGAAGCAAGCACCGAATCCAAGTTAGCGACTATCGAGAACTGAGGCTCACTTGTCAAACTTTCCTGCTTATAAGAGACGCGGAGCGAAGAAAGTGGGAAGCAGACGCAAAAAGTTTAGCTGAGTCACATGACTAGTTACGTCAAAACGTTGTGGGTCCTCCTCAAACACACTTGAAGATCTTAAACTTTGGTGAAGTGAGGTTATCTTGTTAGTCATTACATTTGTTTCATAACATAAAAATGTAAAGAGGGAAAAATAAGAGATCTTCATGTATTGACGAACAAAACCTTTAAAACTTTCCTGAAGAAGGCTTTTATATGTGAAGGTTTATACTTATTTCTGCAGATTTTTTTGTGATTTTACATGGCATTTTAATTTTATCAGGGATGTATCTTCTGCTTATTTTAGTTTCATATTTTTCATCACATTTATTTTTTATCTTGTATTTTATGTTGTGTTTTATTTTGAACGTTTCGAAAAGCCCCTAAAATCTATTCCACTTAATATTATTATTATTATTATTATTACTACTACTACTATTATTATTATTATTGTTGTTGTTGTTGTTGTTGTTGTTGTTGTTGTTGTCGTTGTTGTTATGACTTAGTAACAGTCGTAGTGGTGGAAGTAATATTAATAATAATTGTGAAATTATTTAAGAATTTCTTTATTATTGTGCTAAATGAACAAACTTTAATGTGGCTACATGTAACATTGGCCTAACTCGCGCCCTGCCGCAAAATGTATTTATATTTCTCCAAATGTAAAAATGTTACTTGTAGGGTTAAAAATGTCAAGATATCTGCAAATGTACCTGTATTACCTGCCCTACTCTCAATGTGGTTTTCAACGGTTTCCCAGTCTTTCCAAAAAAAAAAAGGGAATGCAAATGTACATAATTTGAATAAGTTTTAAAAATCTTATAATAAAGATTTAGTAAAACGTTTCAGTTTTTTTTATATTTACTAACACTGAAAAAAACAAACACTACGAATCGCACGCTCGAATAAAAATCGAAATCGTTTTGGGTTTGAAATACAGGCTTCTGACGCGAGTTTGGGTTCTTCAGTGCCTTTGAAACGAATTTTGGCGCTATCTAGTGTTCTTTTAGGCAAGCACAGGTATTTCAGGGTGAAGGCAAGTAAGTTTATAAATTGCGCCATCTGATGTAATAATATGGAATCGTTCAGTCACTGTTTTGTAACATTTCCACAAGTGTGACCTATAGAATTGTAAAGTCTAATATTTTAAATACATTAAAACATTTAGCAAGTGTATTTGTTAATAAAAAATACATTTTGTGGCAATAGAGCATTGCATTCAAAAGATTTAAATCTATTTCCTCAAGATATTACTCAAGATATTAGTTGTTTATATATTTTATATATTATTAAACATGTTTGTTTCTTTTAAAGTCGGCTTTCGGACTATTTGTTTATTGGACCTATCAATAGGCGAAGTTTTTTGGGGGCCCCAACTGTTGGTTGCCATCCCTTGAAAGGGGGATGTACTTGATATGTACCCACATTTTTTATCTTCAGACACATCAAGGGAGCTTTATCAATTCTGCAACATGTTCAACACATTCAGAGAATCATAAATTGCATTTTTATTACAGTTTAGTGTTTAACCTGAAAATTCACAACTTTCTGCAGGAGGCTACAAAGCACTTTATTTTTCACTCGTTAAATGTGCCAAACATATGTTTTGTTTCAAGTAAACAATATTTAAGTGACAGTGCTCCAAAATGCACATTTGTCGGTCCTCCTCAACCGAAAAGGAATTTGTTATATAAATATATTTGTATCTCCCAAATTTTCACATTTTTGAAAACAATTGCCTCATTAACATGTACCCCCATAATTTTCTTAGAAGAGAAAACAAGGAAATGTATATATTATTTATAATATATTTATATATTCTTTAAATTATTTTTGTATTAGAAGAACACAAATCTCTATTACAATTTAGCTGGGAGGGCGGCCCATTTTCACTGAAACTTGTCACACAGAGGTAAATTGGGTCAACATAAAAAAAATCACAAAAAATCTGCATTTCATCTCAATGAACCCATGACTCAATTTACATGTTTTTATAAATTTATTTTATACCTAAAATATTGTATGTCATGCCACACATCACCCTACACACAATTATATTTTTTGACATAACTTACTAAAAAACGCACCAGTATTTATGTACTACTTTAATAAACCTTTTGATAAAAACCTGTTAAAAACATTACAGGGTGATTTAAAAAATATGATTGATTGTTGAAATCTGTCATTTTACACAAGTTAAAAATCAATGTTGTATTTACGAGTTTATATTGTTCAGTTTTTAAATAAAAAATTGCTACACAACAATGTAAATAACTACTCTTTGACAATCTAGCACCACACTTTTCAACCTTCTTGTTCTTACAGTTTTTCACAACTGCTAAGACAGTTTTTTCAATACATTTAACAACAGTCCTAAACTCTTAACGCAATTAACAGAACATCCGTCGAGGAAGGCGATACAATTAACACATTTTTTGTTGCTTTGATACAAAATGCATACATTTAACACAAATGTCAAATGCTTAAACTTATTTTACACTCAAGCTCCACCAACATCAAAACTGTCATTTTAAAGCCACATTTTTTCACAATGTGTTATGATTGACTAAATGTTGCTGTCGGAAGAAAACATGTGTTAGTGTTTTGAAAACTGTATTATTGTATTTTGAAAAAGAGTTTTGGAGTTTTGTATGCAATGAGGGGTTTTGAGAATGAAATTAACTGTTTTGCCAATTGTTTGTTTCCAATTGAGTCAGTGCGTTAAGAGTTAAGCAAACTTGTTAAATTTATTGAAAAAACTGTCTTAGCAATTGTAAAAAACTGTAAAGGGGAACAGTATCAAAATGAGGGCCTCTATATCAACCTCACACGCATACAATCCTTTAGTAAATGCAAAATAAATTCATGAGTTCATCTTAAATTATTTGCGGTCATGGGCTAGTGTTAATCGAATTATACACTCAAACCTAAAATTTCCCATTTTCTGATTAACAAAATACCTGATATCTCTCATAAATTTTTGTGTGGAATAATAGAAGTTTTTTGTGCTTTATTACAGGAATTAATTGGTGCTATACATGATATCTGAGCTGCTAGAATGTGAAACTCATCATTTGTTGTTTAAGACTGACTCTTCTTTGATTCAACTTGATGTAAAAACGCCATGTTTTCCTCATTTTGCCTCAATCCACTGACCGCCTGCAGTTCTGCAGTGAAACCAGCAGGGTGATGTGAACCACCTTGGTACATTACATTCATATCCCTCTTGTTTCTGCCCGTTATCCTCTTACAAATCAAATAAAATATCTCAAGCACATTCAAAGCCAGAGAAACACAAGCCACCACCAGCATGAAAATAATAAAGATGGTTTTCTCTGTAGGCCTCGACACGAAACATTCCGTCAGCACTGAACAAGGTAACATTTGGCAATAAAACTTATGCTCCATGATAAACCCAAAGAGATAATACTGTCCCACGATGAACGCCACCTCGAACATGATTTTAATAATCAGCTGGGTCAAGTAGCTTCCCAACATGCTTCCTTTGATCATAACCTTCCCGGTTTCATTTGTGTACTTTGGTGATTTGGAATGGGGGTTGCTCTTCTGCTGCTCCCTCAGTTTGTTCTCCTGATGGATGATGTGCACCACATGGCCCAGGTAAACAAGAGTTGGAGTAGAGATAAAGATAATCTGCATGACCCAGAAGCGGATGTGTGAGATGGGAAACTTCCAGTCATAGCACACGTTCTCACAGCCGGGCGTGTTGGTGTTGCAGATGAGGTTTGACCTCTCGTCTCCCCAAACGCTCTCGGCTCCCGCTCCCAGCACCAGGATGCGGAAGATGAAGAGGACACTCATCCAGATCTTTCCGATGACTGTGGAGTGGGACTGAACTTTGTCGAGCAAAGCTGAGAGAAATCCCCAGTCCCCCATCTCTGGCTCGTCAGAGACTTAGCTTCTAACCCTAAATGGTTTAACAAAAATGTTTTATAAAAAGTTAATAACCACAAGTTAATAACCAAAAAGTTAAGAAACCACAGACTTCGCTAGTCATTAAGTGCTCTGGAAAGTTCCTTTATTCTTTTATTTGAATGCATAAAGCCTCTAATGTTTTTTGCTAAGTTATATTTACATTTATTAATTTTTAGATGCTTTTGTGGGGGAGAGACGATATGCAATTTGTTTCACAGTCAAAGTCTATCTCAAGTCACTCATAGTACAGTAGAAGCTGAGTCAATCAAACATGCCGGAAGGAAATGTGTTCCCTGAAAAGAAGAGTTTTCAGTTGCTTTTTGAAAGGTGTTAGTTTCCTGACTGGATCAGGGAGTTTGTTCCACCAGCCAGGGACAGTGAGAGAGAAGGTTCTGCTAAGAGATTTTCTGCCTTTGTAGGACGGAACCAGAACAAGTTGTTCTCTGAGCGCAGGCTTTTGGTGGGCGTGTATGAGCTTATGGAAGAAGACAGGGGCTGATCCGGAGATGGTTTTGTCCGCCTTGTTTTAGTGCTGGTCTCTCTTAAAACAAATGATCACTTTCAGGTGTGTGTTCCCCATTTTGTGGCCCCAAGCAAATGGAGGATCTGGGGCCCCTGCTTTAAAGTATTGCCTAAGATGTACTATATAAAGTAACACATCTAAAACATGTATTTTATAGTCTGAAGTGCATAAGTGAAGTGTTCTCAAAATGACTCAAGATTTGATAAAGATATTCACAATATTATTTTTAGAATAGTCCAGAAAATGTTTTCTTTATTTTTTTTTGTCTTCAAAACTGTTCAAAATAATTTATTGCTTATAGGTATTACAGCAGCTAAAACTTTTCGAAATCACACACACAAAACATTTTTGAATCTAAAAAATAAAAAAAATACAATCTATTTCTTCTGATTTTCCTTCCCTTTATCATGTCTATGTTCAGTTGACCAGCTGAGATAAGCTCCACTGAGATTTCCCTGAGTAAGACTTTGCCTTTCTAACACATTGCATATCATCTCTACTGCTGTAAGTCACTTTTGATAAAAGCATCTGCTAAATGCATTATTGTAAATGTAATGTAAGGTATTTGTCTTAACATTAGCAGGAGTCTACCGTCAACTATCTTGATGTTTATGTGACCAGTGTTAAAAAACAACAACTTAGGTTTAAATATTTGAGATATAAAAATATTTGACTGATTTGTGTCATTTTAAATATTACTTTAAACTCTTAAACTAAAACACTCTGTGTGCATCTGCTACAATACACAAGAACAACATTTTATTTCAAAACATTTAAGTAAGTGTTAACATTTTCATCTTGTGTATTGTAGCAGATGCACACAGAGTGTTTTAGTTTAAGAGTTTAAAGTAATATTTAAAATGACACAAATCAGTCAAATAAAAATATTTGACTGATTTGTGTCATTTTAAATATTACTTTAAACTCTTAAACTAAAACACTCTGTGTGCATCTGCTACAATACACAAGAACAACATTTTATTTCAAAACATTTAAGTAACATTTTCATCTTGTAATAATCCTTTAAAACAAATCTGAAGATATTCTTACCTTCACAGATGACTCTAAATTTAAGTACCCTCAAAAAAATAAGCATAAATAATTACAGATAGCTGAACCAGCTAAACGTATATCTTAACAAGCCCTAATCTACAAACAATAAATATCATTATGATGCAAAACTGTATCTGTTAATTGCGGTAAGGTCACAGTTATGATCAATCAGCCATTGGTCTTCAACCCCAGAAACGAAATTTATCTTTAACAGAACAACGCTCCACCCTCCATGATGAGGACAAGAAGTTAAAAAAGAGCATTTTCACTTCTCTCTTTCTGTTATACGCAGAAGTTCTGGAATAGTCATGAGTTCAATTGCAAAATATGTTTTTGAACACATGAAAATTTCACAGGCTACTTTCATGTTGCTGTGTGAAGGTTTTTGTAGGTTAGAAATGAGGTTGTTTAAGTTTGTAACAGTTAGGTGTGTATGGTCAGAAATGATGGCATTGTACATTTTTATTTTAAAAAGACATAGATGAACAACAGGTTCTTAAGAACAAAACAAGATTTCTGGTAACATAGAAGTTAAGTTAGAGGAACTCAGCGGTCTGACTTTTTTCATTACGGTGTAAGAACATCTCTTTAAAAGTTAACTTGCTTCGAGAGTTTTAAATGTTTCGTCTTTGCATTGTTGGATGCTGATTTTAGCAAAAGGAAGACTGGCCTGAGGTTTTTATGATTATACTGAAGGTAGAAATTTCCTTTGTATTCATTGTTTGAAAGTAAAGTATAGTGAGGATTTGGATCCTTGTGTTGATGACATGATGATATGATTTTTAGATGTTTCTCCCAGCCATAGTTTAGAATAAAAAAGGTGTATTTGATGGATCATTACATAATACTCTCAAGTCTTCATAATTACCTTAACTTCAGCTCTGTGTTTTAATCAAACATCAGTTGATTATGGGGATATTTATACCACTTTTCCTCAGAACTGTTTAGTAAAGGCTCGACTCGGCCCAGGAGTACTTTTGGGGGCTTTTAAAACCACATTCTACACCAGGTACTTTTTTCTTAAACGTTGCGATTAGGTTTCGATAAATCATGAGGAGTGAAGCTGAAATTAACCTTTTTCTTATTGGAAAGGGTTTCTGTGACATCCTGTTGTTCTCTGATTGGTCAATCATGATGCCAGAAACAATGTAGTGTGCTTAACTTGTACTTGAGTTTTTCTGGTTCTTTGTCTTTCTGCCACCTGACTTTTAAACAAAGCTTTTCAATTGAGCATTAAAATCAGCAGAGACACAGCATGAAGTCAAGAATTAATGTCAAGGGTAGTCACAATTTGTATGAATTTAACAGGGAATTATTATAAAATCATGATGGATTATGGATTATGCACAATAGAGATGATGTGTTGAACCTGAAACTGCTAAAGGTTCAAATGTTTATTATTATTATTATTATTACTATTATTATTATCAGAAACAAGCTGTTTTAAAGTTATCCTAAATTCAATTGGTCAGTTGTGTGGAAGAGATTGAAGGGGGTTTAGTTTGGAACCAGAGGACATCACCTCTGCTTTTCGTGGACGATGTTGTGCTGTTAGCTCTCTCAGGGCAAGAGGACCTACAGCAAGCACTGGAGAGGTCTGCAGCTGAGTGCCAGGTCAGCACCTCCAAATCTGAGGCCATGGTTCTCAACGGGAAAAGCTAGCGTCCTAAGTCCAGTTTGAAGAAGAGATCTTGAGTCAAGCGAAGAGGTTCAAGTATCTTGGGATTTTATCCAATGAGTGATTGAAGGATGGAGCATCAGATTGACAGGCGGATCAGTGCAGAAGCTGCAGTGAAAAGTTATGAAACCCTCGGATGAGCTAGAGGAAGTGTCCTTGTTGTGGAGGGTCTAGGCTTCCTTGCTCAGACTGCTAACCTGGAGAAGTTAACAAATATTGATAATGTCATAAGTCATGGATGGATGTGGAGGTGAGTCATGCTGGACATTATTTCTGTTCTTTGCATTTACTCTGTCCATACACACCTGAGAATAAATTTTCAAATAAAACTTTGGGGTAGCACTTATATAAAGACTTATATAATAGCTACACACTACTAATAATTTATTAAGCATTAGCAAATAGTTAAATATTTGTATAAACCATTGTTTCTATGTTAAAACACATTTAAAGGCAGTTTATAAATACAACCTTCAAATGACTTGCATTACACATATCCCTACAGTAACTCATGATTAAATCAGCTAGTCATAAAATATTTACTAGCTGGCTGTTAACCTTTTTGTTTAAAAAGCTTCTTACTTTTTAAAGGGTCAGTTTTATTATAAAAAAACAAAGAAAAACACAGCACAGTGGGTACCAGAACAATGAAATATTAAGTCTCATGTGTTAGTGCTTTACATGGTATAAATAGTCCTCACTTTAAATGAGCTTAAAAAAGCACTTACAGTTTTTCAAAATTGCTATGACAGTTTTTTCAATACATTTAACAACTTTCCTAAACTCTTAATATGGTAAGCACAACATCCGTCTAGGTAGGCGATACAATGAACACATTTATTGTTGCTTTGATACAAAATGCATACAGTTAACACAAATTTCAAATGCTTGCACTTCTTTTACACTCAAGCTCCACCAACAGCAAAACTTTTTGTGGTCATTTTAAAACCACATTTCTTCTCTATGTGTTATGATTGACTAAAGGTTGCTGTCAGAAGAAAACATGTGTTTGTGTTTTGAAAACTGTAATATTGTATTTTAAAAATGAGTTTTGGAGTTTTGTTTACAACAAGGGGTTTTGAGAATGAAATTAACTGTTTTGCCAATTGTGTGTTTCCAATTAGTCCGTGCGTTAAGAGTTAAGCAAACTTGTTAAATGTATTGAAAAAAACGGTCTTAGCATTAGTAAAAAACTGTAATTAAACAGTATTTACGTTTTCTGACAGCTTGATGAATGAAACTGTTGTTCAGTCTGAAAAGAGCTCAAAAGAGGCTCAAGAAAAATGAGGACAGCCGATCTGACAACACCACACATTTTACAAAGCATTAAAACCAGATGTCAGCTTGACTCTTTTGTTTTGAAATTCAGTGTTGAGTCTGATTCTGACAGAGAGATCATCGTATGCATGAGGGGGGGTCATTAGAGGGCGGAAGTTCCAGCATCAGCAAAATTCATCAATTTCACAAAACTGGATGTTTCATGGAAAAATGAATCGACCAGATTCAACCACCCACGTATTATTAGATCTTTGTGGCAACCAACAACTCTTTCTGAGTGTTCAACAAAACAGTAGAATCGTTTCTGTAGTTGCTGTAAAAATGGCATGTTTCTTATAAATCACACTCAGAATTTATTTTAGCTCTTGTATTACATTTGTATTAACAAAACGCTATAAACAGCTCTCTGTGAAGTGATTCAGCATATTCATATTCATCCTGAACTCTTGTTTCACATAGAACATTTATCAAATGTCATGCACTTCTCTATAAAGTTGAATTCATTTGGAAAAATTCTTTCTGTTTCATCATTCTCGTGATTGCATGGTTGATTGTTGCAAGAGGTTTTTAGTTTCATGTATTGCATCAGTCAAAAAGACGTAGCTGAGTTCGAATCAGGAGTAAATACGTGTCCCTAGTCTTACCATGGTTATTTTTTAGGGGGTGGAAGAAAATACACACAGAATCAGAACATGAAGGAAGAAAACTTCTAAGTTTGTTTTTTTTCGGCTGCAACTAAAGAAACTTTCACTGTACCTATCATCCAATAAACAAAGTAAGTGGACTTAAGATTTTATTCTTTTCTCAAATAGTTCACAAAATCAAATATTAATAAAAAATGTAAGCTGAATGAGAATAATCATCTTTTATGTGTTAAATAATGTAGTAATTTTAAATGTATGTGTCAAGTCTTCCAAGTTTTTCGAAGGCTTTGTTCAAACTGTAGCCCAAAGAGATAAGAATCCATACGCGACCAGATATTTTTAACAGCTAAATTCTGATTTTCAAAAATCTGACCTAGACCACTTTCATACTGTATATATTCCTCAATCTGATATATATATGCAATACGACCTCAGTCTGAACACTCATATCACATTTTTATGGGTTTTAGGACATCGAACTCAACTTAACATGGTTTCTCACAGTCAGATTATGTTCCCCCAAAAGAAAGATCAAAGATCGAACAAATAGGCAACCTCCTGCTCTCCTTGCCTGTGCGCAGTAGAAAGTGACTGAATTGTAGTACCTCAACCGGCATCAAGGAGGGTGGGTCAGAAGTGAGCAGTTTCTGAACATAAACAGCAAGGTATAATTTTCATCTGTTGTACATTAAGAATCACTCCTCCTGGTAGAGCAACACAGATTTATTGGTTGAAACTAATCATCAAAAAATCCTACCACACCTTAGACTAGCTTAGCTTGGAGACAATTAGCCCAGAAATCCACCAGTAAAGAAGCGTAGCACATTTTAATGGGACGAACGCCATCATTAAACAGTCCCTAGTCACACGAAATGTAATAAAACACACAGTAGCAGGGATTTATGGTTGACCCAAAGTAGCATGGATTCTTGGGTTGGACGAATTGTCAGAACACGCTCTTCTTCTTGGTGAATTGGTGTTCTAATTTGTTCTGAGTGGAGAGTGTTTGAGACTTTGAGAAGGACACACTCCAGTCTGAGGATTCATCCTTTTGTAAAAAAATCCTACAGCGTCAAAGTAGCATAAATTTATGGTTTATATTTATGGGAAGGATAAATCTTTTGAAAAAACAATTGAGTTTGATCGTTTGAGTTTTCAAAAAGCAACTGAAATCTCTTCTCTTCAGGAAACATCTACTATAAAAAAAAAAAAAAAAAAAAAAAAACGACTTTCTTTTTTTTACTCCTCTGTCTTCATCTTCTTCCATAATTATTATAACTTATTTCCAGAAGAGGGAGGAACATAGAGTTACCTACAAGAGTGGTGGTAGGAGTACGCAGGTGGACTACATCCTAAGTAGACGAGCCAATCTGAGAGAGATCACTGACTGCAAAGTAGTGGTAGGAGAGAGTGTAGCCAGACAGCATCGGATGGTGATGTGTAGGATGTTTCTGGTGGTCAGGAAGAAGAGGGGAGGAAAGATGGAAAAGAAGACCATTGGTGGAAGTTGGAAAAGGAAGACGGTTGTGAGGAATTCAGACAGAAGCTGAGACAGGCTTTGGGTGGTCAGGAAGAGCTTCCAGAGGACTGGAAAACTACAGCAGAAGTGATCAGGGAGACAGGTAGGAAGGTGCTAGGTGTGTCAGCAGGAAGAAGGAAAGAAGATAAGGAAACATGGTGGTGGAATGAGGAAGTACAGGACATCATCCAGAGGAAGAGGCTAGCTAAAAAGAAGTGGGACATCGAAAGGACTGAAGAAAGTAGACAGGACTACAAGGAATCACAGCGCAGAGTGAAGAGGGAGGTGGCAAAGGCCAAACAGAAGACATATGATGGAGTTGTATGCCAGGTTAGACACGAGGGAAGGTGAGAAGGAATTGTACAGAATAGCAAGACAGAGAGACAGAGATGGGAAGGATGTGCAACAGATAAGGGTGATTAAAGATAGAGATGGAAGGGTTCTAACGAGTGAGGAGAGTGTGCAGAGAAGATGGAAGGAGTATTTTGAGGAGTTGATGAATGAGGAGAATGAGAGGGAAAGAAGGGGGGAAAGAGCAGGAAGTTGAAAAGATTAGAAAGGATGAGGTGAGGAAGGCTCTGAGGAGAATGAAGAGTGGAAAGACTGTTGGTCCAGATGACATCCCTGTGGAGGTGTGGAAGTGTCTAGGAGAGACAGCAGTGGAGTTCCTATCTAGGTTATTCAACAGGATTCTAGAGAGTGAGAATATGCCTGAGGAATGGAGAAGAAGTGTCCTAGTGCCAATCTTTAAGAACAAGGGTGATGTGCAGAGTTGTAACAACTACAGAGGTATAAAGTTGATGAGCCACACAATGAAACTCTGGGAAAGAGTAGTGGAAGCTAGGCTAAGAAGGGAAGTGGATATTTGCGAACAGCAGTATGGCTTCATGCCCAGGAAGAGCACTACTGATGCAATTTTTGCTCTGAGAATGCTAATGGAGAAGTACAGAGATGGCCAGAAGGAGCTGAACTGCGTCTTTGTGGACTTAGAGAAAGCGTGTGACAGGGTGCCGAGAGAGGAGCTATGGTCCTGTATGAGGATGTCAGGAGTGGCAGAGAAGTACGTCAGAGTAGTTCAGGATATGTATGAGAGGAGTATGACAACAGTTAGATGTGCTGTAGGTCAGACGGAGGAGTTCAATGTGGAGGTGGGGCTACATCAAGGATCGGCTTTGAGTCCCTTCTTGTTTGCTATGGTGATGGACAGGTTGACAGATGAGGTCAGACAGGAATCTCCATGGACAATGATGTTTGCAGATGACATTGTAATCTGTAGTAGTGAGAGTAGAGAGCAGGTGGAGGGACAGCTAGAAAGTTGGAGGTCTGCTCTAGAAAGAAGAGGAATGAAAGTCAGTTGTAGTAAGACAGAATACATGTGTTTGAACGAGAGGGAGGGAAGTAGAACAGTGAGGTTACAGGGGGCTGAGGTCAGGGGGTCAACAGTCCAGTGCGACGGGGAGTGTGGAAAAGAGGTGAAGAGGCAAGTGCAGGCAGGTTGGAGTGGGTGGAGAAAAGTTTCAGGGGTGTTGTGTGACAGAAGAGTGTCAGCAAGAATCAAAGGAAAGGTGTAAGAACAGTAGTGAGACCAGCTATGATGTATGGGTTAGAGACTGTAGCAGTGAGGAAGAGACACGAGGCAGAGATGGAAGTAGCAGAGATGAGGATGTTGAGGTTCAGTTTAGGAGTGACAAGGATGGACAAGATTAGGAACGAGCACATCAGAGGAACAGCTCAGGTTGGTTGTTTTAGAGACAAAGTCAGAGAAGCCAGATTGAGATGGTTTGGGCATGTGCAGAGAAGGGATAGTAGTTATATTGGTAGAAGGATGTTGGAGATGGAGCTGCCAGGCAAGAGGGCGAGAGGAAGGCCAAAGACAAGTTATATGGGGGTGCTGAAGGAGGACATGAAGGTAAATGGTGCAAGAGTAAAGGATACTGAGGCCAGAGTTAGGTGGAAACAGATGATTTGCTGTGGCGACCCCTAAACTGGGAACAGCCGAAAGAAGAAGAAGAAGAAGAAGAAGTCTTCATCTTCTTCCTCTACTCCCTCACTGGTTTGGTTTATTGATCAGTTGATACAATTTCTATTATGAGAAGATGAGATAGACTTTGACGGTGTAACAGATTCCATATTGTCTCTTCCCTAATGTAAGTCACTTTGGATAAAAGCGTCTGCCAAATGCATAAATGCAAATGTAAATGTGAAAAGCTGTTCATCTTCTTCCTGGTTAACTGGCATTCTAATTTTCTCAGAGCTGAGAGTGTTTTGGACACTGAGAAGGACCCACCCCCCTCTGAGGATTCACTGCTGATCCTCACAACTTTATACTGAAAATGCCAAACTAAAACTAATACAAAAAAAAAAAACATTTAATTAAGTCTTAACAAACTTTTTAGTATAATTTGCTCCTTTGAAGTCATGTGGTATCTGTCCTCACTTGCACTGACAAACTTTCAAAATATTAATTTATTAACCCGTATTTTATTAAACTAATACTCTTAAATGGTCCAATTCTGGAAAATCTTGTTTTATATTAACCAAGACATCTGTTTTCAAGGATACCATGGGTGATTGGGGATTCCTCTCTAAGCTTCTTGACAAATTCCAGTCTCACTCCACCAACATTGGGAAGGTCTGGCTGACGGTTCTGCTCGTGTTCAGAATCATGGTTCTAGGAGCCGGATTGGATAAAGTTTGGGGAGACGAACGCTCCAACATGGTCTGCAACATCAACACCCCTGGCTGCTTGAATGCATGCTACGACCACATCTTCCCTATTTCCCACATGCGATTCTGGGTTTTCCAAATCATTTTTGTGTCCACACCCACCCTGGTGTACCTTGGATATGTTTTCCAAGTCATACACAAAGAAAACAAACTGAGGCTCCACTTACAAAACCAGGCTGTGAAACATGGGACCAAGCTACCGAGATACACTGATAAGAGTGGGAAAGTTTATTATAAAGGAAGCATGCTTTGCTGCTACATGTTTAGTCTTATTGTTACTGTTTTGTTTGAGGCTGGGTTTATTGTGGGCCAATATTTTTTACTTGGGCTTCAGATGCCCATCCAGATATTGTGTGATGTGGAGCCTTGTCCCAAAATCGGCCTTCAATGTTTCACATCCCGTCCGACCGAAAAGACAGTGTTCGTATTTTTCATGCTTGTAGTGGCCTGTGTGTCTTTGGTTCTGAATCTCGGAGAGATGTTTTATTTGATGGGGCGGAGGAGTCAGCAAGAGAGACGGAGTCCAACTGAAGATGAAATATACGAATCAGCCAACTAAAACATTTTCCTAAATATGCGTTTGCTTAATGTTTCCGTCTGAAATCTGTTTTCTATTATTTTCTATTGTTTCAAGTTTCAAGTGTGTTTATTGTCAATTCTGCCACATGTACAGTGCATACATACAGAGAATTGAAATTGCGTTACCCTCAGACCCTTGGTGCATACATAAATTACTCAGAACATAATAATAATTTACACACTACTAATAATACTAATAATATACAAGTAAAAAATAAGAAATGCAGATACAACAAATGAGTAGTGCAAAAACATGAGGTAGAGGTGGTGACTGGGTAATGAAAGGATAATGTGGTAGTGCAAGACAGTTAAGAGTCAATTAAAGTGGCTAGAGTGTTCCAGGATTGAGGTGGTAAGTCCAATGCCTCCAATGCTGGATAAAGTGACTGGTGCGGTGTCCGGTGGGGTAGGGTTCAGGGGGAATGTGAGGCTGGAGAGAGGGAGGGGGGCAGAGTCACAAGTGAGTTCAGCTTCCAGATTGCCTGGTGGCAGAAGCGTGTGAGCCTAGTGCTGTAGATGTCCTGGAGGGAGGGGAGGGCAACACCAACGATCTTCTCAGCTGATCTCACTACGCGTTGTAGGATCTTGCGGCAGGATGCATTGCAGTTTCCATACCACACAGTGATGCAGCTGGTCAGGATGCTCTCAATGGTGCCCCTGTAGAAGGTGCACATGATGGGAGCCGGAGCTCTCGCTCTTCTAAGTTTGTGGAGAGAGTAGAGGCGCTGATGTGCTTTCTTAGCCAGTGCTCTGGTGTTGTCTGCCCAGGAGAGGTCCTCGGTGATGTGCACGCCCAGAAACTTGGTGCTTCTCACTCTTTCCACAACCGCACCGTCGATGGTTAGAGGAGCGTGCTGAATGTGTGCTCTCCTGAAATCCACAACAATCTCCTTTGTCTTTTCCACGTTCAGTAAGAGATTGTTGTCACCACACCACCTGGCCAGGCGGCTCACCTCACTCCTGTAGTTTGAATCGTCTCTGTTGTTGATGAGACCAACAACAGTTGTGTCATCCGCAAACTTGATGAAGAGGTTGGAGTTGTGCGATGGTGTGCAGTCGTGGGTCAGCAGTGTGAAGAGGTTAATCCATGTGTGTCAACTTTTTATGGTGTGTTCAGATGTTACTTGAACCCTGAAGCCATAACACCTTAAAATTTACAATATGAAGTTTAGCCACTTTTTCTCCAGCTTTCTAACTGCCAGGAAGTTTTTACATTTCTTAGGCCACAAAATATGCTGTCTCAGTTTGTAACGCTTTTACATTCTCAACTGTCTGCTGGTAAATCTATGTTTAGTCATGGTTTCTTTTTGATTATCATAAAGAACATATTTGTACTCAATGGTTCTTTACCAGTAAGCCAGTAACCTATTGTCTTTAGAATGAATAGGGAGTACACCAAGGGTCATTCCTGAAAGACCTTAGCTCTCCACAGTTTTGCTCTAACCTTAACTAAACTCACACAATTTCACATATCTTCTTGATTTATTGAAGCTACTCTTATGTCTCTTTAAAGAGGGTTGGAACAAAAACCAGCAAGGGTTGCAGCCCTCGAGGAATGAATTGCTCACCCCTGTTCAACAATCATCCTTCCATTGTCTTTACCTGCTCCGTCCTGATTCACTTTGTTCTGCTGGAGTTCATCCTAAACTCACAAAATTTGAAATGTGCTGTCCCTGGAAATGATGCAAATGCATTTATATACACTTAATAATTACAATTATAAAGGTATACCATGTAAAAAATAAATGTGTCATGAATGTTTACAAGTTTAATGTTATTAGACAGTGAGCATGGAACACTACCAAGTTATCTTTCAACTAAAATACTTGAATATCTCTACTATGGGTGTACAAATTCAGTAAAAGATTAGAATGTTTTATAACCATAGTCAGTAAAGTAATAATTCAGGTTTGTTGCAATAGTTAAACTTACCTCAGGGGAGCGCAATAACACAAAAAATGCTGTTATACATATGCAATCAATGTGTTACACAAAAGGTGAATAATGAAATGCTATTCTTATTTCAGTAATATATTATTTCAACGTTTTAACAGTCACGTTTACTTTTAAAAAGCCTACAGTTTTTAAAATAAAAAATGGTTATAAGTTCCAATGCTTTAAAAACAAATATGAGTTATGATTTACAAATCCTAGCAGGTGCCTCTGGAAGAAAAAAAAATTGTGCGCCTTGCTACCCTAAAACCAAACTAACCCTAACCCATGAGTGGTTAAGAAACAAATTTGTTCATTACTATTTCAGTAGGCTTTGTAATAAACTATTTTAATGAATCTAAATATGAATACATTTTAATACAATTTGGTTGTTGTGATGAATAAATTAAAGACGAATGAAAAAATTAATGATTTTTTAATATTTAGCTCTAACTGGTTTATGGTTTATATTAGTGTCCTGCTGGGGCCCTCCTCGGCTGCTGGGCCCCATGAATTTTCCACACTTTCCCCCTGACCAGCACCCCTGAATCCAAGGGACAATTTACTTAAAAATAAATGTGTCCACAAAGGTTACTGCGTGCACATTTCAAAGTTTTCCTGTCTTCAGTACATATGAGTAAAAGTAGATTGATATAAGATTTTAACAATATTCATATTTGGTTATATTTAATACCATACAGCGTCACGGTGGCTAGCACGTGGGTAGCATGGTCGTCTCACAGCAAGAAGGTCGCTGGTTCGAGCCTTTTCTGTGTAGAGTTTGCATGTTCTCCCCGTGATCGCGTAGATTTTCTCCGGGTGCTCCGGTTTCCCCACAACTCCAAAGACATGCAGTATAAGTGAATTGAGTAACAACGATTGTCCATAGTGTTAAAGTGTGAATGAGTGTGTGTGGTAATGTTTCCCAGCGATGGGCTGTGGCTGGAAGGGCATCCGCCGCGTAAAACATATGCCAGAGAGTTGGCGGTTCATTCTGCTGTGGCGACCCCGAAAGGGAAGAAAGCCGACATGAAGATGAATGAATGAATAATACCATACAATATCATATGAGCTTTAGTAAGCTGACTCATTTCTAATATCACAAGTCTATTCAATATGATTCATTCTAACCCACAGCTCTTAACTCTAAAGAACTATTTAGCATGCGTAGGATGGATCTTGCAAGATGTACAGATCTTATCCTATATTAGACAATCCGTGCTAATAAAGTTTCACAAAAATCTACGACAGGTGTATTTACATCAATAGACAAAGTTATAATAGAAGCTAAACCATTTAGATGGGCTTGGAAGAGGTCAATGTGAGGGAATTATATAATTTGAAAAACAAACAAACTCTGTTTTTACAAAGTGCTAACACACAAACTAACCTTGGTTAAATTAACTGCTCTTGTATCATAAAGAAAAGTTCCCCAAAAGTGTGTTTGCTTATACATACCAAAACAATGTTTGACAGCACACTTTATTTAGCTTTATTTAGAAAATGTTTAAATTACAGTCAAAGATATACTATTTAAAAAAGTGTTGATGTCAGTTTTATCATTGTGCTTAAGCTATTATGTTCAATCAAAACACTTATCATAAATTAAATAGATAGATTTGCTCTGGTTTGTAATAATAATGTTGTAAACACTCATTTTATTTAAACATATTGGTAACGTTTTTTGCTAAGCCATAAAATGGACTTGATCTGGATTGTGTTATTCAAATTATAAAACACAAACCGATTACTATAGGCTAAGATCGTCAAATAAAATTTTCATCATTGAACAGAAGTTAAAGTGAACACTGTAAAATGCAAACGTCTGTGCCAAGCGCTGTGATTGCTTAAAGGGTTAAGAATGTTTCTTTTCATTTTGCTACTGAAAAGACAGTTAACCAGTTAATCTGGAACATTAACATTAAAATAATTATATGATATTTTAAAAAATTATAATACACACTACATACAACTACACACAATCGACAGAAGATCCAGTCTCATTTGGCTGTTAACAAGGTTAATTCACGTATCATATTTTCACTCCTAAGTTTTGGTTGACTTTGAAGTTCCTGAAATATATACTTTGGATCCGTTAATACTTGGTGTATATGCTGCCGTCTTTCCACTACGATGTCTCTTCTTCTTGCAGCACATCAGATAGAGCATCTCTATCACGTTCAGAGACAGAGAAATACACGCAACCACCAGCATGAAGATGATGAAGATGGTCTTCTCTGTAGGACGAGACATGTAACACTCAACTGTATGCGGGCAAGGAGATTCGGAGCACTCTATCTTAGGAATCATCACAAAACCATAAATATAATACTGACCAACGATAAACGCAGCCTCGAGCACAATTTTAAAAAACAAGCTTGCTAGGTAGCTCCACAGCAACTGCCCCTTGATTATAACCTTTCCATAATCATCAGTGTACTTTTTGAAGCCTTCATTTCCTGATTCGTTTTCCGTCAGCTGTTTGAGTTTCTTTTCTTTGTGGAGGAGATGCAGGACGTGGCCGAAGTATAGAAGTGTTGGTGTAGACACAAAGATGATTTGAAGCACCCAAAAGCGAATGTGAGAGATTGGAAAACTGGTGTCATAGCAGACATTCTTGCAACCAGGTTGCTTGGTGTTGCAAATCATTTTGGATTGTTCGTCGCTCCACACCTTTTCAGCACCAGCCCCAAGCACCATTATCCTGAAGACGAAGAGGACGGTGAGCCACACCTTACCGATGACCGTGGAGTGAGACTGCACTTTGTCCAGCAGCTTGGAGAGAAAGCCCCATTCTCCCATGCTTGTGCCTCAAGTTTCTTCTCTTCTTGGAGAACTAGAACAACAGTATTTTACTGTTTGCTGAATTTATAAGCCGATTGTACGCATCTATGAAAATGAAAACCCTCATTAGCCACACCAAAACATACATTTTTATGCAAAAAAGTGCAGTATGTACTGTTTTGTATTGTACAGTATATGTATAAAAACCAAGGGCGGCAACGACACATTACACATCTATCCGAACAAATGGTGTGAATAAAAAAAAGCTCTGCAGAGGTGGGTAATAAATAATTACATTTAAATAGTTACATTTACTTAGAATCTATTATTAGGGTCACTAGTACTTTTTGAGTACTTATAAAAATGTGTCCTTTTACTTTCCCTCAAGTAAATATTATGTGAAATATCTGTACCTTTACTAAGTTACATCTGAGTTACATCTTAATAACATTTTTAGCTGCATTCTTTCATTACTAATATCATGGAAATACATTTTAACGCAAGCTATTTTTCACATTAACAAATCTCGTGAGATGTTGAAGAGGCCGATGCTCCTCGAGTTAACGGTGGCAGATCGAAACTGTTCTCGCTGCAGACTGTAGCACACTGATGTCATGCATGCAGACACCATGCATACAGACATAGGACGCCTGTGGTTATAAATGTGTATTTCACAGCGTACACTGCTCTGTAAAATGTGATTGTAGAGATGCAAATTGCCTTTTTGTTGAGTGTATTGCCTTAGTAATGTAGGTTTGATTATAGTTTACAATTGACTTCATTATTTTCCCCATTATTTTTTTATTAACAACACAAAACTAATCTATAGGAAATATTATGTAATAGCTAGCGTTTTTGCTTTTTATCGTTCAGATCAGAAGTAACTAGTAACTAAGTACTTGACAAAATTTTGTTTAAATACTTTTTTACTCTTAGTCAAGTAAATAATTTGGGAGTTACTTTTACACTTATACTTTAATAAATGTTTTGGATACCCACCTCTGCAGCTCTGCCATATTGGATGGGTTCTCGGAATGAAATGACCAATGAAAGCTGGCTGTTTTGACGACGTGAGTGGCACATAGAAAACGCTCGATACAGAAACTCGATAAACATTTTAAATAAGCATTATAATGGTGACTACAACATGTCCTTAAAATATATCATACTGTTTTCATTTCAACCATTTTAAAGAGAAAAACATACAAAAGTATTCAGAAAGATTTAGGAAAAAATGTCTAAAGACAGACAGACAGACAGAAAGACAGATAAACAGACAGATAGATAGATAGATAGATAGATAGATAGATAGATAGATAGATAGATAGATAGATAGATAGATAGATAGATAGATAGATAGATAGATAGATAGATAGATAGATAGATAGATAGATAGATAGATAGATATGCATCAAAGAATCAGTGCGCAATGTTTAAATCTGATAGAGAATAGAACAAACTATCCAGATATGAATTCAAAGTATTCAAAAAATGTATTAAAAAAACATTTACTTAATTTAAATGACAAAATAAAGACAATTTTGATTTTCTATGTAAGCTTTCAAGTTGATATATTGCAATCTTTTCGTTTGACTGAAATTAGTGGCTTCCAGTTTTCTCTCTTTCTCGCGCTCTCTCTCTCTCTCTCTCTCTCTCTCTCTCACACACACACACGCACACACACAAAGGTATAAAATCACTTCAGTAAATGTTTAATGCTTTTTCATTTTTGGATAATCAGTCACTTTAAATGTTGTTTAAGCCAAGCAAATGACTGACTCTGTAAAAAGAATTGAACGCTGAAACTGCAAATGGTTAATCGCATTAGACGAAATCCACATCCGTTCAGTAAAATTTTTGCCACTTTAAATATATAGAACCACTAATACATCATTTCATGTATGAACCAAATAAATCTACACAATATTTAGGAAATATCAGTTTGTTTTTACCTGAAACAGTGTCTCAATCCGGAGCTGATTGACGAAGTTTCTCAATGATTAAATGCCATGTGTCAGGTGTAAAGATTGAGCTGCGTTGCTCAGGATTTCGCAATGTCTTTTTTTTTTTCTTTCAGGCAGACACGTTCCTCATGACATCTGATAAAAGGTTTCATGGCCATATTTGGGACAAGCAGATAAAAATGAGTCCAAAGTTAATTATTAATCATTGTGGAGAATCTGGGATGAGCAGCTACGTGTGAGACAAACTCTGTCTACCTCAGTGTTTGTATTCCGAGGTGTTTTTTTTTTTTTGCGGTGCATTAATACTGCATTGATTTGCCATCTGTGTGATTCATAACCTAACATGAAATTCTGAACACTGTGAATACAGGGAAGTTAACCCCCTGCGTTTTTAATTTTTCATTGCAAGAGAAAAGAAGAGAATAAATACTCTCTCAGCATGAACAACAGAAGGTTTTATAACATCATGAATCCTTGAGTTTTAGTGCTGTTGGGTTTTCATTGTCGGAGGTGCAGTTATTCTATGCTGGAGTCAGTAAAAGAGTGGCGATAAAAATCAGCAGCGTGAACATATTTGAGATATCTGAGAACAACATCTATCATTATAAAGATAATGCCGATCTCTCAATGTAACCTGGGATGCAATATAATGAGCTTACAGGCTTGCGTTTCTTAAGAATTATATAAAATGCTCAAAGATGTTTCAAATTAATTTTTATTTAACTTCTTTTTGAGTTAGCATTGTTATCTATAAATGAGAAGACTCCTGGTCTGAATCCCATTTTACATGCTCTACAACCATCACAACAGCAACAAGGCGATCCACACATTAAAAAACGTATAGTACCATGTACTCTATAGAATGATTTCCCCTTTTATAAACATTTAAAACAACTCTACAATTCCCCAAAATTATAATACTGTAAGTAAACTCTGTTGAGTTATTGTTTACCATAGAATGTGTTAGTGGATTACCGATATGGGTTTTGTCTTGCCAATATTTCAAAATCTTAAAATGGACTCTGGTCCATTCATTTAATTCAAGCCGGTACTGATGATAACAAATACTATAAATATTATTGACTGATAAATAGGCTTAACCAATTTATCATTCTACATCTAGAATGGGGCAAACACTTACTATAAGCTAGGTTTTGCATAAAATACAATAATTATGCAAATAATTGGCTGTTTAGAAAATGAATAAAGATTTAAGAGCTTTGTTATTTGAACCAATCTGGAAATGTATACAAAGAGGTACAGAGTGTTTTCTGAGCACAGGAAAATGTACTCAATGTTCTCCCTGAGGAACCTTTTCTTTGATCATAGCTAGTTTATTTGTAAGATATTTTAACTTCACATTTGCCAGCCAGTGCACTAAAGTGTACTGTACTGATAATAATTATGATTCTGTACTTTACCAAAGAATAGAGCAAGGAGATCCTGCAATGACCTTCCTTTATACATAAGACAGGCAAATCAAGAGTATGTTTTTAACCCTGGTAGACCCTGCCTCCATTTACAGGTTTTTACAATGGCTAAGACAGTTTTCAATACATTGACCAAGTTTGCTTAACTCTTAAAGCACCAAATCAGTTAAAACACACAATTGGCAAAAGAGTTAGCAATTGTGAAGAACTGTAAATGGATGTCACCTATCAGGCAGGATTTAAAAAAAAATCTTTCACTTAGTTAAAGCCTATTTTTATACATTAACTCAGACATCCAATTTCATTCTCAAAACCCCCCCATTGTAAACAAAACTCCAAAACTTATTTTCAAAATACAACAATTGAGTTTTCAAAACACTAACGCATGTTTTCTTCCGACAGAAAATGTATTCAATCATAACATATAGAGAAGAGAAGAAATGTGGTTTTAAAATGACAGTTTTTGTGTTGGTGGAGCTTGAATTTAAAAGAATATCAAGCATTTGAAATTTGAGTTAGCTGAATGCTTTTGTATCAAAGACACAAAAACGTGTTAATTGTATCGCTTACCTCGACGGATGTTGTGCTAATAGTGTTAAGAGTTTAGGAAACTTGTTAAATGTATTGAAAAAAATACAAGTCTAAAATACAAGTCTTAGCAATTGTGAAGAACTGTAAATGGATGTCACCTATCAGGGCGTGATTTTTTAAAAAATCTTTCACTTAGTTAAAGCCTATTTTTATACATTAACTCAGACATCCAATACAGAGCAAAAGTAATTTTTTTATATTAAACTGTTAAAAATTTTCTGTTTAATGAGGGCATTTTTGTGAAGCACAAAAGTTTAAATTGACATTTTAGAAATTCTAAGTATTGGCATTTTATATTGTTTTTGGAAAGCATTAAGCACAAGGAAAATTTATTTTTGCATTTTTATAAAAATAGGAACATCATTCAGGTTTGAATATGTTAAACTTCACACAAAACTCATTGTTGTTTATTATTACCTATAGTAGTTATTCTACTTGTTATTTTTTGATCGCTTTTATCTATTTTATCAAGTTTTTATCTTGTATTAACACGTTTTTTGTAGTTTTGAAGAGTTTTCCTTCTTTCCTATGATTTTAAATTGTGATTATTTAATTAGAATTTTTAACAAATCTCTTTTTATATGTTTATTCTGTAAGGGATAGAAAGATCTTCTGCTAAAATATATTAGTAACAGCTTTACAATGATCTATGATTAGTTCTTGATGTAATTACAAATATGTACAACTGTTCTGCAATGATTATTTTGGTGTTAAGTTGATGATAATACATTTAAATAAAGTCCTCTTTAGTGACATTGTCACCTTGGTTTGTGGAAGTGCATTATAAATGAAATCTGGTGCATAGTAATGAATAAACATTTAAGAATGTTGAATGTTTTTATTACTGTACGTGACGAGGTTTATTGTTTGAAAAAAAAAAGGAAGCTGTTTCAGGCCTAACCAGAGGTTTCAATGTTTTCCTGTTTACTGTTTCAGAGTCTACCAATGCATGTAGCAGATGCTGTTCTCATAGAAATACACAATAATTCAAAAATTCCTCAATTAACTCATGACCTTTGGTGACTTTTTTTAAACATTAAAGTCTAGCGACTAAACCAACAGGTTTCCTCTAACAGCGAAATGTAAAGATCCAGGTGAACTTGTGAATATAAACTGTCATTACTAGTAAATATGAGGGTGAATGGTGAGGGAGTCTTGTCATGCATTTAACCGGTCCCCTTGTGAACTTACGTTATCTACCAGCAAGTCGCTGCAACCCTAAATAGGTTTAAGAAAAAAGCATAAAAAAACTGAAAACAACATGCAAATCAACACGCTAAACAACAATATGTTTTTATTTCAAACAAGGTTCAGCTTTTTCATTTCAACTCTATGAAAAAGATCAAAGTTAACGATCAGAAAACACATTATGATATTAGTCTCTTGTAACGAAAAGCAGGCAGTGAAAATGAGAAAAAAAAGCAATACATTCACAAGTGCTCAAGTCGTTTTCTCTCAATATACATTTACACAACATTTACAGTTGAATAACACACATTCCTCATCAAATTGGAACTGATTAAGGACTAATTAAATATCAAGAATTGCATTTTCAAGTGTAAATACTGAACACATATTTAACTATCCTCCATCAATCGTTTCTCTTCTTTTGCCCCATCCAGGCTTCCTCCAAGACTCAGTCCGCTCTCGAACTGCTTGTTCATCTTGTTCTGCTTCAGAGCATCCTCGGAAGTCATCTGCCAGGAAGAAGGTAGACTTGCTGGGTTTTTGGCCGAAGAAACATTAAGTGTTCGTCTCCTGCCTGACCTGCATCCCACCCTGGTGCAGAGCAGGTAAAATACCTCTACGACATTCAGTACTAGGGATACGCAAGCCACCGCTAGCATGAAGATGATGAAGATAGTCTTTTCCGTGGGACGGGACATGAAGCATTCAACAGTATAAGGGCAAGGAGATTGGGAACATTCAAACTTGGCTATCATAATGAAACCATACAAATAATACTGTCCAACAATGAACGCAACCTCGAGGATGATTTTAAAAAATAACTGCGTTAAGTAGCTGCCTAGAAGGTTGCCTTTGATTTTGACGTGTCCTTGGTCGTCGGTGTATTTGGGTGATTTTAGCATGTGACCCTCACCAATTTTTTTTATCTTCTCCCTGAGTTTTTTCTCTTGATGGATGACCTGGACAGCATGGCCAAGGTAGACGAGAGTGGGAGTGGACACAAATATGATCTGCAGAACCCAGAAGCGGATGTGTGAGATGGGGAACTGCCAGTCGTAGCACACGTTCTCGCAACCAGGTTGCAGCGTGTTGCAGACTAAGCTGGACTGTTCGTCTCCCCAAACACTCTCCGCAGCCGCTCCCAGCACCAGGATACGAAAGATGAAGAGGACACTCATCCAGATCTTTCCGACCACGGTGGAGTGAGATTGAACTTTGTCTAATAATGACGAGAGAAAGCCCCAGTCACCCATGTTTGCTGATGCTCAGTATTTCTCGTACTGAGAAGAAATGAGACGGGAAGGGAACATGTTAAATACAAAGTTCACTCTGGGTGTAACTTAATCAATAAACCTTAAGGGAACTGCTTTCATTAATGGAATACTCTTAATAGATTATGATATTTAATGATTAATTAGGGCTTTAAAAAAGATGAACCATTGTTTTTAGATAAAAAAAAAACAGCAAAAAGAAAAAAGTAAAATGTTTATGATATACAAAAATGTCAGAATAAAATCCTATTTGAGGGTTATAGAAAGATTTAAACTGATTGTTTTACAATTAAATTAATTTGAAAGCTATCGCACCTCATATATAATCTATTACACCTCATATAAACATGTACATCAAAAAAACTAGTTTGAGATGTAATTACAGTGAATATACAAAGACTCTGATTCAGTTCTAAGACAGTTTTTTTTTTCAATACATTTAACAAGTTTGCTTAACTCTTAACGCACCGAATCAGTTAAAACACACAATTGCCAAATTAATTTCATTCTCAAACCCCACAATGTAAACAAAACTACAAAACTCATTTTCAAAATGATAATAATTTAGTTTTCAAAACACTAACACGTTTTCTTCTGACAGAACATTTAGTCAATCAGAACATATTGAGAATTTTTTTTACTTTAAAATTATATAGTTTTAGTGTTGGTGGAGCTTGAGTGTAAAAGAAGTTCAAGCATTTGAAATTTGTGTTAAAACTGAATGCATTTTGTATCAAAGCAACAAAAAATGTGTTCATTGTAGAAGCTACCTAGATGAATGTTGTGCTAATCATGTTAAGGAAAGTCTTTAAATGTATTGAAAAAGCTATTGTAAAAAACTGTAAATTGAATTCAATTAAATTGAATGACGAAAAAAAAAATGTAAATATTAAGTTAATTATTTTAGATGTTCATAAATATATGAAAAAACTGTAATACGATTACGCTCTCAACCTGGATCTTATCTTTTTAGCATATAGAAACATGTAATTAGATAATGAATTTGATATCAATAAGGGCTGATAATTTGAAAAATGTCTTCAGTTATTTTGATTTGTTCTTTAAAACTAATTTTAAAGGAAAAAGTTCTGGTGAAATTTGGTATAAAAAAGCATATATATTTATATATATGAAAATCAAAGAAAAATAATATCAGATAAATCATAGTAATAAAAAAATACATTTTAAAGAATAAAAAAAATAATATGCAAAATTAAGTTATATTATCATTGAATGTTAGAAACATACTTTAAAAGGGGGGATTATTGGAGATTTCTCAAATTTAAGTAGAAATTTAATACAATCTGCAATTACTAGGAAATCTACAATGCAACAACTTTTGACTTTTAAAATCATTGATAGTTCAATATTAATTTAGGTAATCAATGTATATTGCATATAATGGAACAGTTATTTGAAAAATAAGATGTAGCTAGGCAGGTTATTCAAATACATGCTTCAATATTTTTGAGATTTATGTCTGAAAATGCCCATTTAAACCAAAACTATGTGTAAAAAAAAATGCATAACAGACTCAGACTCGAAAGATCGAAATTAATTTAATATTATTTTAATTTGTGTAATTAATAAAAATAATATTAATTATTCAAATTTTGCCTTCATTTATAATGGGTCACTGTTAGAAAAAAGTGCAATGAAGATTTTATTAATTGAAGATATTTTTATTTGGAGTTGTAATGCATACATTATGTTGATGATGTAAATAAAACTACGTTGTTAATTATTATGTATTCAACTAATCTAAATCACATCTTTCAGGAGGGTTAAGAACATGTATCAAGATTATTTTCATTTAGGCATTTAACGTATGATTACTCAAATTATTACAATTTATTACTATTACTATAACATTATTACAATGTCTCTTAATCTTTCAAGCCACAACCTCTCAGTTGATACATTATCCACAACACATTAGAGAAATGAAACACAATATTTAAAAAGGTATAATATTGATCTGACACTCACCTTTAGAGTATAGCACCTCTTCCTAATAGAAACTGTGCCGCATATCAAGTGGTAGCTGAGTAGAGTTGAACCTTGATTTTTGGGCTTTACTAAGATTGCGTAATTCCTGAAAGTGGCGAATGTCACGTTGTCAGATGAAAAACTCTGAAAGAAGCAGATCCTGAACTCAAGTGCACAGGAGTGCCATATTAATGATTGAAAGATTCTCAACAATAATAGATACTACACTCAAGACTCACACAAGTCTTGATCTAAACATGATCTAAACAACGGCCTCTTATTTTGTCACTGTGCACAAGCATTTGATCTATTTTTGAATTGCGAATTGTGAAGAAATAATATTTATATTAAGGTTTTCATGCAGAGAAAGAGTGTGTATTACTGTCTAAAATTTCAACACTATAGGTGGTATTTCTAAAACAAACAGGGTTATGATTATTTGACCACTAGGGCACTGCATTAAATGTTGAGTATCTCATCAGCCAATGGCTGTCTCAAATACATCAAACAGTAAACACATTCTGATTCAATTTAACTGAGTGTATTCCTGGTATGACTAAATACAAATGCATAAATATTAATTTATACAGAAATGCACATAAAACTGTAAAAGATCTTGTGTTTTTGGGGTGCTGAAAACATGATATAAGACTTGTTTTTAAAATTATTTCTCCAGTTATTTTGATTTGATCCTAAAATATAAATGTAGTGTATGTATATACATGTTTGCACATGAAACATATGGTAATGATAAATTATAACAACAAATACATTTTAATTTATAAAATCTTTAAAATTATTAATGTAATTGTTGTTGAATTTTAGAAAGTATTTTCAATTATGCTTTTTTAAAAATAAAAATAAATGCATATTTTTGTGTATTGGATCACTGGAGATTTAATTTTGCTTGAATGTAAATGTATGTAATTCGCAATGAAAAAAATAAAATCCAACCATTTTAATAAATAAATATAAAAAGAATTAAAAGTCATTTTAAATTGAGTTACATGCAAACAAAAATGTACTCTCAGCATTTATTTTTCATTTAGTTCATGTGGCCAGTAGGGCACTACCCTAAATGCTCCTCTTATTATCTAACCACAACAGGGACTAGGAGCGTGGAGCTAGTTGGAATTGTCTCATTATAAAACCAACATACAAAATAATTCTTGAGATTAAAAGTCATACATACTGTACTGTTAATTTGTACATTTCCCAAAATACCATTTATCCTAACTCAAAAGTACTCTGCTGCTCCAGTATTACATCATGCTTTAATGAGATTTTTAAACATGCATACTTACAGAACACTATCAAACAAATGCAGCACTGTTGAGCAAGCAATTGACTTCAAAACAGAAGATGGTCAACGATGATACACTACTGCTAAAGAGTTGACAAAACAGTTTTAAAACTGATTGAACCTACAAAAGCTTTTTACATGAAATTTCAACATTTGAATATTGATTTGTTAGACAGCAAGAAGGGATCATGTTCTGGGGTCATGACCATGCACGAGTCTTTGAATGTTTGCTTAAGTTCACAGTGTGAAAGCTTTTATGTACCGAAGCCTGCTGATCAGATATGAACCTCTTGCAGTTCAGCCGCACCAGGGTCCTCTGAAGCCACACTCTTGGTTGTTTCATTCCCAGGTTCTCTCCTCTGAATCTCTAACTCGTGGTTCATCCAGTTCTGAAAGACCTGGCCTGAATTTTTGAAGTGCTTCCTGCTCACAACAGGGGTCACTGGAGTGATGGCGTAGTCCTTTTTGCGACTGAGACATTCGTTTATTTTCTTGGTGCCGAGATAGAAGATTTCAATCACGTTCAGAAGCAGTGAGACACAAGCCACCACCAGCATAAACCAAATGAAGATGCTTTTCTCAGTCGGCCTCGATAGAAAGCAATCCACCTTGTGAGGACAGGGAAATCGGGCGCAGACGTATTGGGCCGGAAGGGTGAAACCATAAAGATGGTACTGGCCATAAATGAAACCCACCTCCAGAACAATCTTGCAGAGCAAACTCAGAATGTAGCTCCTCAAAAGACGTCCCCGAATGTTGACCTTCCCATTGTCCGTGGTGTATTTGGGAAGTTTGTAACCATTTTTTAAGAAAAGATTGATTTGTTCATTATGAAGCTCTTTTTTCATCATTTCTCGTACTTTTTTCTCCACGTGGATGATGTGGATGACGTGGCCTAGGTAGGCTAGGGTTGGTGTGGACACGGAGATGATCTGTAATACCCAGAAGCGGATGTGAGATATTGGAAATGCTTGGTCATAGCAGACGTTCTCGCAGCCGGGTTGATCTATGTTGCAGATGAAATCCGATTGCTCATCGCCCCACACTCTCTCAGCTCCGGCTCCAAGGACGAGAATCCGAAAGACAAACAGGACCGTGAGCCAGATTTTTCCCACCACCGTAGAGTGTGTCTGGACTCTATCCAGCAGTCTTCCCAGGAAATCCCACTCGCCCATCTCAAGGATTCTTATTGAACTCCTGAAAGAAAAGATATTAACAATCGGAAAAAGGGAGTCAGCATATTAGTGAATATAGTCTCTCACATTAGTATAAGCATTCATCCTATTTATGCAAACATTTGAGGTTATTTTAAAATTGGAGCTTTTCTATGAATTTTTATTGTTCATTTAGCTGCAAATGCAGCATTAAGTTACTTCCCAAGGTGAGGATTTTTAGACCAGCTGGGTTTTGAATGGTTCTGTACATAGCAAGCTGGCATTTTTGGCTTGTCCTGACTCACTTTTATTGTATTGTTTAGGGTTCTGATGACTGGTAAACATGCGGCTGCGATTCACTTGTTTTGACATTGGTTCACTTCTGTGGATAGGATTTCTTTTGAAAAAGGATTAAAAATAAATATGTGTATGTGTGGATAAGGCATGATTTGAAGATAAAAAATAAAGCTCTACAAAAATGTTCTGTTCTTCAATTCAAGTGAGAAGCAAGGGTTTTCCTTAAAAACCAAAAATGCATGTGGTAAAAATATGATTGTTTTGTGTCTTGAAGCTTCCCCAGATTGTAATTTAGATTTGTTTTAGGTTGTATAGGTTGATAATGTATGGTATTTGTTTACATATGACATGTAAACAGTAAAGTCTAGTTAAATAAAATCTGTTCTGGTCCTTCACTATATAAAGTTAAATAACAATTAGTTTGTTTTCATAATATTAGTAATAATAATAAAATGTATTAGATGACACCTTGCAGCATAAAACTATACATTCAGACTTACAATTAAAACACAGTAGACAGTTGCAGACAATTCAAAATTGATATTTCATTGATATTGTTGTTGTTTTTTAAATTGAGGTAGGAACAAAATAGTCTTACATTCCAAAATGCACATACGGTTAACAAAAAGTACAAGTGTCTATGAACCATTGTCATTTTAGCTGATGGGAAAGTGTCATAGATATTGTTTCTGAGTGTTGTTTGCTTTCAGAGAGTATTTGGTCCTCTGGACAGTTAATTTTACTGTAAATTAACAAATTATGTAAAGCTCACAAAGTGCTGTAGTAAATAATCGGATATATTAAAATATTTCTATCTATTATAGACTTGTATTTTTAAATAATCTTAAATGTAATTCATTCCTTTGTCCAGCTGAATTGTTCTTATGCTACAGCTTCAATTTTACAAAGGAATAAATCTGATATAAATGTATTGATGGTATGGAAACCATTCTGCTTACCATTAGGATCAAAGGTTTGTGAAAAACAAAAGCATCTGTGATTTTATTAAGAAATAATACTTTTGAATTATAGAATATCAGAAATGACAAAGAAGACTTACCTTCACAGCGAAAAGTTGACAGCGAAGTGCAACAATCTTTACAAAGCTTCCTTTCCTGTCAAGGAGGCAGATTTTGTTCCAAAACATAGATTGTCCCACTATCATTGTGTAGACTCCACAGCTATTTTTCAGCCTTGACGACTGCAACTGGATGATTCGACCAGAATGTGTTTAAAAGTTTACCTTCCAGACTCAGATTTGGGAGTAGTACAACACAAAAATTATACATAATACATAAAACATAATACTTTTTAGAGTAATGCCGTTTTGTAATACTAATTACATGCTCAGAAATGCACGAGTTACAATGCCGTTTTTTTGCAAAACAATTAAAAAAACTCTTTAAAAAAAGGAAAAAGATCAAGCATGGTACAAAATTTTTTTTTTTACAATTGCTTTTTCAATACATTTAAAAACTTTTTATTAAACACAATTAGCACAACATTCGTCTAGGTAGGCTCTACAATTATAATATTTTTTGTTGCTTTGATACAAAAAGCATTGAACTTCTTTTACACTCAAGCTCCACCAACACTAAAACAATGTCATTTTAAAGCAAAACTTTTTCTCTCGATGTTTTTTCTCTCAATGTGTTCTGGTTGACTAAATGTTGAGACATGTCTTCGTGTTTTGAAAACTGACTTATTGAATTTTAAATATAAGTTATGGAGTTTTGTTTACAATGAGGGGGAGGAGGGGGGGGTTGAGAGTTAAATTAACTGTTTTGCCAATTGTGGGTTTTAACTGATTGCGGTGCTTTAAGAGTGAAGCAAACTTGGTCAATGTATTTAAGAAACTGCCATAGCAATTGTAAAAAACTGTAAGAAAGGCTGCACTTTATGCAGTATTTGTGCATATCATTTTACTACACTTTATGCTATTACTGCAGGGAAATTGCTATGCATTGATGTATTGAATTACTGAAAGTGACTAAAAGGAATTATACTTTGACAATGTAACAGATTGCATATTGTCTCTTCCCGTAATGTAAGTCGCTTTGGACAAAAGCGTCTGCCAAATGCATAAAAGTAAATGCAAATATAAAGCAAAAACATAAAAATGTAATTTCTAATTCTATATTGTGGGGGCTACATTTATAATATTCTAACAAGTGGTATCTAATATAATGCTGTTGATAACTTACACAACACTCATAATGTTTGAGAGTAAGCTGTGTTTAATTTACCCCTTGTGTTTCACATTTAATAGAATTAACCATTGTATTTCAAAGCAGAGTTGGCGAGTATGACTATGTGTACTAGACGAGCTGGCCTGAGCGGGACTCCGGGTCTGAGAAGCTTTGAGTGAGGAAAGAGAGAAGGTGGTTGTCAATCAAATGGAAGTTGATGCCTGTTTATTGATTAGCTTAAGTGAGCTCTGGGAATTGCTAACTATATTTCTTGTTCCCCTGAATCTTGTTGGATCACTTAATATTGACATAATTACACTAATCTAAACAGGAAACACAACTGTTTCCAAAAAGGTCTCTAATACCTGAGTAAAGACTAAGATTTAGTACGGCTCCTACATTTATTCTCTAGATCAGAATGGTTCAATATGGTAAACAAAATCGTAAGTACTACACCATAAACATTTCAACTTTGTTGTAATTTTATTCTTCAAAGATGGTCACATTTATTTTCTAAAATAACCTAGTACAATACTGAAAATTCAGTCTAATATATATATATATATATATATATAGTTGTTTATTATCTTTTTTTTGCAGCCGAGACAAATCATTGCAGCATATCCTCTCATTCAGAGATAACACCAGATTGAAAGTCAGCAGGACTTGCGAAAGATAACCCTAATATTTAATTGAACATAGTAAATGCCATTCAAAGTATATGTTTAAAAGATAGATTTTGCATTTATTATTCGTAGCATACAGTAATGAGATGCATACCATTAATCACACATTGGAAGCACAATTGTAATAGTGGTCTATCTCAGCTAAGTACACAAATCTTTGAAATTTAAATACATACTTATAACTTTTCCCTAATATATGGATACTCATTCATTCAAGTCAAGAAAGGAACAGTGCAAAATATTTAATGGTCGTGAAGTGAGTGGTGAATGGTCGTGAGGCAGATCAGTCAGGATTCAGTGGGCCATGGTAAAAGGACAGTACTGTAATTGATTGTCTCTCACATCATGCAGCCCCAGTAAAAACACGAGATCCAAGCATCCATACCCACTCAGGCATAAACTTCACCAGACCAAGCTGCAGATCATGGCAAAGAGAAAAAAACAGATAATAATGGCACAGTTAATATGCAAAAGATGATTCCAAATGTTAAACCTACCTGTACAGTGTGAGCCCAGTACCCTGTGGTTTGATGAGAAACCCCCAGAGTTGAAAGAGCATGGTGGGCATACACTTGAGGGCTTGGGATCAGCCAGCTAGCTAGTCCACAACCTTTGTGTCTTTGAGATGCGACTCTGAAAGGTAGCAAACTCTGGATGAAAACTCCTCGATGGCCATATTCATAGTGCAGGGAGCGACTGAAGCCATCAAGAAAGGCCTGCAATGAGAATAAACAAACAACAAAATCACAAATTATAATTATAAATGATAAAAAATGACATTAAAAAATGTACAGCTGTCTACATTTTAAGTGGATAGAAGTGAAGAAGTGAAAAAGTGAAAGTGACCAGTTGGCCAGATATGGAGTGACCCATACCCAGAATTAGTGCTTTGTATGCAACCCATCCCTGTATAAACCCACAGCAGTGAACAAACACATCCGGAGCAGTGGGCAGCCATGGCTGCGGCACCCAGGGAGCAGTCGGGAATAAAATGTGACAATTATCAATATTGACTGGTACGAAAAAAATATATATTATGAAATATTTTTACAATATATACAAGTTTCAAATTTAGTAGCATTTAAAGGGTTAAAACATCAGAATTTTTCCTTATTTATTTGAATTAAATAAAATTTTTATCAAAATGTAAAAAAAAATTATCAACCAAGGTTTTCAATTAAAAACAAGACAGTAATTAGTTTTTTCAATGAAGTGTGCATTTTGAATAAGAGCTGGGGTATAACTGAGATACGCATTATTTGGGCACTAGTATGGCTTCAAAAAACCATGTAGACATTAGTGTGATCAGTTGTGTTCAATGAAGGATTAAGCTAAACTTTGAACATGGCTCCTGATGTGTGTTATTATTTAGCATAATGAAAAAACAAGTAAAATATCTTACCAGAGATGCAGAGAGAGCTGGGCTTCTAGGAATCGGATGGAAGCTGTTCCCTGAAGAGATGTTGACCACTGCTCCTCTTCCTCTTTGCACCATAGCGGGGAGTGCCAGACGAGTTACGAGAGTGATACTAACTACATTTCTGTTCATAATGTCCCAGAGTAGATCTTCAGAAATGTCTGTAAAGTCTTGTGAACTGTCCAGAGGCCTGTCTAGACTGTTCACTATAAATCCAATGTCTTTATTGCCAATAACATCTTTTATTGGTTTAAAAGCTGAAGTTCCTTGACTGAAATCAGTGTCAATCCAAATGGCCTGGACCCCATGTGTGTCTGAGATGGCTCTGGCCATGTTGGACACATCGCTGCTGTTACTGACCAGAATCACAGAGATGCCTCGTCTGGCCAGCTCCTCTGCATACGCTGTAGCTGTTTCTGAAATGCCTTTAAAGAAACAGGAAAAGTCTTTTGTGGATGGTATATATCTAAGTAATCAAATCAGTTGAGAAATGTAATCAAAGTTCAAAATTCACAACTCTCCAAGAACACAACTTTAACAATAAGTTGTGATGTCATGTTATTATTTTAAACATGCAATTTTAGTCAAGAGCTGGAACTGTTTAAAAAAGATATTTTTTAAACTTGCTATGTGAACATAACAATTATGCAATGAAATCTAATTTCAGTGTTTGCTTAGAGACAACTTTTAATCACTTTTAAGAACTTAACTTTAACATGCATAATTTTTATGTGAATTAAACTTTCCATGTTATGTGTTAATAAAACGCTTATTTTCAGTAAGTTCACAAATGCATTTTAAAGGTGCAGAATGTATTTTTGTGGTCCTGATAACCGCAATAACTATAAAAAATATATATATATACTTTGGAGCCTAAAAGCTTTAGGCGGTCTTTTTATCTATCTAAGCTTAAATGTGTGAATTATGTGAAATCACATTTTCAGACATTTCTTGCATGTTTCACTCCCTCGTCAAAAAAACATGTCTAAAGTCATGTTTAGATTGGTTCAGTGGAGCAAAACCATTTGAGGTGATTCAAATACATTGTTTAATATGAATATTGCCTACGCAGGTTATTATGGGTACAGGGATAGCCAAGAGGGGTCAATTATTTATTCAAATGATTTAAACAGGGTATAAGTTGACCCTTTTAACTATATATGAAAAATAACCAATTTGACTGCAAGGTGGCAAATCAAGTCAAAACACAAAACATAAACAGACTTTCATGGCTGTAACCTGGAATAATAGATGTGGCTGTTTTGTCGTCTATTGACAAACCAGAGCCATTTTATCACCACTTTCGCAAAATGACTTATACATTTCTCCTTAAAACGTGATAATACTTAAACATACCACATATTATAGCCCACTGTCCAAACTGCCGAGCAAAGTCTCTACGGCACACAACACGAGGAACAAAATGAACCCTGATCAGGCTACAGCAGTTCTTCATTAACACAATAGCCTTGCCAGCCATGTAACAAGCCCCCACGAGCGCAAGCGTCTCCACATATCCGCTGCATGATCTGGCAATTTCTCTATACAATAGCTCGAAACTGTCAACAGCGGCCATTACAAGACATTTAACAGTAATTTAACTCCTCTTGGGGAAAAATACAATTCGTTTCTATTCACTGTTGTTGACTCTGATACCTAACTATCCTCACTATGTTTATCAATACATTACTATTTCACCATAAAGTCCTCTTCGGTCTTCTCACTTCATTTGAATTAGTAAACCCGGAAGATGTAATGTCACGTGATGCTTTTCTGCCACGTGACCGGTGATGCGTCCTCGAGTGCATGTAAACATTAGACTTTCTACCCCTTTTTGGATTTTGTTGAGCACGCAGTAGAATTTCTCTATCGTAAACCCTTCTAGACACAAACAGCCACTCAGTTGGGGCAACAAAATTGCATTTGCGCAAATGACGGATGTTTTACAAAGAATTGTCGTGCAGATTTAGTCTCATCCCTAGCTTGTTTCCATAGAAACCCATAGCACCTACGTTAGCGGATGCTTAGCTGATCTGCTGCTCTTTTATTTCTAAAACAGCGAATTATGGATTATTTCTAAAGGTATGAATGCGGTTATTTGTAACGTCCAGTGTAATTGTATCAGGTTGCTTTTAGCGTGTGTTTTATGTGGGACTTTTACAACAAATTGAAACATTTTGAATTAATTACAACATATTAATGCTAAACATGAGAATTTCGATGATTAACTTGAAAATATGTAGCGAAATATAGTCAGTTTGGAATGGTTTAATCTTATGAAAGCCTTTATTTATATGTGTGATCATGAAAGTATCTGTTTCAAACAGCTTAGTACGGTATTGTGAGTGCTAATGGAATTTTGTGACCTAGCAATTGTCATTTTAGTTAATTATTAAAAGCAGGAAAATCTTTAATAGCCCTTTATTTGCATTCATCTAAAATGCTAATTATTTGAAAGTGTATTTACTTAATGTCACTGAGTGCAACTTTAAAAGCCCTTCACAATTCTATTTTTGTATTACCATGCAGACTCTACATTCCACCGCTGTCACTACAGTCCACGAACACCTACATTATCAACATATTTCCTTAATCAAGAGATTCCCTGCAGAGAAGATTCGATAACACCTCTCTGAGGAGCAATGTCTCAGTTCTCCAGCGAGGATGAGGCAGAGCTCCAGAGCCTGCTGCGAGAACTCCTGAAAAGTGTGAAAGACAGAATCTCAGGAGCTCCTTCGGTTGAATGTGCAGAAGAGATTTTGCTTCATTTGGAGGAAACGGACAAGAATTTTCATAAGTGAGAGATCTAGATGAATGCATGAAGTTAATTTTAATGTAGAAGGTTTGAAATTTGAATTATTCTGGTTGTTCTTCAGCTACGAGTTTGTTAAGTATCTACGGGAGTATGTGGAAAGCAGTTTGGGAGCAGTGATAGAAGAAGAGACTGAGAGTTTTACCAAAGGTGATGGCCAGGCTATTGGATCTGGGCAGGACACACTGGTCCATGCTGTTACAAAGACAACAAGGGAGTCCACACAGTAAGTTTTCTGACCATTCACGTATACTTATGAGATGCTTTTGGTAATTGCAGTAATGATTATTTGTCAACTACATAAAAGATCTATTAGGAGTCTTGTTATAATGTAGTTATTACTATTACTTCTATCATTACTCTGTATTGTTTGTAACCCTGCAGTCTGGCAGGTTCTGAGTATAGCCGGTTCTATGGTGAAGTCTGCTTGGAGTGCCAAACTGGTATCTATTTGTGGGGTCTAGAGGTAGCCTATACCAACTGTAGGAAAAAAAACTCAAGTTCCAGCATTCAATAGGAAAAAAACAAACCAGACAACTTCTGACTTAAGAACGAAAATATTTATTTGACCAATATTTTTTTATTACAAAATACTGAATAAACAACAATCAAACAAACATAATATTCTAGTAAACAAACTCCTTTCAAACTCTTCCTTTTTGTTTTCTCTCAGTTTCCTCTGCTAACTGTAAAAACCACAAAGGAAAGTAATAGGTTTAAAAAGGCATCCACCATCCTACTTAATCCAACAAAAATGACAAGGTTAAGTTAAGTGTGAACTGGAAATAATAAAAAGGTTCACATGACTAAAGCATAACACTTCTGCAGAATAATCTTACCACCACCAACCCCTGAAAACTCAACCCTCACTTTTATCTTTTTAGTTGGGGTAAGTTAAAGTAAGCTTTAATTTCAGGCAGCAATAAATAAACCAGAACACTTTTATATAACTATTACTATTTTCTTCTATGTATAAAGCTGCATAAACAATATAACATTACATTGTATGTAAAGTTGTATATTTATGATCTAACTGATCTGGATTCATGTAATTTTCAAGCTATTTTAATTCCTTAATTTCCTTAAGGGAAAATTTTGAGTGCTAAAAATGTAACAAATAAAAAAAAATCCAGAAAACTTTAAAGGCTGTTAACATCTGTGTCACCATGGGCTTTTATGGGTTAGTGGCTCATTACATTGTAAAATATTTTCATGAAGAAAAACAACCACATCAACCCACTGATCTAAATGTCTTAATTTAAAAACAAAATCACCAAACAACACATGTTCTATTATATTGTATCCTATTGTTCAAACAGGTTTACTTTTGTTTCTCACACTTAATTTTCTTGTAGAATAGGGAAATCCATTTTTATGGCCTTCTTTCTATATATCTGTAGGTATAAACAGATGATGCAAACCCTGAAACAAACCATGATGGTGGTGGTGGAATCCTTGATCAATAGGTTTGAAGAAGATCAGCTGAAGAAAGAGAAAAAGGATCGAAAGAGTCAGAACGAGCAGCCAAGCAGCCATTACACAGACAACTGCTCCGACAGTGACTCATCTTTCAATCAGGTGTTTGCTTTTAGGTTAATGTGAAACAGATTAAAATTAAATCTTTGTCAAGGTAATCAATTATCCTTTGATGTAATGATTCATATCTTTTACTGAATTACTGCCATTGTTTTTCTCGCGTAGAGTTATCCATTTATTAAACACGAACAGCTCCAAGTCATTGCTGAGAAGCTTGACCCTGGTAGACCACGTGAGGTACTTTTTTCTGCTATTATGAATGCAGCTGTTATATTTATAAATGATACAGATAAGAACAGTTTTCATACATTTACCTACAGGTTCGCTGGGAGGCTCTGCAGTCATTGTGCTATGCACCTCCGTCTGATGTCTTGAGCTGTGAAAGCTGGACTGGTCTTCGTCGTAACCTCTCTGCTGCACTCAATGACCCTGATCCTGAACTCAGTGTAAGAGCTAAGATTTAGCAACCAAACAGTTTACTGTGTAAATATTAGATAGTGATGGTAATGCAAAGGCCTTGACTCTTTTTATGAAGAAGATGGATTCGAGCACCATTTGTGGAAGTTTATTATGCGTCATGCCTTTTTTTAAAACCTATAATGATATTTTTTTTCCTTTGAACTGTTTAGTTGGAGAAAGTTAGAGGAAAACCAACCTTTTCACTGAACAAGTGAAGTGATAGAAAATAGTAGTTAAGGCTTAAAAGTGGATACTTACATTGCAGTGAAAGAGAATATATTTTACATATCTTGCTAACAAGAAGAATGTGTTTGAGAAATAGTAGAGGACCAAGAACTGTGGAACATAAGGAATTGACCTTGTAGAGCTGTATTCTGGCCTAAAAGGTTCAACCTGACCTTAGCCCGAGATAATGTAGCCCGACCCAAACAAGATTTTTGTTTACGTCTTTTTTTATGAGCCTGAACCCATCCTAAGCACAACTTTATTCAAATGAATACAAGCAAACACGAAGACAATCCTCTGTTTTTGTGCAATTCAATTTGTTGGGTCCAGACTGGTTCAGGCAAAAATCTTCACCTCTAGACCTATGGTGTAAAGCCGAATTTATACTTCTTCGTCAACTCTACGAAATGACCATTGCGAGAGCTCCGTGCACACCCATTTGTCCACAAAATATTTCTTGTCATGCGCTCCGTTTGCGCTGTCTATGCTCTGATCGATACTGGTTTGAAAAGCATGCTAGCTGCTTGCAAATGGACATCTAGACATCTAGACATCTGCCTAAACAACTTCTTAATTTGAATTCGAATTTTGTAACTTGAATATTAAACTTCTGAAATTTAAAACCACTGATTTTTTAAAAGACATAATCAATTATACATGTACTTTCAAACTTTATTTTTTTTGTAGATATTCAGTCTGTAAAAATACAGCTTGAAGTTTTCAAGAAGAAAAATCTCAATGCATCAAATTCTATATTCTAAAATACAAACCGCAAAATTCAGGTTATGAAATTCAGATCTAACAGAACTGTTCTATCTACTCTCCCCTGGTGATGACCTCTGACTTATTTTCTGTCGCGTTGATGCATTAGTATAAATCAGGCTTTACTGTTTAATTCGGATAAATTATAACATGTTAGATGCTGATTAAATCATCATTGCCATTCTAGAACAAGCAATGGCCGTCAATCTTTGCTCTGCCCACTCTCTGGGATTTCTCCATACTTTTGTATCTTTAGAGAAATGAGTAAAACTCTTTTCCTGCTCTGCATGGTTAATATGTAGCTTAATTGTATGAAGTCCATCGTAGTAATGTCAGAATAAAATAGAAAAAGTACATTTTATTTGTAGGCGCCTTTCCAGCCACCCAAGTACACCTTTTACTTACAGCTTCTAAAAATTTGATAAAAAGCAGTTACCTCAAGTAGGGAAACAATACAGCAGTAATAGTAATTAAGAAACACAAGGAGAAAACATTTAAAACCAGATAAAATTGAGACACATACTAGAATGAGTATGCTTGTCTTCAGTATACTATCAATGTTATCGCTGCTTGCAATTTTTAACGTAATGCGTCCCTTTGTCAGTTCAGCTTGAGTTTAGATTCCAATCTCTCCCTTCTTATCCGAGTAGGGAGCGGTGCTTCTTTCAGCTTTCAGCAAAACAGGGGGTAGGGGTAGTCGGACTTTGAACTCTCTTGATATCCTGTTCGTGACACCATTAAAATGTGGGTGAACCGACAGACAAATTATACATTTAGACGTAGCTGTCATCTTTTAAAGAGACAAGATGATGTCTAGACTTCACCTTCAGGTTTAATTTTGATGAGCATAGAAGAGAAACAGCCATGCTGCAGGACTGGAGTGGTAGCAAGATGTTACTGAAAAATGTTTTTTCTGCTTTCACAGGATAAAGTTCTCCAGTTCTTTGCCAAAACATTTTCCTCATCTCCATTAAATGTGACCAAGGATATCTATGCTAGCATAGGTGAGAATCCAAACTGTAGCAGGCATACCAAATAAAGAATTTTCAAATATCCAGTAAATACGAAGGAAGAGTTTGTTTTTATATAGTGTCTGTCACATTTCAGCAAAATCCTTAGAAGCTCACTTCTTATACCACAAGCTGAGTTTTCCAGGCATCTCAATGACTATTGATGCAAACCGACCAGACATGGCTCGTCTCCTTAAACAAGTATGTACAATTTTTTCCTGCTTTCAAAAGAGTTAGATTTAAATTTGATTCTCTCTTTTTATTCATTCTAGATGAGATTAATGAATGATTTTCAAAAGGAAGTGATAACATTTTGGATACGACATCCTGAGAAGTAAGCTCTCACTCAGGAAATATCTTTCCTTGAATAGATTGTGTTTTATTATTTTGGATACAACTGATTTTTTGTTATGCACTGCAGGTACATGGAGGAAATCATTGAGAACACACTGTCACTTCTTGCTCTGCATTCTGAGCAGGGCATGAGCAGTCCTGGCTCTGATAAATCACTGGAGCCTATACATTTAATCTCTCTGCTGGATATTAAAGCCATCTGGTTTAAGAAATGGATGGTGAGCCACACCTTTGTTTTGACCAGGAAATATACAAATAATTTCACCTGAAAAGGAGGAAAATTTTTTCATATCTAGTAATGATTATAGGTTTTGTAAAGTAAATGTTCGTTAATAAGGTTTGTGAATGTTGTTCTGTCACATGATCTAAATCTGAATCACTGATTTAATACTGCGTCACGGTGGCGCAGTGGGTAGCACGGTCGTCTCACAGCAAGAAGGTCACTGGTTCTAGGCTCGGCTGGGGCAGGTGGCCTTTCTGTGTGGAGTTTGCATGTTCTCCCCGTGATCGCGTGGGTTTTCTCCGGGTGCTCCGGTTTCCCCACAAGTCCAAAGACATGCGGAATAAGTGAATTGAATAAGAACGATTGCCCATAGTGTTAAAGTGTGAATGTGTGTGTGAATGTTTCCCAGCGATGGGTTGCGGCAGGGAAGGGCATCCGCTGCGTAAAACATATGCCAGAGAGTTGGCGGTTCATTCCGCTGTGGCGACCCCGAAAGGGAATAAAGCCGACATGAAGATGAATGAATGAATGATTTAATACTATCAATAACTATATACATTGTTTTTTTTCTTACAGACTATATGTTTTGAAGACAATAAAACTGTAGCATTGTGCCATTTCAGCAATTGTTGAAATGTTTAATGATGTTTTTTTAATCATTGTCTTTTAGCATAGTTATTACAGCAGAACTGTTGTCCTAAGACTTCTCGAGAGAAAATACAAGTCTTTGGTAAGTTTGAACATTTACATTGTGTTTTTATTTTTTCACACATATTAATCTTTATATTGTAACGTATAATGTAAAATGTATTGCAAGCAATTTTTATATGTTTTTATTTATTAGTTTGAACTTCATTTGTGTGGAATGACCAAAGTGAAATTTTTTGGATTTTTGTCATCTTTTGAAACCTTTCCCCAGATTGTCAATGCTCTGCAACAGTGCATTTATTACTATGATTCCTGTTTATCAAAAAGAGAAGAAACCTTGGAAATGATCCACAGCCTGGAGCATCAGCAGACGGGTATGGCTGAACTTTTGCCCACAGTGTGCACGTGGCCTATAATGCTTTATCTGCCACTCTGGCTTATTTTTTCATTGGTGTGCAATTACAGACAGTGCTCTCATGTTCTTGATTATCATTAGCAGAGAAGTTGTCTCTTCATGGATTGGTGGATTTATAGTAAATAAAGAAATAATTTATAGTAAAGAAGTTTCAGATTCTGGGGGTATACGTAGAAAAACAATTTAGCTACCATAAAATCAAATGATCTAAACACAGCTGTAGTAAACGATAACAGACCAATTGTATTCAGTCAGTACTAGTCAAGTTTCTGTGTTCAGGGTTAAATTGTGTTTCTTTGTTATAATCTGCCCTGTAATATTATTACCGTATTTTGTGCACAATAAAAAGCACCTGATTTTAAGGCGTACTTTAATAGTATTATATTATCAATTTGTATAAAGCTTTTCTAGACACTCAAAGACTTTACCATCTTCAGAGCATTATTCATTCACTCCACATTCACACACTGGTGGTGATAAGCTACCTTGGTAGCCCTTAGTTGCCCTCGGGCAGTCTCACAGCATGTGGCTGTGACCCTAGCGAGGATTGAACCGCCAACCTTCCAGTTACAGGATGACCAACTCCACCACTGCCCCAGATATTGAAAAATTCATTAATGACTTAAATATAATTTTTTCCCGATTCAAACTTGTAAAATACAAAGCAATAGACACATTTTTCAATGAATTGCTCTTTCATAAATTAATTCCTCTTTCACACCTTAATCAAAATCAAATATTAACTCAATAGTGTAATGTTTTTTTCTGTTGTAACACATGAAATACAACTTCAAATTACTCAAAAACACAGCCGGAAAATTTCAGCACCAATCACACCCGATTCCCACTCATCATTGACTCGTCATTGCCATTGAGTCGATCTCGTTACAGTTGTGGTCATATTGACTTAATGGTTCAGGGATGACTCAGGCCTACATATTCATAAAGGGGAAAAACATGTAAGAAATGTGTGTAATAGCAACAATTGTATCATGTAGACTTCATCATCAACACCATTTATGAATGTTTTTCTTCATTGCTTCTTCATAGTTCAAGGTTTACTAAGTAAACATGTGAATTTTGATATATGTTATTGTATTAAAGTGTGATTTTAAACAGGAAGTTGTAATATTAATGTATAATAATGCAATCTATAGAAAAGCAAGTTGCTACAAGTCAAGGTTTTTGCTTTCAGAAACATTGTAAGTTTTGGTGCAAATGTAGAAACATCTTGAATGCAAAATGCTGAATATATTTAGCAAGCAAACCTGGATCTTTTTTCCTCCTCAGGCCCAGCTCGAAGAACTCTATATACTTCCAAAGAACTAGAGTATGTTTATTTCGTTCACTCACTCTGTGTGCTCGGGAGGCTTGTGATGTACACTAATGGAAGGAAACTGTTTCCTATTAAAGTAAAGAAGCGACGAGGTGAGTTTGGAGGAGAGGAAACAAGGGTTGAAGATAATAAAGGTCGAACGAATCCTACTCATGAAATGTCATCTGTTTCAGATCCAGTAACTTTGACTGACTTGGTGGTGATTCTGATCAGTATCATGTGCCAACACCCAAAAGTGTCCTGTAGCGAGACGGCACTCACAGGTACGTCATGAGACTACTAGAGTGATAAGATCTCTATATTGTCTGATCAATCTGAGAGGAAGGTGTAAGCTTGAGATATTTTATGAGTCAGATTATCTTTTATAAAAGTTATATCACAGTTAATACAGAGTTCAGCCTTTTCTTTTGACACAAGACAGGCTTGTAAAAGTAAAATGATTCAATGATTCAACTCTTTAGAGCTGCTGGTTTATTTAAAAGGGATAGTTTTCAAAAATGTCCTTACTCATGCGCTCTAATGCATTTCACCTGTGCCATGAGACCACAGTTCGATAAAAATGCTGATGATGGGGGAAAGTGGATGATAAAGGTCTGTGCTGACAGTGCACAGGTTAAAGAGCAACAATGTATTAATTACCTGTGTAATCTACTAAAAGCTGCATGATAAACAAGATTTATACAATCTTGTTATCATAAATTATCATTAATATAAGTGAATTAAAGTGCAAAAAAATATATAATTTCATGACAAAATGGCTTAACCAGTTGTAGAAGTGGCTGAACATCAATGGAAGACTGAAGCTTGGTAGACTAAATGTCTGTGAGCAAAAATACCTTAATGTGACTCAGATCATTTGTTTGGCACTTTAACCCAAGTACTGTCTGCAGAAATACCCAAACTGAGATGGTTTCAATTGTATGTGTTTCTGTGTTTGTATTCTCTAGACACTTTGTCCCCTACTAATCTTGTGATGGAGGTGCTAAAGACCCTGTGTGACCGCACAGAGTGTGCTGTTGAGTGTCTTTACAAAATCCCGGTAATAGAGACCTTGCTGACTCCCATTATCACTCTGCTCAAAGGAAAACCGGTCAGTATTCAAAGAACACCCTCATCAGCATCAGCAGTATTGAGTCAAGAGTCTAGACACTCTGTAGTTAGGAAATGTGAAAGCTGTTTTATTATTAAGCACTGTATATGAACATGTATAGATTTGTTCTGTTATTGATTTCATAAGGTTTCATATGTAGAATTGTTTCATATGTTAAAAATTGTATGGTTTATGGGGAGCCTTTATTGATTTAAAGACAGAAACAGGGTTCTTAAGTCTCTTCCGATTTCTCACACACAATTATTATGATGCTGTACAGTTGTATTTTAATAATATATGTTAATTTTATTTGTTTTATTGACATTTATTGACACTCAAGGTCACCATACACTACAAAAGTATTAAAAAGAATGACAGAAATACAAACAAAAATACACACAGAACACAAACAATGAGCACAGGGACAGATTGAGCAGCCTCAGTCATGAAACGCCTGTCGCAACAGAAAGGGTTTTTAGTGTAAATTTGAATCTGTCTGTATATTTTGGTTAGATTTTCTATGGGGAAGTTATCCTTAATAGAAATGGAGCTGCCAAGCTTAACACCCTCAACTCCATGCCTTTCTTAGGGGTGAGGGAGAGAGTGTTGGTGGAGCACAGGTTGCGCGTTGGAGTGTAGATGGAGCAGGTCTCTAAAATAAGAGGGTGCAAGGTTGTTGAGTCCCTTGTAAGTTAGCAGGAGAACTTAGAAGTGTGAATAGTGACTGGGAGACAGTGGAAATGACACAGGACAGGTGTGATGTGTTCAGATCGGGATTAATTGGTAGTTACTCTAGCATCTGCATTTTGAATGAGTTGTAGTTTGTGGAGTGATTTAGTTAATCAAAAGATAAGTGTGTTACAGTATGCTTTCCTAAAAGTGACTAAAGCATGAATGAGAGTAGCTATTTTAAAAACACATATAAGCACTGGAAGAAAAATATTAAACACATTTGCATATGATTTCTGTACAGCCGTGTGCTTTTTTGTACAGAGATTGAAAAGTATCAAAAACTACCACGATTGGCAGAAAAATAGTGACTCATATTGCTAGCCCATCAGCTGCAAGCTGTTAATTGTTCTTTTTTCCTCAATGGCTTTCTGAGAATTGTTTAAAATCAGATGGCAATTTAGCGATCATGAAGAAAGAAGCATGAAGTTAAATCTGAGTTAAAGTTAGCTAAATAATTAAAATGTTAGTTATTGCCTTAAAAAATGCAACACTTTTTGCTAACCATGTAGTTGTAGCATTTAAAAAAAAATTTTCTTGAAGGTGGGAAGTGTAATGTTTAGAAATGCTTGGAAGGGCTGACACCATAACAAACTAAAACAAGCAGCCACTTTCAAATTATCTAGCGTAACAACACAAAGTGAAATTGGTCCTAGGGGTGTATTGGTTTTGGGGATTTCAACAATCAACATTGAAGATGCTGCCCAACAAACTCTCCACAACAACAATGCATATAAATCTTGAGGATCCTCAAAGTGGGAAGCAAAGTGGGAGAGAGAGGAAGAGGCTAGAAAACTAGAGATGCAAACTTGGTATAAAGAATTGTATAAACTACTGTAAACTTTTGACTGGATTTTATCATTTTTAAATATAAATTACTCTGATTAATCAGCCTGAAAATATCTGTAATGCAACATAGTATTTATAATGTTGTATTCTCCATCCATCCATCCATCCATCTTCTTGTCTGCTTTGTACTTTCGAGGTCGCCACAGTAGAATGAGCTCTTTTGGCAACCCATCATTAGAAAACATTCGCACACACTCATTCACATTCATACAGTATGGACAATTTTTCCTCCCAAACCACCTGTACCACATGTCGCTGGACTTGTGTGGGAAAACGGAGCACCCGGAGTTAACCCACGCAATCAAGGAGAGAACATGCAAACTCCACACAGAAATGCCAACTGACCCAGCGAGGCTTGACCAGCGACCTTCTTTTTATGTAAAGTTTATATTCAATTCTATATAAATGTTATTTATTTTAAATATATATTTTATATTATATTTAAACTAGATTTTTAAAAAAATATTCTATTAAAAAATAAAAATACATTTTATATTTAAAACAAATAGGTTTTTAGTTTGTCTTGTCCTGCTGTCATGTTAACAATCATAATAAATGAGTCCTATAGGAATTAAATATGTCATGCTATACTTTCTGAAAAATATTTTCACTGTGTGACAGTTTCCTAAATTATATAAAGACCAATTTAGAAGGGGTCGCAGAGATGAAAGCAAGAAGATGATAACACTTGTACTGTTTATTACTTTGAGCAGCGCTTGTGGAATTTACTTAGTTGGATTTTAATTTAAATCTTGGAATAAAACTTTAACCTTCTATACAATCTCATCACAGGTCTCATCTGCTGCATTTCATATGCATTATGGTGTTCTCCCAGAGCGGTTTCAATTTGTCTTTTGTTGCAGCCCAAATTAAATTCTCTGGAAAGTGCTCTGACTCACATCGCAGACACACTGGCAAGGATCGCTTCTACCGAACGAGGTTTATCACTCCTGCTTTATGAGCGAAATCTCGTCTCTGTTGAGGGTGAAAGGTAAGTAAATCTAATTTAGCTCTCAGGTTACCTTCATTATTTCTTGCTGTCTGTGTCATCTTGAGATAGTCTAGTCTGAGTTTGTGTCACAGGTACCATCAACATGCATAGAATGAAAGGAAGAACTTCTTAATAATAGAGAGCAACCTTTGGCACCTGTGCCTTCAGTGTGATGAGATGCCTCTTGAGAAAAAAAATGTGAATGGCTTATCTGATTGGCTATAATGACTCCTTTTGTCACTTTTAAGGAACATTTACATCAAAGACTTGAATGAAAATAATTTCTCTCTAATCCGCTATCTATATTTATTTTTTATATTTATTTGTGTCAATGGGTATTTTTGTACAAAGAAACACAGATCGGGTCTTTTATCCTCTAGTATTTCAGCAGCACATGTGATCGTGCAGTTCACCCAGAGGCTGTTGGCGAAAGAGCTGCCTGTGTTTCCTGAGCAGGAGGTTTCTCTTGCAGTGAGCGGGGCTTTCATCTTCGTCTGTCGCCAGATGTACAACACCTGCGAGGGCCTGCAGGTCCTGCGACCGTATAACCTGCATGAGTGCATCGCTAATGCCTGGAGAACGGTGACTTTTATTCACACTGCACTCATCTATTTTTTCTTTTTTTATTCAGGACTTACTAATAGTTTTTACTGAGCCTAAAAGAGTCGATATTAAATGTAATCTGCACATTTTGGGGGTACCACTGAAGAAGTTTCATGGTTTTTAAATATTATGTATGGGAAAAGAAAAGATGAAATTATTTGAAAATGGACATGGTTTCAGGACTGATAGCAACAAGACAGATAAAAACAAGAACTCCTCCACACTCCAATTCTTTAGTTTTCAGCTCCGGAACAGCATTAGTAACTTAGTACTCATCCCTAGACACAGCAATATGCTCATCATGACCTCAGTAACCATTTATTATGTGTGTTTAATCTGCTGTTTGTACAGAGAGTAATCATTATCAAAATACATGTTAGTTAGGAATTTTTAATAACGTCTTTACAGAGAAAAAGCATCTTTACATAAAGCAAATCTAAATACACAAGCCAAACTAGAGATTGGAAAATTCTGTAAATAAGTAGCTTGTATTTTATTTGCTTGGATGAGTGCACAGGACTTTGTGACACATTGTTTCATTAACTGTGATGACCAAACATTTAACCATAGATAAGACATCTCATCATAGATGTATCATAGATGTTGTAATGTTTTACCGATACGCTTGTTTGGTCAATTACTATTGGTTTTGGGGCATGTCTGTTTTCACGATTTCAATGATCAAGATTTGATTCCAAAGATTGCCGTTAATTATACTTCATTGTCAGCTCCGTGGGTTTTCATTTATTTAAATGTTAAATTTTTGTAATTCTTTGAGGTTCTTTAAAAAGGATTGATTTACTAATTGAATAACAACCTCCCCATTGAAGGAAGAAATACTAGTATCTTGACAAATCCTCAGGAACCCTCACATAAAATATTGCAGTTATAACTGTCTCTGAAAACACATGGTTCAACAATCAAGTATTTTCTGATTGTCCTTAGGACCGACTTTAGGAGCAGATTTCTGCATGTTAGCTGAATTAAATCACATTGTTGTTTAAGGTGCTGATCCGAAATAATGAGGGTGTTTTTCGTTTGTAAACGAAAGTGGAGATGGTGAACATAATGAAACTTGTTTAAGTTCCATAGCTTTCAGGTTTGTTTTATTGTTCCCACTGATTGTATATTTTAAAACATCACGCACTTTGTTCATGACCAGTTCATGACATATAATGTGAGTGTAAGGTAATTTTTACTTACCAATTCCACTCTGATCAGGTGGTCAGACTATGACAGAATTGCAGTAAAGACCTATGCAATGATATTCCAGATACTGCTTCAATAAAAATTTGAGCTAGATTCAACTTTTACCTGCAATATCATGCACATCATGTGACATGGCTCAAACCCCCAATTTGGAGAAGTGATATCTCCAGAAATCTGAATCTGGTTTGAAAGCAAATGAAACACACAGGACTTAAGTATAACCTGTTGCCATTTGGTTTATTTATTTTTTTCCCCATTTGTATTTGTAAAACTTGTTGTGGTCTTTACTGCTGCACAGACATTCTGAGACTAATAGATAAAAAAAATGCATTATAGGCTATAAAAACAGGTTTTGTAGGAAACTTCTTTACAAAAGCACAAAATGATATGGCTTCTTGCCAAAATAAAACCTCTATGTTTAAGTTATTCTGGACAGCAGCTTGACCGCCCGTGTTATCTTCTCCTAGAGCAAAACAGCATTAATGTTGGAAGAAGTGCTGAAAGTCTGTTCTTTGAGCCTTGAGAAGAGTGTTTATAGAATACAGAAGCAGCTGTAAAGTGCTGTGCTGTCAGTAATGATCCCTCTCGGGGCTTCCCTGCCTTTATAAAGGAGAGTTTGAGCAGTGTGAGAAATCAACATCGCATTCAACTTGTCATCTCATTATTTAGCTGAAGGGTTGAATGCCTTGCAGAAGGCCAGCAAGGCAACTAATTTTCTTCCCCCGCAGACAAGCTCCATGTCTGAGAGAGTTCCCACTCCAGTTCCTGGAGCACCACCAGCACTGGTTTCCCTGGAGCCTCAGAGCATGTGAGTATGTTTCCACCAAACACCCAAACTTTTCTTTTTCTGAGCTGTTCTAATCTTGGGATCTTGCCAGGGATTTTTGTGGTAATGAATCTTGTGTAACTAGAGATAATTAGCTTCTTTTCTCAATCTTTTATCCTGGTACTCCAGGGAGGCCTGGGAAGAGATGCTGTTGGACAATCTGTTGAATTTTGCCGCCACACCAAAAGGACTTCTGCTCCTCCAACAGACAAGAGCTATTAACGAGTGTGTGACCTACATGTTCTCTCGGTTCACCAAGAAATTACAGGTGATTTAATCACAGGGTGTCCACGGGTACTTAAAAATCTTTAGCTACTCAATGATGTAGTAAGGCGGTTAAAAAGAATGAAAAATGTCTTAAATCTACGGTTTTAAGATGTTTAAGTGTTTGCTCACGAATGAAAATTCCATAAGCAAAGCAAGGATGATTATATTAAAATGAAATGTTTTTTCTTTTTATTGTTTTCTCTTCCTGATCATTTAGTATGCTAAATTGTATGCACATTTTAGGTTAGAACAAAGAAATGTTTATGAATGAATAGAATTTAGGGAATTATAGTGGCAAATTCCTTTAAATTGTGATTATGTATGTAGTTTGCAACATACTTTATGTATATTCAGACCTGTAGAAATTGATCTCTATTGAGAAACGCTGTATTTGTTTTGTGTTTTATGCCCGTAAATGTTAGGTCATGTTTTACTGTGTTCAACTTCCATAGGTAAATTGTGAGATATTTTTCAAATATTTTCAGACCTGTAGGAAGTCACACATTTCTCAACATGTTTTCCTTCATTGTTTTTTTTTTTTTTTTTTATATCCTGTACACAAATAACTGGTCTGTTTTTATGAATACCCATAATCACATGTTATTTTTTTTCTCTTTTGGCAGGTCAGCAGGTGTGAGAAATTTGGTTATGGTGTCATGATGACTCAGGTTGCAGCTACAGCTCCAGGAATTTTGGCTTTGCAAAGCTCAGGTAGCCAAATATTGGTTTATGAGTAAATAAATCTGTACATAAGAGTTCATTGGCCTTTTTCTCCTAATAGCTGAAGGCAACTAATAATACACTTGACAAAATCCCTATTGCAATGATCTTCATTTCTGCTTTTGTTGATTATTGTAAAATTGTCTACCTTGATGTGTAGAAGGAAGATAAACTTCAAAAGGGAGACATGTTTGTTTGTATTTGATTGATAGGATTTGTTCAGACAATCGTGGTGGAGCTGTGGTCTGCCCTAGAGTGTGGTCGAGAGGATGTTAGGATGGTCCATCCTAAATCTACGCAAATGGACCCGATTGACAGAAGCTGCATTAAGGTTCTGACAGCCATCCTTCATTAAATCTATTCACTTCATCTATTTAATTGTATACCATTAGACTGTAATTTTAAAGCAGATATTGTATGTAGAAATATGCTGTGTTCTCAACTAATTAACTAATCACATCATATGATCAAATATGGAACAAAAACCAAAAATGTCTTAGCTATTTGTCTCATCACAGAAACATTTAATTTCTGTCTTGTATAGCATTAACATACATATTTTAGAATGATAGCCCAGGTTTGTTATTAAAACTGACTGATGACCATTACAAGTTGTCTAAAATATACTTTTTTTGGAAATGTGAGTTCATGTAAATACATTTCATACACTAGCCGTACAAAGTGCTATGCATATAAAACATATGATTAAAATAAGCAATTAAAATAAATTAAATAATAATCATATACTGATCACACATAACAAGCTTAACATTTAAAACGGTATTAAACATTAGAATAAGCATCTCACAATGTTTAATATATTCAAATACAGATATATTTTTCTTTTTGTGTTTGTTTCTATTCAGTCTTTCCTCTCTCTTGTGAATCTTCTTTCTTCTCCTCACGCTGTGTGGAAGTTATTGGAACATCGAGTACTTCCAAACAAGAACGAATACAATTTGAGAGAAATGGCCACGTCAGTTTTAGTGAGTACATTATTTTTGAATGCTGTGGGTCTTAAACATTATCACAGGCTATGGTGCATGAAGTAATTTCTGAGTCAGATTCTCTTCATGAGCCATTCAAATCATGTCCTTTTGGTGGAAGATTTTGACTGATGATTCATCATACATATTTTGGTCAACTCTGGACCTTTTCCACATTCATTTAGACATTCTGAGGAAAATTTGTTCACCCATGTTAGTCCAAGTTTTTTAAGTTGGTACATTTTAAGTAGATTTACTAATTTCTCAACGGATTCCTGCTCTTTCCTTCCTTTTCAGATTTTTAAAATAAATTAGTTTATAGTTCAGATATTCAGAACTGCTACAATAAATTTGTTTCATTATAAAATAAAAAATGTAGAGTTTCTAAATTAACAAAATAATATTTCTATCAACAAACCACAATGTAAAAGCAATTCAGAATTTTTAAAAGCCTAACTGTAATCAAATAACTGTAGTTATTTGATGTCTGAGACAATCATTCTGAAAATAGGTTAATTCATTTAAAATACATATGATCTTAAAACGACTAAGCTTTAAATACAACTCCTGTTACTACAAAGTAAAATCCTTTATCTCACCTACTAAGTCTCTTTCATTTTTAAAAGAGTTGCTATGAAGTCAAGTAAGCAGGAGATCAGTTTCCATCGTTTCCAACTTTCCATCGAAAATCATCTCAATAACATCCTGTTTGTGACACCATTATATGTTGATTACATTTATTAAATAGGTTAGTAAAAATCAAATCAAATTCACTCAGGGATGAGCAGTCCTAAACTCAGAAAGGCCTACACACACTAGTGATATTTGTATCACTATATAGCTCTCCCAGCAAACTGACACAATCATAATGTAACAAGCAGCCATCCCATAATCCAGCTTAATGCTGCATAATGGTAGTAGATTTTGAGACAGCAGAGTTGATTGTTCAGAAATGCACTAAAAATATCTAGAATTTAAATGATTTTTTTCAGTAATCATTTCCTCTTTCCATCAGGACCTGATGGACCGGCTCATCGTTATTAACTCAGACGCAAAGATTCACTCTCTTTTTAACTATGAGCAGTCCCACACATTTGGCTTGAGGTAAGATCAATAGTTCAGTCTGCTCTGTCAGTAAACGGATTGGAAGAGAGAGGAAGTGACAAAAGGTCCTTAGAGAAGTTTGATATCTGATTAGCCTTTTTCTCCATTCATCCTGCTCCTGGGAGCAATGGCTGATTGATTTTGTTCTTTGTGTTCTCTTCTCTATGATTATCCTGAATTAATGCTAGACAGGGTGAAACCAGGTTGTAAAAGAGATCTCCTGTTTTAAATGGCAGAGCAGATGGAATCCACCTACTTAAGAGAATAGACCTTTATGATTTTTACTTTCAGTAAAAAAATGCATGCATGTTTTTCATAGTATTATTTCACATATATCATGACATTTTAATAGTCAAATTTTGCACCTGATACTGATCTTAAAAGCAGAGTAACACTATGTTTTCCAGGCACTAGCTGATCCTGTTACTAATAACAATGCTTATTTTTTTTAGGTAAGTAGCCTTTTTACAAACAATAACACAGTGAGACTAATAATTTTAGAACAGCTTCTCTGTTTTGTTTATGAACAACTGGTGTTGATAACTGCACTAATATAGTAGAAAACGTTAAGTTATCCCTAATGTGTTTATCTTTAAAAACATTGATTTTAGTTTATTTGTAGTAACCCCCCCCCCCCCCTCATCTTGATATTCACCAAACAAAGTTTGCAGCCTGCCATGCGTGTGCAATCATCAATAAATAAAGTCATTCTACTTCTGTACTGTTTCACACAGCATCTGCCTTTGGCATTGACATGTTTTTTGAGTACGAGTATGAGAACGTGAGCTTGTTATTGGCCTGATACCGATCATTCTTGATATTATAATATTCAAATCACAAGTTCACATTACACAACATTATACACTGTCACAAACAGGTTTGTCGAGTAAGAAGAATCAAAGAATCAAATCAGAGAATCAAAACGGCCTGAGCCCTCTAGCACATGCAGTGAAAGAGTTTAGGTAGAGGTGGGGAGAGCTGTTTTAGTTGTCGAATGATATGTTACCTTTGGTACCATAGTGGACCAGTTAATGATCTGACGAGCACCAATTGTTTTAGGGGTACCAGTTATATGTCATGACCTCATCCGTATCTAGTTAGAGGAAATTCATGTTATTCTACAATGTAATCGTTTAGATAAACTTGACAAATTAAACTTCAGCTTTATGATTACATCTATGTAGATTTTTGCTCTTAAAGTTGCAAATTATCATTCTCTGTATTTGTCCTTTGTATGTGAAAATCCACCAAGATGTTTTTGATATTATTACACTTGTTTCACTGAAGTGCAAGCTTTCTATAAATCAGCCCATAGTCCTTTTGATTCGTCATCCTAGGAAAAGAATCACACTGTTTGTTCAACACAACTCAAACAAACTGCTAAATCTACAAGCTGATATGAGCCAAGGGTCATGCTTTTGAAAGACAAAAAGAAAATTTTTGAGTATCTAAAAGACATTTTTATGATTTGATATTGTTACCGGTGGTAGAAATCGAGCTTCGGTGATGGCAGGGTGATCATCTGTATAAACTAAAATGCTCTCTGATGCTCTCAAGTATTTGAGAAATAACTAAAATGTGACTTCTGTTTGTTCAAAGAGCTAAATTCTGTAGTAAACCCACTCACTCTCTTCGGTGTATACAGGTTGATCTCTTATGTGAAATAGTAGCATGCATGCAAATAATACAATATGTGTTTTCAATGTCACAACAAATGGATACATTGCCCTCTTGTGTCAGATTTTCAGCTTTTGTCCTATGGTCAGATTTTAAGCTTTGCACTTGATCAAAAACAATTCAAATCCAATCTCTGTATGAATACTTGTTTTTTTTATATATATATTAAAAAAAGTGTTTTAACCACGTCCCATACCACTTTGGGTGGATTGGCTGAACTTATTTCAGTTGTTCAATTTAATCTAATCTGCCTCCCTCTGTGTTGAACTATTTAATGTTACATATGTCCACAGGAAATACTTCTAGTCATGTCCAGTCCTCAAAGAGCAGGATCATTAGCATCCAACCCTCCAAGATTAATTTTGTTCAGATGTCTTAGTCATCCCTGTAATTACGCTTTAAATAACCAATAGATTTTTCCTAATAATAATCTGTTTATTCACTGTATTGATGATACCTTTGTAAGGACTCACGTCCTCCGTGCCACCAGGGGGCCCTTCTGCCATGCACCGGCTCTCCCAGACCAGTGGTGGTGCCCCTACCCTCAGTTTCGCTAAGAGCGCAGACAATCAGCCTCATTGCCAACACCTGTGTTTTGCCCTATATAAAGACGGCGCTTTCAATGCTTTGTGTTCAGTCCTGAACCTTCCTGCCTTGTTAATCAGAAACCCGTGGATCTGTGTTTAGCACAAGTTCTGATCCTATTTTTGGAAGTTAATTTTAAGACCCTCGAGTCTAATTTGTTTTGTGCCTTTTTTCAAGTCTTTTGTACATTTTATATATTTTTTTGTTACTCAAGTTTTGTTTTGGTGTTTATGTTACTGCAAGTAAAGATTTTTTTTAATTTTAACCTCTGGACTCCTAGTTGTCTTCCTCCTCTGCATTTGGGTTTACTGGAGCAAGGTTGCTCACTCTGTAACCATGGCACAGAGTTACGCCTGGGTTCGATCCCAGCTCATGCTGGATCGTTACAACATTGCTTTTTATGGTAAAAAGGAAAATTTGATTGGCGGTCACCAAACCATTTTAAATAATTTATATCTAAAATAGAATTTGTATTTTCAGTCTTCAGATTCTGAACAGGTTTTAACCGCAAAAGAAAAAATCGCTGCACTGATTCTATCATTGTCACACTACAGTGCTGTTTAATGTGTACATTGGAAGTCTGTAAACTATAATCAGCTTTACTCAGCAACATTGAATCTCATCATTAGAACCATTTGAGATGAAACGCCCCTTCACCCCACTCAGAATTCCAGTATACTTCTGTCTCTGAATTTAATGGGTACATTCATACTGGGAGATTTAAATTATTTTTAGATTTCATGATTCTATTTTATTTGCTTTTTTAATTTAACATTTTGTCATGATTTATTATACGATTCAATCAATTCCAGAATTATTGTGTATGTTTGATAGCTGGTATAGTGTTGAGCAGATTCCTTTGATTAAATTTGCAATGTGAAAGACAAACGAACATATTTCTTTCAGTGTCTTTAAGTACACAAAACAAACAGCAGTGAAACAATTTTGTATTAAATGTTTTTTATTAGCAGATTGACAATACATCTGTTATACATATGTCTGTTATAGATTCTTCTGGTCTATCCATGAGCTTCATAAAAAAATGAACATAACATGGTACTGCAGCAAATTTGAGGGAACCTTTCCTTGAAGCTTGGTAGAGAAGCTAAACTGCTCGAGAATAGACCATGATTAATTTGAGATTGGTTAAGTTAGGCAGGTTTTAGACAAATGGAGAAGATGAAATGACATGCAGCGAGCTATCAAATGATGAGAGGGGACTAAAAAAGCCTTCAAATAATGCATCCTCTTAATATTCAGCCAATAAAGTCCAAGGGACGAGGTGGGCAGACTTTGATTTTATCACTCAGCTGATTGCTGGTGTTGACACGAGTTCTGCCAGAACTAACACTTTATACCCTATAACTATTGTAGTTAGTGCTAATGGCATGTGAAAAGTCTGATATCATCTACTTATTTTATATTTGCTTTCTACAGGCTCTTGAGTGTGCTGTGCTGTAACCTTGATTCCTTTCTCCTGCTGGAGTCTCAATATAACATCACTGATCTGCTGCTACAGGGTCAGAAGGACAATGTGACCGAGCCAACCTCAGGTGAAGGGTGAGTGGCTTTCCTCGATTCCCTCCAGTATAGTTTAGCAGGACTCTTTGTTCAAAATCTATTCATTTCTGGTAATTTGTTTTAAATTTGATGCTTTATATTGGTTATGTCATCTTTAGAGAATTCATTATCGATGGGCTGTCTGTGGAAAGAAACCACATCCTAGTTCGAATCTGTGCAGTTGGGGGACCATCTGAAAGAAGACTCCCTCCCAGAGCCCTGCAGAAGGTCTTATGGTTTTACTTCCTGTTAAAGTCCTTTTACTTTGTGTTTCAGATTTCAAATGAACTGTGCTTTAATGACTGAGATTCTGAAGTTATGTTTTTTAGTCAAGCATGAAGTTTCCTGTTGTGAAGGCTATAAAGTTTTCTGCTTTGTCTTGTGCACGCATCTGTTGCTGCTGTAGAAGTGAAAGTATAAAGTGAAAGTTTTTAACTTCGCCCCTAATAAAAAAGTGAATGAGAGAAGAATCAAACTTTGAATTTTTTTTCTCATAAAGTTGTTTACGATAACATTTTGATTATTTAAGATAGATCAGGGTTTGATCAGGCTTACAATGGTTTGACGTATAGTTTGTTTGTGCAGTTGTACGTCATGCTTCGCAAGGGTGTCAGCACTGAGTTGTGTTAATGTGCAGCCTTCACAAAGTGCAATACGTAGGGTTGACTCTCATTTATAGATTGAAGATGAAGCTGTTGATTGCTGCCAAATTCAACTATCTTCAATCTATTTACCTACATACCACAAAATCTCAAAGCTGATTTTGTGGTATGTAGGTAAATCGATGTCTGATTGCCTTAAAGTCTAGAAAAAACTGTTAAAAATCAATAATATATTGAGGGAAAGAAGTATGTGACCTCTTAATAATATTACATATTTGCCCACTGATGCGGAATGTCAATAATTTGAAATTCGCTTTTCTAGATATTTCTTTTATCAGCCCCTTTTGGTAAAATGTACAAATCTGTATATTCTAATGCATTACTTATTAAACAAACAAATTAATCCGTAAAAGAAAAGACCTTGAATTGTGTGGATAAAGATGTGAAGGAACTGTTGACTGTGTGAAGAAGAGCCAGGGCTTAAGGGACAGGTTCAGTTGAAGACCATTTAGGACTTCCATGGGTGCTTGAGTTATAATCTGGAGCTCAGAGGCTGGAAATTCTTGAGAACGGGGTAAAGTTCAGAATAAGTCTCTGAGGTTACTCCAAATAGTTAATTAATTTATACATTTAACACTAATTAATTTTACATTCTTAGTAATTTATATAAAAGTTTTTCTAACCAAAAGTGTCTGTTTGTTCTGTAGGGTAATGAGCCTTATCCATGGCCAGTGGTGTCTACACTTCCTCTGCCCAAAGATTACATTCTCACTGTACCAAAGACTCACCGTACAAAACAGGGTATGAACATGTTATTAGCTACTACTGTATGAATAAAATGCATACATAAGAACACACTTATCATAGGATAACATTGCGTCATTTCCCAGCGATGGGTTGCGGCAGGGAAGGGCATCCGCTGCGTAAAACATATGCCAGTGAGTTGGCGGTTCATTCCGCTGTGGCGACCCCGAAAGGGAATAAAGCCAACATGAAGATGAATGAATGAACATTGCGTCATTCTCCTCACTCTTATAACATTATTTGCTATATTTTTTCCTACTACTTATTTCAGTGATACATAAACACAGAGCATCGCTCAATACCTTAGCACACCTTCATCCCTTTACTCTAATCTGATTTTAGTCATCAAAGGGTAAAGACAACATCTACATCAACATAAGCCAAATTTTTTGTCTCTCATACTGAACTTCTCTTTCGATGAAGCTTGGGTAATAAAGAGGTTTTTTATCTTCTGCTCTTTTTCAGACTCAGAGATTGGTGCTTTTTTCACTTCTTCTAAAGAAACCGAAAGAGATGCAAGCTGGATGGAAGACTGTAGAAGACAATTCTGCAAGTTCATGGAGACAAACACTCTCACTGGAAACGGTACGAAACAGAATCTGAAGAGGTTTCTCTAGTAATTTCAGATCTTACAGAAATTTTGAGATGAATAGTATATTTTTGTTGTCAATGTTGGAGTTGAGGCATTAGTATTCAAATAAATATATTGCTTAAACTGTTCACCTCTACAAGAAATAGAATTAAAATTATAGCCAATTATGCATTTTTCTGCTGTAATTATTAGTTTATTCTTAAAGCAACACTATATATTTTTTTTAGGCTTCAGTTTATATTTAGAAAAAAATTACAGTTACATTCATCAATAGTGTCACTGAAAACATTCACTCCAAATTGTCTGTATCGTCTACATTGAAATTATGAAGGTTGGTGGATCGGGTGCAAACAGTACACAAACCTTGCCTGCTTTGCGGTATATTTCACATTCCCCTTTTAAGAGATGAGATGAGATCATGAAAGTTATGAGAGTGAGTAAAGAAAAGCAACATACTGTCCTGGCTGAAGCAGCATTATTAGGTGTTAAGTTCACAAGCAAATTAATGTTTAAACAGCAGCGCTCAGTCAGTCTGGATTAGTAAAGGAATTTAACTGTGACTAATGTTTTAGCCCCTCATCTCTTCTGGAAGCTGGATCCAGCTGTGGGCAACATAGTAACTGAAAGCAGAGGATTTTTGACTGTAGGTAGTCTCAGACTCAGATGTCACACCAGCAGAAATCTAGCTAAACGTCTAATGAGTTTGGAATGGAAAGTTTGAAACGCTTCAAGATTCCTGAAGTCGTGTTTTGATTGATTAAACATATCTAGATTTTCAGTAGTAGCAAGTGTCGCGTTTATTTTCGTTCTGCCCAGAAACAATGTGGAAGCGTTTGAACGAGAACATCATGTATTGTGTATAAATACCAGTGATGCGCGGGTGGACCCGAAACAAGATAGACATGACTATTTTGTCCTGGTAACATTTCCTCGCTCAAAACATGACACGAAACATAACAATATGGCATTGGTTGTCATGTCAGACAAATGACCTCATGGGCGGTCTTAACCAAAAATAGCTGCCAAACCCCTTAGACGTTCTCTGAAGGTCTTGCCACGTAAGTCTAGACTATTGGAGCACCCAGCGAGCAAGAATTAGAAAGTGTTGCTCTAAGATTCAATTGCTCAAGACTATGTTCTGTTCTTTTATAACACATCAGCCTGTCTAATTTTAGAGACATACGCCTAGTTTGAAGGAAAATAACCTTTACGAGTAAGATTTCTTTTTTCCTTATTTTCCCATAGTACTCACTGACCTGTTGGAGATGGTTGTGCTGCACCTCTCGTCTTCATCCGACTGCTTCTTTCCACCGGCAGAATATAAAGGTCAGTCGAAAGCACCTCAATATTTCATTTATTATGATCAAAGTCTTACCAAAAAAACCCTGAGTTCAGTTCTGAGGCTGCTATTGAGAAAAACACAAGGATAAATGTAAATATACCACATTCTGTTTTAACAAATTGTTTCTTATTTTTATAAATTGTTTATTTCTAATTGTGTTTTATTTAAAAAGTAATCAACCAGCTGTTTTTTGCACCTTTGGTTAAAAAAATTAGTTTGTACAGAAAATGTTAATATAAAAAAACCATGTAACACAAATTTTAAATAGTATGCTACACTTCCTGAAAGGTAGAATAATGCTGATTTTTAGAATTCTCCCAAAAGCATTGTATCATCTCTCGATTAGCAGACCGGTGAGGGCAAGTTGTAGCACTTCATCTCACTTAGCTTCTCATGTCACAATCACTGACAGATATGAGCAGCAGGAAGAATGATTTGTCATTTATCCCAAACTGCCTTCCCCCATTGGCTCATTTGGCAGCCAATCAAGAAGAGTCACCTTACACTGTGCACATCCATCTGCGTTATGTCATCATTACAACTCTGACATTGTTTTTATATTAATGAGAACAGAGCCAATGCCATTGTAATTATATCAGTGAACCCATTTCCATCTCACCAAGGACATTCCCTCAATTAAAACCATTCTTGAGCTTGATTAACGTAGATTATGGAGTCCATGTTGATTTGTGGTTGATGCTAAATAAAAATTGCATTATTTAGCTGAGTATCTCACAGTGATATTCTAATGTTTGACTATTTTATTTAGAAGAAGTGATTATTTGAAGAGTGGCCTAGAGCCAGCACCCTGAACATTTTCACTGCAACCTTAATTAAACAGTTGACCACCCAGTTAAGGCTTGATTGAAAGTGAAGGTTTTGTTTGTTGAAACATGATTTGGACCAAACTTTGCAGGGTGTTGACTCTACAGGGATTCAGTTTGACCCTGATGTTGTAAAGATTTTGCATTTGTATTTTTCAGTTGGCGATAACAGTGTAAAAACCCGAAGCCTGACTTCTGTGGAGCAGATAGGTGTGGGGATATCCCTCAGGTAACGTTTTGTCATGCTTTCAATACAATAATGAGATTAAATGTCATAGTTTTATTGATTCAGTGGAAAAAATAGTTTTTGAAATTATTAACAGATGTTTAGACATCTTTAAAGTTTACTAAGAAATCTGGTTTAATATAGTCAAAGATCAAATAACAACTAGATGTTAAGGTTTGTACAGGAAACTTTATATTGGCTTGAGGCAGACACTTTTTAAAAATTTGATGAAACTTTAGTCAGTTGGGAAATGTTAAACGTGTTAAGCTGGTTGGAATCGGTGTCCATCATGTTATTAGCAAGAGATGTGTTGTTGGTATCCAGTTTAAACAATCTGGTTGCTATGGAGTCAGTGACATCATATAACATTCCTTGTATAGGTTATTCAAACCAACCCCCACATCTGAACTTTTTTTCCTAAGCTGAGATATAGATCTGCGAAAAGGGTTGAAATAAAAAAGCATAACAATCTGAAGTTATCAAAATGAATTTTTTACCAGTTTGAAAAATAAGTAAATATCCATAAACGGAATAACTATTGCTTATTCAAAACTGACAATAATAACAAATGTTTTCAAGTTAAATTCTTCAGAATATCTCCTTAGTTTAAATGTATTTCTTTGAAAGCTCTTTTTATGTGAATTGTATACTGCGTTATGTAAATGGCTCTCTCTTGAGTGCTGAACTTTTAAAAACTTTTTTTTTCAGAAACTTTTTTTTTCAGATTTACTGGGATTTAGCTGTCAAAATTAATAAATTTTATATCACTCATATTCAATGATGTCATTATTATAGCAAATAATCAATCTGGAAACAAGTCATAGCACATTTAGTTCCATTACAATTCCTTTGAGTGTGTTTACCTGCAGATATGGGAAGTTCCTAAAGCTCCTGCGAGACGATTCAGAGCAGGATCTGTGTCTTCTGCTTAAGCACTGTCAGGAGTTTCTCTCTCAGCAACAGGTCAAGGTTTCCTCTGAACTCTGTATCCTTTTCATGCCATCTGATGACAGTCAAGTTGCTGATATTCTAATGTCGATGACTGTTTCTAGGTCATCCAGGGATTCCTCACTGCCTATATTTTATATAATGAATACAATTGATTTTAGTGTCTCACAAACTGTTTAAAAACAATATTTTTTGTAAGGAAATTTCATTGTGTGTTTGTTTCATGTAGTGCTGGCCAAAAAAAAAAATTGGGATTATAAAATGTATTCAGCAAACATTGACTACCTTGCTACTTTGCAGTAAAAACTTTTGGTTTCTATAAAATTATTTTTTGTCTCATTCTATTTACAATCCACATTTTGTATTGGAGCAAAAATTGAAAGGAAAATCATTCCCAACATCACAAATGTCTTCACGTTCACTTTTGATCTAATTTGATTCCATCCTATCAGAACAGTCGCCATCTGATACCCATCGCCATAGCAACAGTCATTGTTGGGTCAAGCTCCAGAAATGACTGAAGATTCCTTGACCCAGGTGTCAGCCTATTTTCAGGGTGGTTATCCTGGGCACGATTGGTTTGCCTCCACGGTTTTTCTCTTAATGCATGGTGATGTGGGACGCTCTCTGAGTCTGCTGTTGCGCTTTTCTCGTCTGCTTCCTTCTGCCTTCTTGTGGACCCCGAGATTACACAGCTCTGTGAGTGAAAACCCTGAACATCAGGATTTGTTTTAAAGCTGTTTTATTTTTGATTTAACAACCTTCAAACCCTATCAGCCTATCAATTTTTTGTACAAGAGAAAGAGCATACAGTATTATTACAGTAATTACAATAAATGCATTGAATGTAAGTAAATACATCAGTTTTGCTTTTTTATGCTCTTTTTTTATAGTAAACAAAATGTCCGTTCTGAATCTAAATATTGACTGAATTCAGAAATTCAGAAATGTATTCCTCCATATTTCTAACGGAAAAAAGTTTTAACTAACGTATGTGTTTTGTTTAGATGCATAAAATGTTTAGATGGATCTATTTTCGTTTGTAAATACAGGGAGGAAAAAGAGGATATCATGAAAGTGCAGTGGCTTACTGGTATTACTGTATTCCAGATACCTTCTCTGGTAGTTTAGTTTTAACTGTAACAATACAGTTATACAAACGAAATACAAAAAAACACATTTCTTATTGCAGCTCAGTAGATTTCTTCAGCTCGAGTGTACATACTTTTTATTTACCTGAGACACTGTGATGCGAATAAGGATGCGCAGATGTTGTTCTTGCAGACTGTAAGAGGAAGAGCCAATGAGAGATATAGGATAGGTTTGTAAGATTTTTCTTTTGTGGTTCCGACTGCTTTAGTAAAACTCATTTGTATAATTCAGCTGTGTTCTTATAGATTATATATAAAAGTATGATATGGTTAGCTATAGTGACTTGTTTGTGTGACCTCTTTAACCAAAATATTTTGCCTCTATTATCATATTCACCAAATATAGCTCTTTTCATCATGAAACTTGAATCATTTTCCCTCTTTACTTAGGTTCATCTACCAGTAGAGATTGCTCAGTCTGGAATTCATCCCGTCTACTCCTGCACTGCTCACTATGTGGAGATGTTGCTCAAGGCTGAGGTTCCTCTGGTTTATTCTGCCTTCAGAATGTCTGGCTTCACCTCCTCTCAGGTGAGATAGTGTCAGTTCTTCATTGACTTTTTCATTTATATTGTCTAATCTCACTATCCAGAGCTGTTAAACTCTTTTAAACTTTAAAATAGTGCAGCTATTACTCAAATATTTCACTCAACTATCTCTTTGTTTTTAAACTGTAGCTAGTAGCCCTGAAGGGTTTCTATTTTTGATCAAATGATGACGTGTAAAACATGATGTTCTCCAAACAGAAAAAAGTTACAATTATGTTAATCCAAAATATATTTTAGTCACTATTTTTGGAATTAACTCCATGGGTCTCAACCCCAGGTTATGCAAAAAAAACCTTTAATTATTTCCTATGTTTTGTTTAATTTTGAGAAATAGCCATGTTCTCTAAATTTCATTGTGATCACTCAAGCTGCAAAATTAAACCTACAAGCTAGCAAAATCCTTAAGAACAGTTTCATCGTGAAAAAAGAAGAAAACCTAAAAGATGACATAGAAGAGCTTACAACCTTTGATCAACAGAAAGCTTTTAGCAGACAATACCAGGGTTTGTACTTGAAATGTAGGTTGATCACAACAGGTCATTCCCACATTTATGCATATAAAGCTGCAACCAATGAAAGAAACCTTAAAAATGGCTTTGCCACTTTGATACCATGTACCTTTAATAAATAAACAAGCAAAACAAAAGTTTTTGCAGAATAAAATAGCAACACAAAAAACAGAAGGATGTAACAAGGACCATCTAATGATGCTAATAAAGTTTTTTTTTTTTTTTAATCCTCTGGTGTGGTGCAAATCTATTGTTGAAAAAACTCTCTCCCCATCCATTCATTTTTGCCCCCTGAGGGGTATTTAAAGTTAACAATTAACTAAAAGCATGTTTTGTGGCACATAACCAAGCGGATAGGCAGTTCTTCTAATCCAAATCCAAAAGGCTCAATATTCATGTTCGCACTGTAAAATATTTGGCAAGTTGGTTACTAGGGTGCTCTGATTGGACGTATGACTACATATTTTGTTCTTTGATACTATGAATAGGTCTGAGTCAGATGTTTTGATCTAAAGCCATACCATCATTTTACACCAGAAACCTTTGGGGTTGTTTCTAGGGTGCTGAAGTTGGTTGCTAGGGCATAGCTTAAAAGTTATGCCACTAATGTCATAATAGCCACACTCATATGATACTACCTCGAGTCTCTTGACCTTGTAATCCAGAAACCTCTGCTAATTCCACATCTTTGGAGTCCTTTAAATGAACAATGAATGGAATAATTGATTATGCCCTTCTCTAAACAGTATTATATAGTATGAATGTCCTGTGTTTAGTCTCAACACATGGATTTTACCGAAGTGTTGCATCACTTATAACAGGAATCGTGATGGCAGGGTGAGTTTGTATAGCTCTCCCAAAGTGAAAAATAATAACACAAGGACATTCTCTCTGACTTGAAGGGCTGAGCATCTTCATAGACAAATGTGGTTTCTACGCACTGCCTCAAAGCTCTGCCTCCAGTCTTCTGTCACATTTACTCAGCATTGACCTTTTCACACTGTCAAGGACGAGCTTGTTGAAAAGTGACATCTTTTTTAAGTTTAGCTGGATTTTTATATATACTCGGCTCACTTTCAGTAGAGTGTATCATGTTTCATCTCTCTTGGGTGATTGTTATAGCACTTTTAATATTAAGTGTTTATGCTTACGACTGAGAAAACTGATTTCCAGAATAAAAACAGCTATTCAATGAGAATTTTCTCTGACCTTCAGAACAGTCCATCCTTAGATTCAGCAATTTGGCACGTTTTAAACATCGTCTGGGGATGTTGTTGCTCTCTTCTTTTGGATGACGTGACAGGATCACTTTCACAAGGCACTGACTGATAGCAGTGGTTAACGCCACACATAGCCTGAAGTCAATCAATAGCATTTAAACTAGAAACAAAACTTGTGCAATAAGTTGCTCCTTTCTTAAACTACCAATAGGAAAAACTAGTCAATTTGAGAAGACAAAAAATGTCCCATAGGACTTCTAAGAAGAATACCCCCATTCTGGTGTGCTGGAGAAGGCTCTATTTATTAGTGAAAAATTAATGCAACACTGGATGTAAGTAAACCTTGTGCAGAAGCTTATCGAAACAATGCCAAAAGGAATGCATGTCGTAATCAAAGGTAAAGGTGATTGAATAAAGTAAAAACAAAAGTGTGTCACTTTTTTAGTGGCAACTCTTTGTCTTTCTTTTTTTTGGATGGGTGGGCAGTGTACTGTATGTTATGTACAGTCAATGAAGTCCAAAAATTACAGTATATTTTAATATTCTTTTTTTTTTTTGTTGGTGTTAATGTGAAGAGAAATCAGTTGTGACTCTTGGTTAAAAAAGGTGTGCAAATTGCTATATTTGTTTGGTTTTTTTCATGTGTGCAATTAGCAGTCAAATGGATTAAATTTGAACTGTCTGTTAAATTAAATTCGCTCTCGTCATGCTTTATGCTTGAGTTTAGTAGATTTAGTTCCAGATATGAATTTCTTGAAAGAGCTGTTTTAGTTGTGCAATGTCAGTTCAAACTGAACAGAAAACTGCACAGACACCATTAACAAAGCAATACATATGGTAAATAAAATAGAAAGAAGACAGCATAATTTATTTTATTCTGCCTGAAGATTGCATTCACAAAATAACCTATTCCCTTTAAGCATCAACACAAACATAACAAAAATACATCTGCATGCTATGTGTTTAATAAGCAAAGAAATAACATGACTGAAAGATGCAACTAGTTTTGAAAACACAATAGTTTAGTGTTAAATTGTACATTGAATGTTGCATCTGTGTTAGAGGGCGTCTGTGTAAGTAGCCTGCCAGTGTGCAATGTATGAGATTAAGGCTGGAGTTGAAGCTTTTATTCTGGTTGCTTATTCACTGTTTGTTGACAAACAATAATAAACAAAATTGAATGATTTGATGCCTGTTTTTTTCATTCTTGTAATGTTCATTCAGGGTTTTTTGGTTACATACACTCTTGACATGTATCTTGTTTAGTGCACATTTATTTTGTTCACAGGTACATCATACTGTCAGCCTTACAGAAAATATAGACTGTAAGAAAATTTTTTTGCTTTCATATGATTGAGGTTAAGATATACAGTTGACATTTGCGTATATGATCAAAACAATTAATGCTTCTTACCACATTCAACTCTAACAAGCTTTTTTTTCCCTTCTAACAAGTTTCTAATAAAACACATTAAAACTGATGCTCTTAATTAATCAAAATGTATGTAATCTCGCAACCAAAAAATAAATATCCTAGAAATCTACTAAATTTTTACAAATTAATTATACAATATATCAATATAATCAAATAGCAAAAATACTAATCTTCATGTCGGCTTTCTTCCCTTTTGGTGGTCACCACAGCGGAATGAACCGCCAACTCTCTGGCATATGTTTTACGCAGCGGAAGCCCTTCCCAGCCGCAACCCATCGCTGGGAGACATTCACACACACTCATTCACACTTTTAACACTATGGGCAGTCGTTCTTACTCAATTCACTTATACCGCATGTCTTTGGACTTGTGGGGAAACTGGAGCACCTGGAGAAAACCCACGCGATCACGGGAAGAACATGCAAACTCCACACAGAAATGCCACCTGCCCCAGCCGAGCCTAGAACCAGCGACCTTCTTGCTGTGAGACGATCGTGCTACCCACTGCGCCACCGTGACGCTACAATACTAACAATAATAGGAAAATCAATAGATTGCAATCTAAAAAATTAATTTGAGATCATTAGAGGCCTGTTTATTTATGCTATTGAATGCTCAGTGTAGCTGTCATCAATAAAACTACATTTAAATTTGTAATACACACACAACAAAGAGTTTATGACAATGTTTTAATTCTTAGAAATGCTCTTGAAGGCAGGTGGGTTGTTTTACTTGTGTTTTAATTTATTAGGATTGTCACACCCCACACTATTGTCACACCCTACAACAGTGCTGCATTTCAGCACATGTCTTATTAACTTTTTACTTCTTGTATAATTGCTTTCTTGAAATGTTGTATTTTTTAATCAAAAAACTGTATTTGTTCATTTTCCTGTCTACAATTGCTGTGCAGATCTGTGTTCAGTGGCTTGGCCAGTGCTTCTGGAACTACTTGGACTGGCCTGAAATCTGTCAGTATGTGAGCACGTGTGTGATCATGGGAGCAGATTACCAGGTCTACATGTGCGTCGCTGCCCTGCATCACCTACAGCAGGATATCCTGCAGCACACGCAGATGCAAGACCTCCAGGTTTTCCTCAAGGTGTTGATAAAACTCAGAGTTAACATTGTTTTATGCTCAGTTCAAAATAGACATTTGGTTGCAAAGGCTTACTATATTATTTTCTCTTTTATTTTGTTAAGATGAATTTAACAAATGTAATTGCCATGTAACAACTCACATTTCTAAGGAGCCCATTTAACGATGATTTATTATTCATACTAAAATTACAGTATTTTCCTGTAGATTTACTATATGTTACAGTAAACGTTTCATTTTTATTACATAAAAAAAAACCTTAATCTGAGTAAGTAACGTCACTGTATATAAAGATTTGAATAAATTTGCAAAAATATATAGTGAATGATTTCAGCACTGTGCATGTAAATTACAGATACATACTTTTAAAAAGAAATTGTATTAGATCGTTAGACACTTAATTTAATATCTGTTTTTACTTTTGATGATTTCCATTGTGGAAGTGGATAAATCAGACATTCCATTTTTTATTTAAGGTCATAAAACATCATCTTAATTAACACTTTTATAGGGCATTTCTAACATTAGAGTAAAATGCTAAACGATCTTATTTTGGATGATTCGACAGAACTCACTCTTTGTTTGCAGCATTTCAAAAAGCAATTTCCTCTCACATCTGAATACTTTGAATACTGTGCATCACTCTGCCTTTTGAGTTCAAAGCATCCTTTAAACCTTTTAAGGCTTTGTTTTTCCTCAGTGTTATCTGCTAAAAAGGTAGTGGGAAACCTTTAATGTGTTTAGATAATTGTTACTTTGAAATCAAATGAAATTTTCACTTAAAACGCGTCCGTTTTTTCTTGTTTGGACTGTCAGTCTAATTGTCAGGAAGGCATTCCTAAAATATGAAAGGAGCGGAGATCTAATTATTTTAATTCAGTAGATATGCATGTATCTTTGGCTCATTTTGGTGCCATTGGAACTATTCAGAACTAACATACAAAAAGACAAACCACTTTTTATTAATCAAATTTAAGATAAATAGAAATAAATCTATTAGATACAAAATCACTAAATGTCATCTTAAATCTAAGCAGCTTAACTCAAATTGTATGACTTTGCCTCACTCACTGCAAAATTTTTCTAATATTTACCTCAAAAATACCATTTCTGAATGTTATAAACTCATCGCTATCGATAAGTTAAGTTCTTAAACAGCTCAAAAATGCAGTAATTAAACCACTAATCAAGAAAACGCATCTGGATCCTACTGAGTTATCCAACTATAGGCAAATCTCTAACCTTCCGTTCTTGTCAAAAATATTACAAAAAAGTTGTAATAGGACAGCTAAGCTCTTTCTTACAGAAGAGCAACTTTTATGAAGATCTTCAATCTGAATTCAGAGCGCATCACAGCGCAGAGACTACGATGGCTGAAATTTCAAATGATCTGGGAATTGATTGGTATCAAGGAAATACCTATGTTCTAGTTTTGCTAGATCTCAGTGCGGCCTTCGATATAATAGATCAGCTCGTTCTCTTCAATCACAAGCAGGACTACTAATTTTTCTGAAGATTATTAAATCCACCAGTGGGGGAAGAGAGTTATTATATAGAGTCCCTGCCAAAGCTTTGGAACAAACTACCGGATGTTGCCAGGAGCTCAGCTAAGCTCACAGAGTTCAAAACTAAACTAAAAACATATATGTTTAATCTAGCATTCGATTAACTAGCTCCTGGGATTTGTCCAAGCGGATATGGTGTCGAAGCGCTATAAACATACAAACTATTGAAAAAAACAATGTGTTTCATTGTCTAACCTATCCCCATCATTTATTACTCATTTTGCTCCAGATGCTGATCACCTGTTTGTTGTCTGTTACATTTTTCTACGCATTGTTTTTAGTTTGTTAGTTTCTGTTTTATATTTCTTGGTTTTTTTTGATGGATCTTAAGTTTATTTATTCTTTATGTTGGGGAGGTGACTAGCACCTGCCTTAGTCAGCGAGGTTCCAAGGGACCTCACAGAGGGAACTCCTATTTACTCTACCTGATCCATATGAGGACTTTGTGAAGCTGCTTTGAAAACAACTGCTAAAAAGCGCTATATAAAAACTTGATTGATTTGATGGAATGTAAATAAATGAAGACCACACTGAAGGTTATGGTTTCTCTCACACAGTTTTATTAAATGATTTTGACAGTGTTAACATCAAAATAATGGTACACTATATACTTACAGGCCATTCAACTTTCTTAAAAGAAAGCAAAATAACAAAGTTGGTCGTTTTCTGCAGGTGCTTTATAGAGAAAAAAGGAACTGATTTGCAACGGAACACAAAAACGTAATCTGAGGAAATGTTTTAGTTTTTCAGAGGGAACTCAAAACTTTTAAATCCCCTCCTCTATTTTTCTTAGGACTGCAACTTACATTTTTAAAAAGTGTTTTTTTTTTGTTTTGTTAAAAAGTAGGTTTTGCGGTTTCAAAAATGAGTTGAACAAAAAGTAACTGATGTTTGGGTTTTACTCAACTGAAGCACAGTCTAATGTCAGTCTAACTTTGTGATAGGTATTCAGTGTTTTCGAGGGGGCTTAAAAAGTAAAAAATAAATACAAAATAAAGACCACATTTTAGGCCTTAATTTTTTTAATTTACTGGTTTAGGGTTTAAATATATTTTCACAGATCTTATTTTTCAGATGTCCATGTAAAACTCTGACATGTGTTTTTGCTGTTGCTTGGGGTTGCCAGAGATTAAGAAATGCTCCGAAATGCATTTTTTAATGATGGTTAGGTTGTCATAATCAAGAATATAGAAAATATGCATAATAAGTCATATATTGACACAAGCATTATGAATGTAAAAATATGAAAAAATATAATATGGTATGATTTTAAGGGTTGTCAGAGATTGAGAAAAATTGGGTGCATAATTGTGCATCTCTGCTCTTGTGTGGCAAAATCTGCTTACACTACATGCAAGCTTCAAACTCATAAAGGTTGATTATCCTTTCTTTTCATTATCTGTTCGGCATTTGAAGAGAACGGTCCTTTTATAATTCTAGCAGTTGGGGTTGCATCCTCTGTAAACAAAGCATAATTTATCTGGCGTCTTATAAACTCTATTTATCCCCAGTTAAATGTCAGAGCATATTAGCTAGAGCCTTGTTTATTTAGTCGGTGGATATATCAAATCTTGTTTATGAAGACATTTTTTTAGAGTAGACAGTAAACATATGTTTTAGGTTGTAAAGTTTTACTTTATTTCTAATGGCATCCCATCATCACACTCCTCTGAGAATGGAATTGGAATGACAAGCTCTCATTAAATGGGAGCAATATTTCCTTCCCTCATTCTTCAGCTTCAATCTGTGCTTCTCTCTCCTCTGTCTTGTAGGAAGAACCGATCCATGGATTCAGGGTGAGTAATTACCTGAAGTACATGGAGGGCTTGGAAAGCACTTACAGATCCATGGTGCTCTCGGACATGCGGGGCATCTTAGCCAGGAGCAGCTAAAAAAACAGCCCTCAACACCAGCAGGGACTGCTATTGGTACAGAAAGAAGGGAAACTGGCTGTAATTAGGTTAGTTGTTACACCAGTCTGTAAGGAAGCAGTTGATGTCAGTATTTATTTATTTATTCACTTTGATTCTGTTTGAATTTGAGGATCATGTGTAATTGGGTTGTTTTTTTAACTTAGTGACATCATCAATGTAAAAAAAAATTTTCATTAGACCTGATGTGGGAAAAGTAACTTTCTCAAAGGAATTTCACTCACAAAATATCATTGTGCTCTCACAAAAGATGTGTGCAAAAAATAGTGCAAAATATTGGCCTAAAAATATTTATATACGCTCTAAAAAACAGTGCTACTTCTCACCAAATCTGGTTCTTCTGCTTGTAATCATAGAGGAACCTTTTTTGTGCCTATATAGAACCAACTACATTTAGAACCATCAGTGGCCCTCCAGAAAATGAGTTTGAAACCCTTAAACAGCACTTCCACAGGTCACTTCTATATGGCATCATTAGAGTTTATCTGTAAACATATTTGTGTTCCCTAGCAAAAAAAAAAAAACATGACTATTTAAATTTTACTCTGAAGGGGCTCATATCTACTTTGGAAGGATGTAATGGATCTGCAGATTTTAGTACTATTTTTCATTTTTAACAATTATGTGAATATGGTTATAAAACAGCACAAAAAGTGATGTGACAGGAAACAAGAAGTTCTACCACTGGTAACAAATGAAGTCCACACAGAAGGTCTCATTGTTTATTAGGTTATTTTGACAGTGTAGTGGTTTACTTATATACTTACAGATCATTCAATATACTCAAAAAGCAAAATAAAAAAATCTCTAGGTGATTCCTAATGCTATGGTGTAAAAAGAAAGTGTATATCAGAAGTTCTTTGCTTGGGAACCCAAATATGTCATGTTGGGAAATTGCCTTTTTTTGCTCAGACATGCAAACATTTTAAATCTGGTATCCTTTTTTCACAGGAATGTGGTTCCTTAAAAAAAAGTGTGTTTTAAAAAAAAACTTTGTTAATAATGATTTTTTGGTAATGTGAAAGAAATTGGAAAAAAGTAATAGCTGACTCGAAAGAGGATTAGGTGTCCTCCACTCTAAACCAGTCTTGAAATTCAGAACATTTCTCAGTATTTGGCTCTGTCTAACCTTTTTTTCTCAAATTTTCAACTTTTTGTTGGAGCTCTTAGATAAAAGAGGAAATGTTGGGGGTGGAATGGGGACAGAATTCTATGCTTAAAGTCTGAATTCTATTAAAATGAGAGAGAGAGAGATGAATATGAGTTCTGTTAAAAAAAGTTGTTGTTTTTTCATGTTGCATCGTTCTAATCCTCTTTTGTATTTTTACAAGCATTATGACATGTTAACAAGGGTTTATTTACATATTAAATCTATTAATATTATTACTTTTATTGAATTTTAAAGTTAAATATGTTCTTTTTGTGGCTAAATTAAGTTTTCATAAAGTTAGTATTTTGTACTAATATCTTCTTTAAATAAACCATGTCCTTACAGTGACTTTTGAACATTTGAAAACAGTATTCATGAACTGGTCGATGCTAATATTGACCAAAGCTTTAAAAAGTCTATGGATTGTATAATATTTCATAGGAATAAAAACTGACCTAAAACATTTCTTGTGTCTATTATTGAAAGCGAACATGAAGTCTCTTGTAGAATCAGATATTTACAAATAATTACCTCAGGAAGCTATTATTGTCTTAAAGACCTAAAATAAAGCCTAAAAACAGATTTTCTCCACATCCCCAAATGTTATTTGCAGTATTAAAAGTTGCTAAACAAGTTTTAATACTTTTAATATAAGTGTTTAATATTTCATAGATAAGATGTGATCATTTCAAATGTGAGCCTGTGATGATAACCCAGGCCAATCGTACGGTTTCTATTTTATTTATTTTGTAGTCAAATGCATATATGAACATCTGCTGTCTCTTATTCCTATTTGGAGAAAACTGTGCAGAGATGGAGTATCAAGATGACAGGCTATCATTAACACGTAGATGCAATCTCTCAGCCTCTCCATCTGTAACTCGCCCAGTGAATAATGAATTAGATCATTAAAGAGGCGTCCTTCTCCTTCACAACAACTGCTAAATATTGCATACTGTTTTCCCAGTAGGAGGTAGAATGTTTTCAATGTATGCTCGAAAATTTTTCCCTCCGAGTGCAAATTTTTTACTAAAGTTATCTTATGGTCGAAGCAATTCTATGTTCATGCGCCGACAAAAATGTTATCAAATCAGCTGGAATTTCCTCATGTGTAATCAAAGCTGTACGCATTAATCAGGTTAATGGCAAAATGACTGTAAGTTGGCCAACACTGCTCAAGAAAACCGGAGACTGTTGTTATGATTTGGCAGCGCAAGCCTGTTTTGTCATAGACGTTGATGCATCTGCAGAACAACGATCTAAGATGATTAGGAAAGAATCATTTTGGGTAATTAAACTGATTAAATGATAATTAGGAACAGTTTGTCTCTGCTTTAGGCTCAAGGGGTTGCATTACTTGATTTTCTTTGGTGATTGTGCATTATTTCTATCTTTCTTTACATTAATTTTAATGGCTGTTCTAAAAAAATCTTTTAGTTTGATGAAGGCAATAATCCAGTCCATATATTCCCACCTTCCTTGACTTTTTGAATAACCAAAAAATAGATTTGGTTCTTTGAGTGAGTGCTGAAAACTTTTTTTATGTAGTTACTCACAGCCTTGTGTTGGATCTTTTTTCTTGGATTGCTCTTTGGTTGTGGTTACGGTGGAGATTGTTGCCTCTGTGTACGGTTGCTTTTAGAGAAATTTCCAAAAAAAGAAGCTGCCAAACCCAAAACTTAAACCTTTATTTTAATCAACCTGGAGGCTAAGAATCTTGATTTAAAGGTGGTCAAGTCACTCGTATCACCATTGCTGTCTTATTTGTCATCCAGTATTGCTTTTCTTAATCAAGCAATTATTTTAAATCAAGGATAAGTAGTGATGGTGAAATGGAAGCCTGCTTTTTATTATTATTATTATTATTATTATTATTATTATTACTGTACCTGAACACAAATGCAACCAGAACCTCAGTCATTCAAATTTGTTTTGGAGCTCAGTTGATGTTTGTCTTATTCCTAAATAAAAAAGCCATTTAATGATGTACAATTGTATTTTTTCTGGATAATAGTATATTGGCTTTTTGAAGTGGGGAATATTTATGACAGTGAGATTGACTGTATATTTCTGCTGTTGCTTCTGCAGCTTTGTTTTTTTTCACTCATGGTTGTGTGCATTTAAGTGTGTTTTTAAAGATAAATGAATGTTTTTCTTCTACAATAAAGTGCTCCCAACAATATGACCAAGCCTTTTTTGTCACTAGCTTTTCCTCTTATTATTCTTATTATCTTTCTCACTCTATTATACCTACTATATTCTTTATTTAATTAGTGTATAAATAAATCCGGTCTATGTATCTGCGCATGCTGTGTGTAATGTATGTACTCAATGTTCAGTGTTTAAACTAACACTGACTCTATACTAAAGCACTCTGTCTACATAGCAACAACAAATGGCAACAGTAATAATAGTAATCTCCTCTCAAAAAAACAAGTAAAGCCTGCCAACACCAGACTTCTGGAACCGGGTGCTAAATGCCTCAACAATGTGATTTAGGCCTCATTCACATCAGTCAAGCAGTGACCCCCTTCTCCTATCAATACGCAATAGGAATTGACTGGACTTGTAATGCCTGGACTGACCACTTGAGGCTGATCTTTCTCGTCATTTCTGGTCCACCAAATTTGTGATCTTTGTCAAGGGAAAGTGGTTGATTTACCCAAGCTCTGAGCCACATTTGCTTTCTTCTAAAACCTACGGGTGATGTCACACATGTTAAATCTATATTATATGCAGGCAACGGACACTACTCAACGACATTTCTGCTTTAAACAATCCATGTGGTGTGGAGTAAGAGGTGTTGAGTTGGACGTCACTAAGAAAAGCTAAGTTCATATGTTTAGCGCAATTAATAATTTTTAGCTCATTGTTCACATGCAAGTCAATCAATTAGATGATTTAGAAATAAAAGGCAGTTCAATTTAAAGAGTGGGCATGTGTATATGCATTAACCATAGAATATGATAACAACATTGAAAGAAATTCAAAAGTTCATACAAGTCAAAGATGCTTCTATCAACTCTTTTTAATATTTAAAAACTTCTAAATACATGAAATCTAATCACTAAATGACTAGCATCATTTTCAATGAGTGAGTTTACCAATAGCTAACACAATTATAAACAGGCTATTTGTAATTTTATTCCAATTTCACACACTTCCATCTAAATTCAGAATTATTACTTGTCCTTTTAGCATATTTAGCATGTGTCAGTAATGATGGACACACAATCAATCCAGTCATCTTTGAAGAAGACATCACAAGCGTTATTCATCTCCATTAGTCCCCAGAACCTCAGGGGCTTAGAGAATGAATCTATTTTCTCTTTCTTTCAGTTCTAATCTTGACTGATTAGTGTTTGATTAGAATGCATGACTATAACTCCCTCTCTAACCCAAGGCACAGCAACATCAATGATAGGTCAGTCTCACCTGCTAATGGGTGAGACGGAGATGGTCGATGCTTGCTCCTTGTGGAAAAGAAGAGGCTTAAACATGCGGCTTAACCTAAAGAGAGTTTAAATCTACAGACTTTGTGTGAAAAGTTAAAGTCTTTTATGTTTAGCGTACGCTCTGGATAGAGGAGCCTAGAGACAAAAGAAGATTACGATGCGGGCATAACCCATTCGGAAAGAGCCATTTATTTATTACCCACATTAAGTATTGTACACATGCATTCTCAGTCACCATCAGCATGTCCTGTCTGCTCTTGACAGTTTGATGTATTTAGAGGTGTTTCTGCTCAGAAATGTACTTGTGGCTGTGATTCAACCCATAATGACGCCATCAGCACAATTCCCTACAGGCCCAGCTATTAACCATTAGGTTAATTGCAAAAAAAAAGTCTCATTAGCGTTATCATGCAAGCAGCCATTTAAATTAGCAGGAACACCGCATTCATCAAAGTGCAAACAGAGTCCAGCGAATACAAACTAATCCATGCACCGCTCTATATAATAAATTATATACAAATCAGGTTACAACACACCAAAATTGTATTTAATGACTGAAATTCCATTTCCATGCCAACTAGTGTCTATAAGGCAAGGAGTTGCAAGAAATGTAATTTTATCTTTGTAATTGAGGACACTCGGGGTTGTGTGGAATACTGTAATGGGTGATTCTTACTGTAAGACAGTATAATTACTGAAAGCTACTTGAATCCGTCTCATTGGTGGTTCATAACTTTATTTTTCAATGATTGCATCAGAATATTCACACTAAGAGAAAAGTGTTTTGGCTGATTTTTGCATGATGTATTAACATCACTGTAATCCTGATGTACTTTTTGGTAAATTGTGGAATAATGGTGCAGATTGCATCCATCCAAAACCTTTACATGCTTTTACCATTGTTGTCTTCAGATTATTCTGTTGAGAGTAAAGTAGTTGTCAAAATAAGATTAGAACATGTTAACCCTGGTTTCAAAATGTAAAAAAAAAATGTCAGTGAAACTTTTGAGATCAAAGAATTTTTTTTAAATTTATTTATTTTTTTATTGTTGCATTCATACATGTTAAAACAGTGACAACAGTAAATCTTCTTTGATACAAAATAAAATAAAATGAAAAAAATTTTACCCAACAAACTAGGTAAACAAAAACATATAAAACAAACCAAAGGAGAAAAAAAAGAGATACTCTGGGGTTACATGTCTGATTGAGATCCAAGAAAACCCAAATGGTGATTGTACATTGGTATTCCAGCGGCTTCGGTGGCTTCCTCCACTGAGCTGATCAAACATGTTTCTGCTTAATGCTTTTCATTTATCAATGCATTCCCATCAGCAGACAAGCAACAGCCTCAGAGGAGTGTTTGAGCCCTGGAACATTAATGGCAGACGCCACCTCAGAAAGGTCTGAGTCATGGCACTGAGCTGCTAACAGAGATCTTAGGGATCAGACTGGCCATTAACCCTGGTAAGTGAAGTGTGTAAGTGGACTGTGTGACAGTCTTGTGAAAGGACAGTCCCTGGTTATCTGTCTGGTGCACTGCAAAGCCCTTGCACCAATACAAAATTACTAGGATTGTATTGAAGTCTTACGACACTAACAGTCGTTCTCATCGACTGTAAATGCTGATGTTTGCTAGCAAATTTTGCTGTAATTATAAAGTGGATTGAATTTAATTTGTTAGAACAATATTTGCGCAAGTCCAGTTCTGAGACTAGCACAATTTCCTCCCCTAAACCTGCCTCTGAATCCAGTGTCTCCCTGCAGACAGATGCCCATTGACCTCCTTGACTTTGATGTTTGATGTCAGCCGTTGTCTTTTCTTGCTGAAAAGTGACGAATCCTGTTTCTGTTCAATGATATTTTCATTTTCCATGGATATTTTCCAACATGGCTGACTTCCAGTTTGATGACGCACTGTGAAAACACTCTATTGTCACAAGTGAGGCAGAAATCATCGAGTCTTTTCAGAGACCCAGTCAATATCCAAGTATACATCCATTAATATTTGTGTTCAGGAGCTCTAACATACACTGCCTGATAATAAAATATAACCATGTAAATGTGGTATTAATTTGTTAAATATCTTTATTGAAAAGAAATGTCGCAACTCTCATAATTTAAAAATAAAATGTGGTTAAGAATTTTAGATATCTCTCAATAAAATTATGTAGTTATATGGTTTTTAGATTTTTAAAATAAAAGAAAGCTAATTCAAAATTCTGTTAACTATAAGCTCTGAGAGCATATTTTAGTTCTCATGATTACATGTACTATTAATGATTCACCATTCATCATGATGAACTGTTATTAACATTTATTAGTAAAAATGCAAGATTTTTTAAAAATAATCTGTATCAGTATTGGTATGGGTGATACTGATCCTGTAATTACTTCGTATCGGATTTATCCCAAAGTCTGCAGTATTGCCCAGCCTTACTGTTATTTGTTTTTAAGAAATGATTTCATATTACTCATGCTGCTTACAATTATAGTTACAATAAATCTGTGACATTACCTCCTGCTGACTCATGCATTCAATCAGTTTTTTTTTTTTGGTAATAACTAATCCCTTATTTTCAGATCATTACAGAACTAATGGCCTGTAATGGACTGCTGGCATTATGAAGGACGCTGGCATGAAGATTTAGCTCTCCAAGCCAAGAAGTCACTACTGGAGCTAAGATGTTATGGATTTGAGCTAGATCTTTTCAAGTTATTGTTTTGTTTATGTCCTTGCTAAACTACCATGATCTATTCTTTCTGGATAATGATATCAGGACTGATGGGCATACATATTTTGGAATTATGTAGAAATTCATTACCAACTTTATCCTGCATCAGAGCAATGACTCATCATATATTAATATCGGTGAGTCAGCAGGAGTTCAGACTGCAACAGCACTGTAGCTGAACCCCCCTGAAATGCTGGGTATGGAGGAAGAACCCATCGAGACAATCTTGCTCGTGGGAGATGCTCCAGAAACATGGATAGGGGTTGAATTGTCATCAGATTTTTTGAGAAATTGGGAAGTGTATTCATAGATTTGTTTGGTGACTTTGAAAGCTTCCAACTGACACACCTGCATGATAATATGGAATGCAAGATGTAATTTTAGACATCTTGAAAGTCGGAATAACATATTTTTAAAGATGTCAGTCAAAAATCAGCTTGTTTGAATAAAGTTTTACAGAAGTTCTGATGTAGTTGTTTAGTTCCGAATGTAAAATAAAAAAAAAATAAAAATAATGTTTAAAAAGTGTACAAGCATTTTTATCATCCATCCACGAAACAGCTAATACTGCAAAGTCTCCTTAGTGGCTGGCACTCAGTCTGGCTGTTGTTGAGAGAAGAGCAAGCTAAATTAAAGCTGCAAGCAGCGATGGGCGGGCCCTCGCACGATGCATCCGCGGGATCCAAAGATTCCGCCCCCCGGTCTTACAAATTTAACTTAATGTACATGAGAAAAAAAAATGTAAGAGATACAGCAACAAATACATTAGTTTCCCTTGGAGTTCATACAGCCAGCAGGAGGCATTATGAGTGTATCAAGTAAGCATATCTACTTGTTCTGAGGGATAAGTTCATCATTCCATACATTTTTTACATTTACTGCCTATTGACAACAGCTATTTCAAACACATTTCAGAAAGCCTCCAGGTGGCGCTATAACAGTGTCATGCCATGAGCAAATTATTCCGTTTAGAATTACCAGCTCATCATGCAAATTTTTTGTCATGTACATTGAGTTAAATATGTAAGAGATACAGCAACAAATACATTAGTATCCCTTGGAATTCATACAGCCAACAGGAGGCGCTATCAGTGTATCATCAAGTAAGCATATCTACTTGTTCTGAGGGGTAATCTCATCATTCCATACATTTTTTACATTCACTGCCTAATGACAACAGCTTTTTTAAACACATTTCATTAAGCCTCCAGGTGGCGCTGTAACAGTCTCGTGCCATGAGCATATTAATCAATTTAGAAATACCAGCTCATCATGCAAATTTTTTGTCATGTACATTGAGTTAATTATGTAAGAGATACAGCAACAAATACATTAGTATCCCTTGGAATTCATACAGCCAGCAGGAGGCGCTATGAGTGTATCATCAAGTAAGCATATCTACTTGTTCTGAGGGGTAAGCTCATCATTCCGTACATTTTTGACATTGATTGGATGAAGGATGTGAGAGGTACAGTAACAAGTACCAATATCCCCATACATTTGAGAAAGCTCAAATTCGAAGCGGTGCCACAGAAAGACCGTGTGACGAACTTCTGCGTTTTTGATAACTTTTGGTCCACAATGTCTTAAGAGTCACCAGACAAATTTTCAGCTCGATCTGGCAATTTTCCTAGGAGGAGTTCGTTAAAATGCGAGATGAGCTGTTTTCGCATACTAGGTGGCGCTGCAGCGCTGTCGTCCAAAGTAAAGTTGTACAAACAGTGTCAGATTACTATATTCATTGAGGCTGAGGTTTAGCCGAAATTTGGTGGGGTTTCTAACATGTTTAGGGTGTCAAAACAGCTAAAACATCTATTTTAGTAACATTCAGGGGGCGCTGTAGAGCTACTTTTAGAGCGGTGCCACATTGCGGCCTATCATTTTATTCAGCCTTCCAAGCTCATCATGTCAGGTCGTTTTCGTGGACAACGGATAAACTAGAACGGAGATATACTCAAAAATTTGTCAATTTTCGTCACATTTTTGAATGGTGAAATTCGTGGGGGCACCACCCAAAGACCGTTTTACAAACTGCTGCGCTTTTGATAACTTTTCATCCCAAATGTCTCCCGAGTAACCACACCAATTTTCAGCTCGATCTGGCAATTTTCCTAGGAGGAGTTCGTCAAAGTGCAAGATGATGTTTTTTTCAAAATTGTGGGGTTTTTTCAAAATGGCCGACTTCCTGTACGATTTGGCGAAAACCTGTCAGAGACTTTTGTACTTGGCTAGAGGTGGTGCATATGTGTACTGATTTTCGTGACTGTAGGTCGAACTGGCAGAGGGACCCCGGTTTTTCAAGGGGGCGCTGTAGAGCCATTTTTTATGCTACGATCACGCCGACTTTGCCAGATCGCAATTTTCAGCGAGCTTGACCTTAGTGCCGAATTTGGTGAGTTTTCGAGCACGCCTAGTTGGTGAATTTTGCGAGTTTGGCGGCAGATAAAGAATAATAATAATTAAAGCTGCAAGCAGCGATGGGCGGGCCCTCGCACGATGCATCCGCGGGATCCAAAGATGCCGCCCCCTGGTCTTACATTTTTTTTGTCATGTACATTAAGTTAAATTTGTAAGAGATACAGCAACAAATACATTAATTTCCCTTGGAATTCATACAGCCAGCAGGAGGCGCTATGAGTGTATCATCAAGTAAGCATATCTACTTGTTCTGAGGGGTAAGCTCATCATTCCATACATTTTTTACATTCACTAACTATTGACAACAGCTATTTTAAAAACATTTCAGAAAGCCTCCAGGTGGCGCTATAACAGTCTCATGCCATGAGCATATTATTCCGTTTAGAATTACCAGCTCATCATGCAAATTTTTTGTCATGTACATTGAGTTAAATATGTAAGAGATACAGCAACAAATACATTAGTATCCCTTGGAAATCATATAGCCAGAAGGAGGCGCTATGAGTGTATCATCAAGTAAGCATATATACTTGTTCTGAGGGGTAAGCTCATCATTCCATACATTTTTTACATTCACTGCCCAATGACAACAGCTATTTTAAACACATTTCATAAAGCCTCCAGGTGGCGCTATAACAGTTTCATGCCATGAGCATATTATTCCATTTAGAATTACCAACTCATCATGCAAATTTTTTGTCATGTACATTGAGTTAAATATGTAAGAGATACAGCAACAAATACATTAGTATCCCTTGGAATTCATACAGCCAGCAGAAGGCGCTATGAGTGTATCATCAAGTAAGCATATCTACTTGTTCTGAGGGGTAAGCTCATCATTCCATACATTTTTTACATTCACTGCCTAGTGACAACAGCTTTTTTAAACACATTTCATAAAGCCTCCAGGTGGCGCTATAACAGTCTCATGCCATGAGCATATTATTCCATTTAGAATTACCAGCTCATCATGCAAATTTTTTGTCATGTTCATTGAGTTAAATATGAAAGAGATACAGCAAAAACTACATTAGTATCCATTGGAATTCATACAGCCAGCAGGAGGCGCTATGAGTGAATCATCAAGTAAGCATATCTACTTGTTCTGAGAGGTGAGCTCATCATTCCATACGTTTTTGACATTGATTGGATGAAGTATGTGAGAGGTACAGTAACAAGTACCAATATCCCCATACATTTGAGAAGGCTCAAATTCGAAGCGGTGCCACAGAAAGACCGTGCGACGAACTTCTGCGTTTTTGATAACTTTTGGTCCATACTGTCTTAAGAGTCACCAGACAAATTTTCAGCTCGATTTGGCAATTTTCCTAGGAGGAGTTCGTTAAAATGCGAGATGAGCTGTTTTCACATACTAGGTGGCGCTGCAGCGCTTTCGTCCATAGTAAAGTTGTACAAACAGTGTCAGATTACTATATTTATTGAGGATGAGGTTTAGGTTAAATTTGGTGGGGTTTCTAACATGTTTAGGGTGTCAAAACAGCTAAAACATCTATTCTAGTAACATTTAGGGGGCGCTGTAGAGCCAATCTTAGAGCGGTGTCACATTGCGGCCTATCATTTCATTCAGCCTTCCAAGCTCATCATGTCAGGCCGTTTTCGTGGACAACGGATAAACTAGAACGGAGATATACTCAAAAGTATGTCAATTTGCATCACATGTTTGATTGGTGAAATTTGAGGGGGCGCCACTCAACAACCGTTTTACAAACTGCTGCGCTTTTGATAACTTTTCATCCCAAAGGTCTCCCGAGTAAGCACACCAATTTTCAGCTCGATCTGGCCATTTTCCTAGGAGGAGTTCGTTAAAATGCGAGATGAGCTTTTTCACGTTCAAGGGGGCGCTGCAGAGCTGTCGTCTACAGTAAAGTTTTCAAACTGTGTCAGATTACTTTATTTATTGAGGATGAGGTTGATGCAAAATTTGGTGGGGTTTCGAACATGTTAAGGGTAAAAAAACAGCTGAAACATGTTTTTTTGCGAAATTCAAGGGGGCGCTGTAGAGCCATTTTTTATGCTACGATCACGCCGACTGTGCCAGATCGCAATTTTCAGCGAGCTTGACCTTAGTGCCGAATTTGGTGAGTTTTCGAGCACGCCTAGTTGGTGAAATTTGCGAGTTTGGCGGCGGATGAAGAATAATAATAATTAAAGCTGCAAGCAGCGATGGGCGGGCCCTCGCACGATGCATCCGCGGGATCCAAAGATGCCGCCCCCTGGTCTTATGTTTTTTTTGTCATGTACATTAAGTAAAATTTGTAAGAGATACAGCAACAAATACATGAATTTCCCTTGGAATTCATACAGCCAGCAGGAGGCGCTATGAGTGTATCATCAAGTAAGCATATCTACTTGTTCTGAGGGGTAAGCTCATCATTCCATAAATTTTTTACATTCACTGCCTATTGACAACAGCTATTTTAAACACATTTCAGAAAACCTCCAGGTGGCGCTATAACAGTCTCATGCCATGAGCATATTATTCCATTTAGAATTACCAGCTCATCATGCAAATTTTTTGTCATGTACATTGACTTAAATATGTAAGAGATACAGCAACAAATACATTAGTATCCCTTGGAATTCATACAGCCAACAGGAGGCGCTATGAGTGTATCATCAAGTAAGCATATCTACTTGTTCTGAGGGGTAAGCTCATCATTAAATACATTTTTTACATTCACTGCCTATTGACAACAGCTATTTTAAACACATTTCAGAAAGCCTCCAGGTGGCGCTATAACAGTCTCATGCCATGAGCATATTATTCCATTAAGAATTACCCGCTCATCATTCAAATTTTTTGTCATGTACATTGAGTTAAATATGTAAAGAGATACAGCAACAAATACATTAGTATCCCTTGGAATTCATACAGCCAGCAGGAGGCGCTATGAGTGTATCATCAAGTAAGCATATCTACTTGTTCTGAGAGGTGAGCTCATCATTCCATACAATTTTTACATTGATTGGATGACGTATGTGAGAGGTACAGTAACAAGTACATTATCCTCATACATTTGAGAAAGCTCAAATTCGAAGCGGTGCCACAGAAAGACCGTGCGACGAACTTCTGCGTTTTTGATAACTTTTGGTCCATACTGTCTTAAGAGTCACCAGACAAATTTTCAGCTCGATCTGGCAATTTTCCTAGGAGGAGTTCGTTAAAATGCGAGATGAGCGATTTTCGCATACTAGGTGGCGCTGCAGCGCTGTCGTCCAAAGTAAAGTTGTACAAACATGTGTCAGATTACTATATTTATTGAGGATGAGGTTTAGGCAAAATTTGGTGGGGTTTCTAACATGTTTAGGGTGTCAAAACAGCTAAAATGTCTATTTTAGTAACATTCAAGGGGGCGCTGTGGAGGCACTCTTAGAGCGACGTCATATTGCGGCCTATCACTTTATTCAGCCTTCCAAGCTCATCATGTCAGGCTGTTTTCGTGGACAACGGACAAACTAGAACGGAGATATACTCAAAAATATGTCCATTTTCGGCACTTTTTTGAAGGGGGAAATTCAAGGGGGGCGCCACCCAAAGACCATTTTACGTACTGTTGCGCTTTTGATAACTTTTCATCCCAAATGTCTCCCGAGTAACCACACCAATTTTCAGCTCGATCTGGCAATTTTCCTAGGAGTAGTTCGTCAATGTGCAAGGTGATGTTTTTTCAAAATTATGTGGTTTTTTCAAAATGGCCGACTTCCTGTATGATTTGGCGAAAACCTGTCAGAGACTTTTGTACTTGGCTAGAGGTGGTGCATATGTGTACCGATTTTCGTGACTGTAGGTCGAACTGGCAGGGGGACCCCGGTTTTTCAAGGGGGCGCTGTAGAGCCATTTTTTATGCTACGATCACGCCGACTTTGCCAGATCGCAATTTTCAGCGAGCTTGACCTTAGTGCCGAATTTGGTGCGTTTTCGAGCACGCCTAGTTGGTCAAATTCTGCGACGATTGCGGCGGATGAAGAATAATAATAATAATTAAAGCTGCAAGCAGCGATGGGCGGGCCCTCGCATGATGCATCCGCGGGATCCAAAGATGCCGCCCCCTGGTCTTATGTTTTTTTTGTCATGTACATTAAGTAAATTTGTAAGAGATACAGCAACAAATACATGAATTTCCCTTGGAATTCATACAGCCAGCAGGAGGCGCTATGAGTGTATCATCAAGTAAGCATATCTACTTGTTCTGAGGGGTAAGCTCATCATTCCATAAATTTTTTACATTCACTGCCTATTGACAACAGCTATTTTAAACACATTTCAGAAACCTCCAGGTGGCGCTATAACAGTCTCATGCCATGAGCATATTATTCCATTTAGAATTACCAGCTCATCATGCAAATTTTTTGTCATGTACATTGACTTAAATATGTAAGAGATACAGCAACAAATACATTAGTATCCCTTGGAATTCATACAGCCAACAGGAGGCGCTATGAGTGTATCATCAAGTAAGCATATCTACTTGTTCTGAGGGGTAAGCTCATCATTAAATACATTTTTTACATTCACTGCCTATTGACAACAGCTATTTTAAACACATTTCAGAAAGCCTCCAGGTGGCGCTATAACAGTCTCATGCCATGAGCATATTATTCCATTAAGAATTACCCGCTCATCATTCAAATTTTTTGTCATGTACATTGAGTTAAATATGTAAAAGATACAGCAACAAATACATTAGTATCCCTTGGAATTCATACAGCCAGCAGGAGGCGCTATGAGTGTATCATCAAGTAAGCATATCTACTTGTTCTGAGGGGTGAGCTCATCATTCCATACAATTTTTACATTGATTGGATGACGTATGTGAGAGGTACAGTAACAAGTACATTTATCCTCATACATTTGAGAAAGCTCAAATTCGAAGCGGTGCCACAGAAAGACCGTGCGACGAACTTCTGCGTTTTTGATAACTTTTGGTCCATACTGTCTTAAGAGTCACCAGACAAATTTTCAGCTCGATCTGGCAATTTTCCTAGGAGGAGTTCGTTAAAATGCGAGATGAGCATTTTTCGCATACTAGGTGGCGCTGCAGCGCTGTCGTCCAAAGTAAAGTTGTACAAACTGTGTCAGATTACTATATTTATTGAGGATGAGGTTTAGGCAAAATTTGGTGGGGTTTCTAACATGTTTAGGGTGTCAAAACAGCTAAAATGTCTATTTTAGTAACATTCAAGGGGGCGCTGTGGAGGCACTCTTAGAGCGACGTCATATTGCGGCCTATCACTTTATTCAGCCTTCCAAGCTCATCATGTCAGGCCTGTTTTCGTGGACAACGGACAAACTAGAACGGAGATATACTCAAAAATATGTCCATTTTCGGCACTTTTTTGAAGGGGGAAATTCGAGGGGGCGCCACCCAAAGACCATTTTACGTACTGTTGCGCTTTTGATAACTTTTCATCCCAAATGTCTCCCGAGTAACCACACCAATTTTCAGCTCGATCTGGCAATTTTCCTAGGAGTAGTTCGTCAATGTGCAAGGTGATGTTTTTTCAAAATTATGTGGTTTTTTCAAAATGGCCGACTTCCTGTATGATTTGGCGAAAACCTGTCAGAGACTTTTGTACTTGGCTAGAGGTGGTGCATATGTGTACCGATTTTCGTGACTGTAGGTCGAACTGGCAGGGGGACCCCGGTTTTTCAAGGGGGCGCTGTAGAGCCATTTTTTATGCTACGATCACGCCGACTGTGCCAGATCGCAATTTTTTGCGAGCTTGACCTTAGGGCCGAATTGGTGCGTTTTCGAGCACGCCTAGTTGGTCAAATCTGCGACGATTGCGGCGGATGAAGAATAATAATAATAATAATCCTAACAGATACAATAGGGCTTCGCCGCTCAGCTTCGCTGGCGTGCTCGGGCCCTAATAATCCTAACAGATACAATAGGGCTTCGCCGCTCAGCTTCGCTGGCGTGCTCGGGCCCTAATTAAAGCTGCAAGCAGCGATGGAAGGGGTCTCGCACGATGCATCCGCAGGAGCGAAAGCACCGCCTCCCGGCCTTTTTCGAGTTTTTTGACCTTCGAACAAATTTTGGTGGGCTTTCTAACATGTTCAATGGGTCAAAACAGCTAAAACGAAGATTTTGGTAGCATTTAAGGGGGCAGTAAAAAGGCTCTGTAGAGCCAATTTTTGGAGCGCAGTCACAGTGATGCATATGCTTTTGTTGAGCCTGTTAAGGCTAATCATACCAGGCTGTTTTTGTTGATAGTGGATTATCTTGAAAAGAGATACAGACCATAATATGTAAATTTTTTTCCACAATTTTGAAGGGTGAACTTTGCTGTGGCACCACCCCAAGACCATTTGACGTACTTCTTAGCTTTTGATAACTTTTTTCCCTAACGTGTTATGAGTAACCACACCAATTTTTAGCTTGATCGAACATTTCGCCTAGGAGGAGTTCGTCAAAGTTTGAAACGAGGGAATACGCACACTTTTTTAGGTTTTTGCAGAATATTCGTCTTCCTGTAGATTTTGGAAACAGGGTTTATATTAGGAAAAGTTGCAGCTTGGTCATTTACATATGTGTGCCAAGTTTCATTCGCCTACGACAATCTGTTTGCGCAATAGCTACAAAACCGCTTCAGGTGGCGCTATAGAGCGCCATCCTCAGGCCGCTTGACGTATTTCTTAGCTTTTGATAACTTTTTTTCTCTCATGCCTTATGAGTAACCACACCAGTTTTCAGCTGGATCGGACATTTCGCCTAGAAGGAGTTCGTCAAAGTATGAAGTCTATATTTTTGTACTCAAAACCTAAAATATCCGGTTTTCCGTTCGGTTTCGAAAACTCGACCCAATTTAACTTTTTTGTAGGTCTTATAGTCCTACATGTATGCGACAAGTTCTAAGTGTGTATGCAATACAGTGCCTGAAATAGAAGCGTAAAACTATCAAAAACACGCTTTTAATGCTCGCCACTAGGTGGCGCTATGACGGATGATGTTCGTTGTCATACGCCTGTTCTCGGGCTTGGACTACGATGAGAATGAGACACGTTTGAGACGGATCGGATATTCTATGCCCGAGTTATAACAACTTCCTGTTTCAAATCGAAATTTTGACCTTGGCTGCGACCACGACCACATACTTGATGATAGCTGAAAAAAAGTTATAATTTTAAGGTTCCGTATGCCGTATGATGATACTCAAGAAGTTTGGAGATGTTTAGATAAAATCTGTGGGAGGAGTTCGTCAAAGTGTGGAACGAGCAAAACGCCCATTTTTAGAGGTTTTTGCGAAATAACTCAATTCCGGTTGATTTTAGAAAAAGGGATTATATTAGTAAAAGTTGCAGCTTGGTACTTTACACATGTGTACCAAATTTCATTCGCTTACGACAAACTGCTTGAGCAACAGCTTTAAAAAACAGCTAAAGCGATGTTTTTGGTCACATATAAGGGGGCGCTGTACAGCCAATTTTTGGAGCGCAAGTCACAGTGATGCATATCCTTTTGTTTAACCTGACAAGGTTAATCATGGCAGGCTGTTTTTGTTGATAGTGGATAACCTAGAACGGAGATAAAGTCCAAAATATGTAAATTGTTTATGCACAATTTTGAAGGTTGAACTTTGCTGTGGCGCCACCCAAAGACCATTGGACGTACTTCTTAGCTTTTGATAACTTTTTTTCTCTAATGCGTTATGAGTAACAACACCAATTTTCAGCTTCATCGGACATTTCGCCTAGGAGGAGTTCGTCAAAGTTTGAAACGAGCGAAAATGCACACTTTTTTAGGTTTTTGCGAAATATTCGACTTTCTGTAGATTTTGGAAACAGGGTTTTTATTAGTAAAAGTTGCAGCTTGGTCATTTACATATGTGTACCAAATTTCATTCGCCTACGATAACCTGATTGCGCAACAGCTACAAAACCGCTTCAGGTGGCGCTATAGAGCGCCACGCAAAGGCCGTTTGACGAACTGCTGCAGTTTTGATAACTTTTCATCCCAAATGCCTTATGACTAACTACACCAATTATCAGCTGGATCGGACATTTCGCCTAGGAGGAGTTCGTCAAAGTATGAAGACTGTATTTTTTACATAAAACCTAAATTATCCGGTTTTCCGTCCAGTTTCAAAACTCGACCCAATTTACTTTTTTGTAGGTCTTAAGGTCCTACACGCATGCGACAAGTTTTAAGTGTGCACTGCAATACACTGGCTGAAATAGAAGGGTAAAACTATGAAAAACAGGCTTTTAATGCTCGCCTACTAGGTGGCGCTATGGCGGATGTCGTTCGTTGTCATACGCCTGTTCTCAGGCTTGGACTACGATGAGAATGAAACAAGTTTGAGCCGGATCGGATATTCTATGCCCGAGTTATAACAACTTCCTGTTTCGAGTCGAAATTTGGACATTGGCCCGCCGCCACGACCACATACTTTATGATAGTCGAACAAGCTTCTCAATATCAATTGCCGTATGCCTTATGATGATACTCAAGAAGTTTGGAGATGTTTGGATAAAGTCTGTGAGAGTAGTTCGTCAAAAAGTAGAGCGAGCAAAAACGCCCTTTTTTAGAGGTTTTTGCGAAATAACTGACTTCCTGTCTATTTTGGAAATAGACTTTCAATTAGTAAAAGTTACACCTTGGTACTTTACACATGCGTACCAAATTTCATCCGCCTACGACAAACTGGATGATCAAAAGCTGTAAAAACGCGTTAGGTGGCGCTATAGAGCCATTTTTTAGAAATCAGTTTTGGGACCAAAATTTTACGAAATTTTTCACCGGGTCTGATGCGTGTGCAAAAATCGGTGACTTTTCATATATGTTCAGGTACCGAAAAGTGCCCGCAATGATTCCCGGAATAATAATAATAATAATTAAAGCTGCAAGCAGCGATGGGCGGGCCCTCGCACGATGCATCCGCGGGATCCAAAGATGCCGCCCCCTGGTCTTACATTTTTTTTGTCTTGTACATTAAGTTAAATTTGTAAGAGATACAGCAACAAATACATTCATTTCCCTTGGAATTCATACAGCCAGCAAGAGGCGCTATGAGTGTTTCATCAAGTAAGCGTATTTACTTGTTCTGAGGGGTAAGCTCATCATTCCATACATTTTTTACATTCACTGCCTATTGACAACAGCTATTTTAAACACATTTCAGAAAGCCTCCAGGTGGCGCTATAACAGTCTCATGCCATGAGCATATTATTCCATTTAGAATTACCAGCTCATCATGCAAATTTTTTTGTCATGTACATTGAGTTAAATTTGTAAGATATATAGCAACAAATACGTTAGGATCCCTTGGAATTCCTACAGCCAGCAGGAGGCGCTATGAGTGTATCATCAAGTAAGCATATCTACTCGTTCTGAGGGGTAAGCTCATCATTCCATAAATTTTTTACATTCACTGCCTAATGACAACAGCTATTTTAAACACATTTCATAAAGCCTCCAGGTGGCGCTATAACAGTCTCATGCCATGAGCATATTATTCCATTTAGAATTACCAGCTCATCATGCAAATTTTTTGTCATGTACATTGAGTTAAATATGTAAGAGATACAGCAACAAATACATTCATTATCCCTTGGAATTCATACAGCCAGCAGGAGGCGCTATGAGTGTATCATCAAGTAAGCATATCTACTTGTTCTGAGGGGTGAGCTCATCATTCCATACAATGTTTACATTGATTGGATGAAGGATGTGAGAGGTACAGTAACAAGTACCATTATCCCCATACATTTGAGAAGGCTCAAATTCGAAGCGGTGCCACAGAAAGACCGTGCGACGAACTTCTGCGTTTTTGATAACTTTTGGTCCATACTGTCTTAAGAGTCACCAGACAAATTTTCAGCTCGATCTGGCAATTTTCCTAGGAGGAGTTCGTTAAAATGCGAGATGAGCTGTTTTCACATACTAGGTGGCGCTGCAGCGCTGTCGTCCAAAGTAAAGTTGTACAAACAGTGTCAGATTACTATATTTACTGAGGATGAGGTTTAGGTAAAATTTGGTGGGGTTTCTAACTTGTTTCAGGGTGTCAAAACAGCTTAAAACATCTATTCTAGTAACATTTAGGGGGCGCTGTAGAGCCAATCTTAGAGCGGTGTCACATTGCGGCCTATCATTTTCATTCAGCCTTCCAAGCTCATCATGTCAGGCCGTTTTCGTGGACAACGGATAAACTAGAACGGAGATATACTCAAAAGTATGTCAATTTGCATCACATTTTTGAATGGTGAAATTTGAGGGGGCGCCACCCAAAGACCGTTTTACAAACTGCTGCGCTTTTGATAACTTTTCATCCCAAAGGTCTCCCGAGTAACCACACCAATTTTCAGCTCGATCTGGTTATTTTCCTAGGAGGAGTTCGTTAAAATGCGAGATGAGGTTTTTTCGCGTTCAAGGGGGGCGCTGCAGAGCTGTCGTTTACAGTAAAGTTTTAAAAACGGTGTCAGATTACTTTATTTATTGAGGATGAGGTTGATGCAAAATTTGGTGAGGTTTCGAACATGTTAAGGGTGTCTAAACAGCTGAAACATGTTTTTTGGTAAAATTCAAGGGGGCGCTGTAGAGCCATTTTTATGCTACGATCACTGCCGACTGTGCCAGATCGCAATTTTTAGCGAGCTTGACCTTAGTGCCGAATTTGGTGAGTTTTCGAGCACGCCTAGTTTGGTGAAATTGCGAGTTGGCGGCAGACGAAGAATAATAATATAATTAAAGGCTGCAAGCAGCGATGGGCGGGCCCTCGCACGATGCATCCGCGGATCCAAGATGCTGCCCCCTGGTCTTACATTTTTTTTTGTCATGTGCATTGAGTTAAATATGTAAGAGATACAGCAACAAATACATTAATTTCCCTTGGAATTTATACAGCCAGTAGGAGGCGCTATGAGTGTATCATCAAGTAAGCATATCTACTTGTTCTGAGGGGTAAGCTCATCATTCCATACATTTTTTACATTCACTGCCTATTGACAACAGCTATTTTAAACACATTTCAGAAAGCCTCCAGGTGGCGCTATAACAGTCTCATGCCATGAGCATATTATTCCACTTATAATTACCAGCTCATCATGCAAATTTTTTGTCATGTACATTGAGTTAAATATGTAAGAGATACAGCAATAAATACATTAGTATCCCTTGGAATTCATACTAGCCAGCAGGAGGCGCTATGAGTGTAATCATCAAGTAAGCATATCTACTTGTTCTGAGGGGTGAGCTCATCATTCCATACAATTTTTTACATTGATAGGATGAAGTATGTGAGAGGTACAGTAACAAGTACCATTATCCCCATACATTTGAGAAAGCTCAAATTCGAAGCGGTGCCACAGAAAGACCGTGCGACGAACTTCTGCGTTTTTGATAACTTTTGGTCCATACTGTCTTAAGAGTCACCAGACAAATTTTCAGCTCGATCTGGCAATTTTCCTAGGAGGAGTTCGTTAAAATGCGAGATGAGCTGTTTTCGCATACTAGGTGGCGCTGCAAGCGCTGTCGTCTAAAGTAAAGTTGTACAAACAGTGTCAGATTACTATATTTATTGAGGATGAGGTTTAGGCTAAATTTGGTGGGGTTTGTAACATGTTTAGGGTGTCAAAACAGCTAAAACATCTATTTTAGTAACATTCAAGGGGGCGCTGTGGAGGCACTCTTAGAGCGACGTCATATTGCGGCCTATCACTTTATTCAGCCTTCCAAGCTCATCATGTCAGGTCGTTTTCGTGGACAACGGACAAACTAGAACGGAGATATACTCAAAAATATGTCCATTTTCGGCACTTTTTTGAAGGGGAAATTCGAGGGGGCGCCACCCAAAGACCATTTTACGTACTGCTGCGCTTTTGATAACTTTTCATCCCAAATGTCTTCTGAGTAACCACACCAATTTTCAACCGGATCAGACATTTTGCCTAGTAGGAGTTCGTCAATGTGCAAGGTGATGTTTTTTTCAAAATTATGGGTTTTTTTTCAAAATGGCCGACTTCCTGTACGATTTGGCGAAAACCTGTCAGAGACTTTTGTACTTGGCTAGAGGTGGTACATATGTGTACCGATTTTCGTGACTGTAGGTCGAACTGGCAGGGGGACCCCGGTTATTCAAGGGGGCGCTGTAGAGCCATTTTTTATGCTACGATCACGCCGACTTTGCCAGATCGCAATTTTCAGCGAGCTTGACCTTAGGGCCGAAATTGGTGCGTTTTCGAGCACGCCTAGTTGGTGAATTTTGCGAGTTTGGCGGCAGATAAAGAATAATAATAATAATAATTAAAGCTGCAAGCAGCGATGGGCGGGCCCTCGCACGATGCATCCGCGGGATCCAAAGATGCCGCCCCTGGTCTTACATTTTTTTTGTCATGTACATTAAGTTAAAATTTGTAAGAGATACAAGCAAACAAATACAAACAATAATTTCCTTGAAATTCATACAGCCAGCAGGAGGCGCTTATGAGTGTAAATCATCAGTAAGCATAGCTACTTGTTCTGAGGGGTAAGCTAATCATTCCATACATTGTGTACATTCGAACTGCCTAATTGACAACAGCTATTTTAAACACAATTCATAAAGCCTCAGGTGGCGCTATAACAGTCTCATGCCCATGACGCATATTAATCAATTTTAGAAATACCAGCTCATCATGCAAATTTGTTGTCAGGTACATTGAGTTAAATATGTAAGAGATACAGCACAAAGTACATTAAGTATCCTTGGAATTCATACAGCCAGCAGGAGGCGCTATGAGTGTAATCATCAAGTAAATTAATACTACTTGTTTCTGAGGGGTGAGCTTCATCATATCCATAACATTTTTTAGCATTCAACTAGCCTATGACAACAGCTATTTTAAACACATTTCATAAAGCCTCCAGGTGGCGCTATAACAGTCTCATGCCATGAGCATATTAATCAATTTAGAATTACCAGCTCATCATGCAAATTTTTTGTCATGTACATTGAGTTAAATATGTAAGAGATACAGCAACAACTACATTAGTATCCCTTGGAATTCATACAGCCAGCAGGAGGCGCTATGAGTGTATCATCAAGTAAGCATATCTACTTGTTCTGAGGGGTGAGCTCATCATTCCATACAATTTTTACATTGATTGGATGAAGTATGTGAGAGGTACAGTAACAAGTACCATTATCCCCATACATTTGAGAAAGCTCAAATTCGAAGCGGTGCCACAGAAAGACCGTGCGACGAACTTCTGCGTTTTTGATAACTTTTGGTCCATACTGTCTTAAGAGTCACCAGACAAATTTTCAGCTCGATCTGGCAATTTTCCTAGGAGGAGTTCGTTAAAATGCGAGATGAGCTGTTTTCACATACTAGGTGGCGCTGCAGCGTTGTCCAAAGTAAAGTTGTACAAACAGTGTCAGATTACTATATTATTGAGGATGAGGTTTAGCAAAATTTGGTGGGGTTTCTAACATGTTTAGGGTGTCAAAACAGCTAAAACATCTATTTTAGTAACATTCAAGGGGGCGCTGTGGAGCACTCTTAGAGGGTGTCACATTGCGGCCTATCATTTTATTCAGCCTTCCAAGCTCATCATGTCAGGCCGTTTTCGTGGACACGGACAAACTAGAACGGAGATATACTCAAAAAATGTCAATTTTCGGCACTTTTTGAAGGGGGAAATTCGTGGGGGCGCCACCCAAAGACCATTTTACGTACTGCTGCGCTTTTGATAACTTTTCATCCCAAATGTCTTGCGAGTAACCACACCAATTTTCAACCGGATCAGACATTTTACCTAGTAGGAGTTCGTCAATGTGCAAGGTGATGTTTTTTCAAAATTATGGGGTTTTTTCAAAATGGCCGACTTCCTGTACGATTTGGCGAAAACCTGTCAGAGACTTTTGTACTTGGCTAGAGGTGGTGCATATGTGTACCGATTTTCGTGACTGTAGGTCGAACTGGCAGGGGGACCCCGGTTTTTCAAGGGGGCGCTGTAGAGCCATTTTTTATGCTACGATCACGGACTTTGCCAGATCGCAATTTTCAGCGAGCTTGACCTTAGTGCCGAATTGGTGCGTTTTCGAGCACGCCTAGTTGGTGTATTTTGCGAGTTTGGCGGCAGATAAAGAATAATAATAATAATAATAATCCTAACAGATACAATAGGGCTTCGCCGCACAGCTTCGCTGGCGTGCTCGGGCCCTAATAATCCTAACAGATACAATAGGGCTTCGCCGCACAGCTTCGCTGGCGTGCTCGGGCCCTAATTAAAGCTGCAAGCAGCGATGGGCGGGCCCTCGCACGATGCATCCGCGGGATCCAAAGATGCCGCCCCCTGGTCTTATGTTTTTTTTTGTCATGTACATTAAGTAAAATTTGTAAGAGATACAGCAACAAATACATGAATTTCCCTTGGAATTCATACAGCCAGCAGGAGGCGCTATGAGTGTATCATCAAGTAAGCATATCTACTTGTTCTGAGGGGTAAGCTCATCATTCCATAAATTTTTTACATTCACTGCCTATTGACAACAGCTATTTTAAACACATTTCAGAAACCCTCCAGGTGGCGCTATACAGTCTCATGCCATGAGCATATTATTCCATTTAGAATTACCAGCTCATCATGCAAATTTTTTGTCATGTACATTGACTTAAATATGTAAGAGATACAGCAACAAATACATTAGTATCCCTTGGAATTCATACAGCCAACAGGAGGCGCTATGAGTGTATCATCAAGTAAGCATATCTACTTGTTCTGAGGGGTAAGCTCATCATTAAATACATTTTTTACATTCACTGCCTATTGACAACAGCCTATTTTAAACACATTTCAGAAAGCCTCCAGGTGGCGCTATAACAGTCTCATGCCATGAGCATATTATTCCATTAAGAATTACCAGCTCATCATTCAAATTTTTTGTCATGTACATTGAGTTTAAATATGTAAGAGATACAGCAACAATACATTAGTATCCCTTGGAATTCATACAGCCAGCAGGAGGCGCTATGAGTGTATATCAAGTAAGCATATCTACTTGTTCTGAGAGGTGAAGCTCATCATTCCATACAATTTTTACATTGATTGGATGACGTATGTGAGAGGTACAGTAACAAGTACATTTATCCTCATACATTTGAGAAAGCTCAAATTCGAAGCGGTGCCACAGAAAGACCGTGCGACGAACTTCTGCGTTTTTGATAACTTTCGGTCCATACTGTCTTAAGAGTCACCAGACAAATTTTCAGCTCGATCTGGCAATTTTCCTAGGAGGAGTTCGTTTAAAATGCGAGATGAGCAATTTTTCGCATACTAGGTGGCGCTGCAGCGCTGTCGTCCAAAGTAAAGTTGTACAAACAGTGTCAGATTACTATATTTATTGAGGATGAGGTTTAGGCAAAATTTGGTGGGGTTGTAACAGTTTAGGGTGTCAAACAGCTAAAATGTCTATTTAGTAACATTCAAGGGGGCGCTGTGGAGGCACTCTTAGAGCGACGTCATATTGCGGCCTATCACTTTATTCAGCCTTCCAGCTCATCATGTCCAGGCCGTTTTCGTGGACAACGGACAAACTAGAACGGAGATATACTCAAAATATGTCCATTTTTTCGGCACTTTTTTGAAGGGGGAAATCGAGGGGGCGCCACCCCAAAGACCATTTTACGTACTGTTGCGCTTTTGATAACTTTTCATCCAAATGTCTCCCGAAGTAACCACACCCAATTTTCAGCTCGATCTGGCAATTTTCCTAGGAGTAGTTCGTCAATGTGCAAGGTGATGTTTTTCAAAATTATGTGGTTTTTTCAAATGGCCGACTTCCTGTATGATTTGGCGAAAACCTGTCAGAGGACTTTTGTACTAGGCTAGAGGTGGTGCATATGTGTACCGATTTTCGTGACTGTAGGTCAAACTGGCAGGGGGACCCCGGTTTTTCAAGGGGGCGCTGTAGAGCCATTTTTTATGCTACGATCACGCCGACTGTGCCAGATCGCAATTTTTTGCGAGCTTGACCTTAGGGCCGAAATTGGTGCGTTTTCGAGCACGCCTAGTTGGTCAAATCTGCGACGATTGCGGCGGGATGAAGAATAATAATAATAATAATCCTAACAGATACAATAGGGCTTCGCCGCACAGCTTCGCTGGCGTGCTCGGGCCCTAATAATAATAATAATAATAATAATAATAATAAAAAAAAAAAAAAAAAAAAAAGTCTCGAGGAAAAACAATAGGGTTCTTGCACCTTCGGTGCTCGACCCCTAATAATCCTAACAGATACAATAGGGCTTCGCCGCACAGCTTCGCTGGCGTGCTCGGGCCCTAATAATAATCCTAACAGATACAATAGGGCTTCGCCGCACAGCTTCGCTGGCGTGCTCGGGCCCTAATTAAAGCACATATTTTCTAGGACAATAAAAGCTATTTATCATTTATCATTCAGCTCCAAAACAGCAAGCACTGCTGCAGAGGCAGACAAAGAGAACATCTTGGGAGGGTAGGTAAAAAAAAAAGAGCCACAATTAAAAATAAATATATAATATGAATGTAAACAAGGGTAATATCTTACTTTTTACAACTGGGACACAATTAGTAATAAATAATAATAATGCTTTCAATTTATATACCACTTTTCTAGACACTCAAAGACACTTTACAATGGCTAGAACATTAGTCATTAACTCCACATTAGCACAACTGTGGTAATAAGCTACATTGGTACCCTTCAGCTGCCCTGGGGCAGTCTTACAGGACTTGGCTGCCATTACGAGCCTATAGCCTCCTGACCACCACCAATCACACCCCAGCAATCACACCCATCCATACAGGGCAATGTGGGGGAAGTGGCTTGCGGAATGGCCTGGCAGGGATCGAACCACCAATTATCGGACGATTAACTCCATTACTGTGCCACTTTTCTACCCTGTCAATTAGTAACAAGAGATATTAAATTTAGGTGTAAGTTAAAGATTTGAAGATTTGAAGAAGATCAAGGAAGAGCTACTCATGAGGTGACCAAAGATGTAGCACCCAGTGGAAAAGTTTTCTGTTGCCTCCAAAATAATGACTTATATGTCTAATTTACCAGCAGATGCGGTTTCCATGTAGATCACAAGGAAAAGACATTTACAATGGATGCTATTTTTTATCCATTTATGAAGCTTACGCACCATATGTCATGAAATATAATCATATCAAAATAAGCTCATCATGAAAGGAGATTGAAAGCAGCAAGAGCCTTTTCAAAGCACCCGTCCTTTGTCCTCTTAATCACATTTCATGACAACATAATCATCAGTATTTCACAAAGTCACATTTATCAAGGAAAGACATGAAATCTGAAATAATTGACATCGACTTCGGCTCCAGCCTCGCAAACCCTTGGCTGGCCCGCAAAGGTCAGAGCGGGACACAGATTGTGCCAGTGTTAATTAGTGACGTGCCCCAGTGACTGCATGCTCTGTGATCAGGGTGTCAATGAGCTTTCATTAGCACAGCAGGGGACACACTCCTGAAAACTCAAGCCAAAAAACACGGGTGTTGCAATTGATTTCCGGAGATAAATTTCAGTTACTGAAAAAAATAACCCTGTCTCTTCATTTGCAATTCAGAAGACTCTCGGCTAAATTTCCTTTAATGATCCCAGCATGTTTGACAACCAACAGACAGAGGTTTTACAAGTGAAGTCAATTAAAAGATGCGATCATTAGAGGACAATCTGGAAAATGTGGAGCAGATACTGCTTTTGTGCATGGCTGGGGGCATGCCTTATAGTGTTACCTGAGAATTCCAATGATGAATCTGAACTCCTGGTAGAATTCTTCTTCCTCCATCCAACCAACTTGCTCCAGAGTCCAAAGGATCTTGCTTGTAAAAGAAAATGTCTTAGAATCTGGTGAGTTTACATTTTTTACTCTCATTGTCTGTTAGCTTTAGCCGGTAAGCTAGCAGTGTGCTGAAAGAAGTGAAAGATACTGAGGGAGACTTATTTGAAGGAGAGAAAATGGAGTCTGAGGCCCCTCCGCTATGCTCTGCCTGTTTTGGTCTGTGATTATGATGCAACAGATGTTTGTGAGCAAATACATCCAGGATACAGGCATCCACTTTGGCGAGAGACTAGAACTACATTTGCGTTTTGATGTGAATACACTGTGGTGATATTGGGGTGGAAAGATGGCGCAGAGGTTGGCGGTTTGATCCCTGCTAGGATGCAAGCCACTTCACCCACATTGCCCTGTTTGAATGTGTGTGATTGGTGGTGGTCAGGAGGCCATAGGCTTAGATTGGTAGCCACATTCTGTTAGACTGCTCCAAAGCAGCTCAGGGCTAACAAGGAAGCTTATTATCACCAGACTGTGAATGTGGAGTGACAGAATAATTCACTAAACATTGTAAAGCTCTGGAAAAGCGCTATATAAATTGAACACATTATTATTGTTATTATTATTGATAATGTACGTGAGTGTTGTGTCAATAACAATAATACAGCTTTGACTCCAATGTTGCATGAGCAACAATTCATTGTCTTGATTTTAATAGCTCCGCCTCATTCATATACGGTTGATTTCAATTTAAAAGAGTTTATTCTGTCATAGCTGAAGGGTTCGACAGTGCAATTACAGATAAACAAGGATGGAACAGAATATATTCATGTAAAGCTGCTTAAAATATTTGTTCCATGAAGCAAAGGAAACCACACATTACTTATTGAGGAGAAACACAACAACCTGTTGTTCTCTACAGTGGTGTCAAGTAGGATTGTCTTATGCTCCCCCACCTTTGACCTCAGCCCTGTTTATATATTTATTTGGGTTTTTTTTTTTTAGGTTTTTTTTATCACCACCATTTTTTGCATTGCATTTCATTGCTTTCAATGTGTGCTTGGAAAATGAATGCCAGCAGGACATGACACAAAACATCTTGTTTCAGTGAGGTTTACCTTCCTTTTCTTGCTCAAGCCAACCAATCTTGAGCCAGAATGGCTTTGAAAACGTTCTGCATGTGTTATTCACATCGCATGGGTTTTCTTAACTCTTATTTATACATTTTTACAAATCTTTCCCCTCATCCTTCAACCAATACACTTGATGAGAGGAGTGTATAACTCAGGCTCTGTTCTCTCACAGCTGACTTAAATTCCATTTTAGAGTTTAATTTGAGTATTTACTGTTTGTTTTAAAAGCCATTCATGACCTTGCTTCTCATTACCGAGGTAAACTTTTAATGCTTTATTGACCTGACAAAGGTTTGTTAGTCAGCACATGCTTGAGGTCAAGTCCTTTAGAAGCAAATAGTTCAGGGATGATTTAGTGGCTGTTACTGGTCTTTCTCATTAAAATATTCACTACTAGTGTCATCATCGTCATTAAGCCTCGATTACTCAATGGCAATCTTCACCCAAATCTTAAGCAGTCTGGACACATCCTTGTCATACAACGCTTTTCTGTACCTTAAATTAATAAAATCAATAATAAATACCAACTAGAGCACAAACAGTCATCCTTGAATCTCAATGACCGTGTCTAAGAGGAAAACCTAAATGGTGTGAAAGGTTCTAATAGTCTTTCAGTAGCCAATCTTGTCAAACCAATCTTTCGATAGAGTGGAGAGTTAGCTTGTTTAACTTTGAAAAAATAAATAAGTCCAAAACGCATTCAATACATCAGAGGTCTACTCTGATTCTCAGCTTTAGGATTTGGGAATTGGCATCTGAACCAATGACAGAGTTGATTGTAGGATCGTTGGCTGTCTGTTTTCTCATTTTTCATTTCTTTCGATATGTGTCTAGGAGCCATTCATTCATCTGTCTTATGGCATGGCTGTACTTCCTGTGATGGATGCATTTCTATCACTCCAAGAGTCTTATTTTTCATCATTCCATTCCAAGGTAAGAACCTGGATCTTTATGTTTTGTTGAGAGAGCAGGTCAAGGCCATTCTCTTAGACTATTGTTGTGCATCACACTAGTGGTATTGTTTATGACTGGACTTTGCTAACAAAGCAACACTAGCTTATGTAAACTACCTGATATGTATTCCGACAGCTGCATTTACTAACTTTAAAGACTAAATCTAAAAGATGCGTTTCAGGAGACCATAATCCACTAGAGCCCTCACTACTTTTATATTCACTTACACCCAAAATGTGTATCAGTTTAAACACGTAATCTGTGTGTAATTAGTTTTACATATACAAAAAAAGGCTTATTATGGTTACGTTTTACAAATGCGCTGCTTTAGCCTGACGTCTTTGACAGGGTCTCTGTCAACTCTGGCAAGATTAACCATAATTTATATATATATATATATATATATATATATATATATATATATATATATATATATATATATATATATATATATATATTTAGGAGTGTTGTCTCGATCTCTGTCAACCCCAGACAATTACATTTACATATTTTAACCTTTATGAACCTTATGTCAACATCTGGCAACCCTAACAATCACTTTATTATGCAATATTATGAGTGTTCACAAGCCTTTTCTTAAACTCCGGCAACCACAACGCAACAGCAAAAACACATATCAGATGAGGGTTCCATGGACATCAGAAAATAAAACCAGTTCAAAATTATTTTAGACCCAGCACAGTGAATTGAAGACCCTGTGGAAACCCTGCTTTGAAAAGAAAAAATATGAAGTGTGTTATGATGTATAGAGCTGCATGTCCTCCACTATGCTTTCTAAATAGTGCCAGGGCGGAGTTCATTGCAGGCACCACTCCATCACTGAAAGATGCACTGGTGTACAAAGAGGACACCTGGTGCAAAATGACTTGTCCCGGTATCTGACCTGTCATTGATGCAACCAAACAAGATTGAGAAGAGCATCTGTTTTCTGTCAAATAAATCAATGTTTTGAAAATTTAATGAATGAATACATACAATTCATTTTCAGATAGAAAGTAAGAATTGATGAGATTTTCTAAGATTCACCAGACTTGTTGGAGCTTTCTTGGAGAATACAGAAGTTTCTTTGTCTCAGGCTTCACCTGAAGGTTGTACCCCACCAAAAAACAGATTACTAACTGCGATTGCAAGCTCTTATCACTCTTAACCGTTGCATACATCCAGTAATATCCCTGCTCATATGAGATATTGCTCTCACTGGAAGTTTCTCATTTCAGTAAATATGTGCTCTCCGGCCTCATTAAACTGGGACGCACTCTAGTGGGATGATGGGAGTGTGTGTTTGAGTGGGTGTATTATAGAAGAACATCAGAGGATGCTGGGAGCATAAAACTAGCTCATTTTTATGTCTGCATGCCTTCCTCTCCATACCCAAAGCAATAGCGCCCTGCAGGGAAATAACCTGCACACACAGAGGCACAAACACATGCATGGAAGCTGGAGCGACGCTCATAACTTTCCTGAAAACCAACAGGTCCTCAAATATTGTCACTTTCTCCACACATTCAGATCACAGAGCACGGATTTGATCACCTGATATAAAACATATGCGGTTAACTTCTGTTTCAAGCTATGCATACAAAATCTGTGCTGCTTTCTTTTGTTTTAAGAACACTACTTTATTTGATCAGTTTCCTCATACGAATGCATCCCTGTTTAATAAGATGTTCCATAAACAGTCAGATGCAGTTTCGGGAAGATTCGGTTAGAATTAATTCAAGAGTAAAATGGTATTCAGCTCACAAACTAATTGTGTTGCTTTTCTCCGTAGCTCTCTGACCCTAGACAGGCACTGATGCTTCCTGGAAATCATCCTGACACATCATATTGATTAGTTTACAGAATGTTTTTATTTATTTCTTGAGTGCAGTTATTGATAGTAAGGCAGGAATAAGTAGAACCATGCAACTTATTTGTTCTCTTGTTGGATTGGAACCAAAATATGCATGCTTCTTATTAATATGTATGTGCTCCAAATTTGTATACACTTTTCTCCAAAGCGCCCAAAGGAACAAATGTTCAAGTTTAGTCAAGACAAGGAGATCCAATTAGATTTTATGTGTAAACAGAGACCAAAATATGATGTCCAGGACAGGCAGAGATCAAAACTAGGAACTTGGCTACATAAGGATGAGGAACAAAATACAGTCAATCAAAATGTAGCACTTTTTGCAGTTGCTTTAAAGAAGTTTTATAAACAAAAGACATAATGTGATAATGCATAATGACCTTGTTCAGTATACGGGTGCCAGGTTAATATTAGGAATAAAGTGATGTAATTATTGTTTTTTATTTAAGTCTACTTTGTGTGCAACATAGAGTATCCAATTCACTTATAATGTGTTTATGTGTTGTGAGAACAAATCCACCAGCACGCATGAAGACAACATGAAAAAGGATTCTTTTATATAAATTCTAGATAAAGACCTAGTGTGGTACATAGCCAGGTGCTTTCATCATAAATCTGTACGAAATGCTGATTTTGTTTGCAGAAAGAGACTCAATACTCAATCAAAGCATCTTCCGGCAAAGGTCAAGGAGCTGCTGGAAAGGTTCCCAATAGGCGTCTGAATCAGGATAGGTCCGTCAAGCTGTAACTGATGGGTAAAAATGATAATTTGTAGGAAAAATAGAGTATCCAATTCATTTATATTAATGTTTTTATGTTGTGGGAGAAACTGAGCCTTTTCAAGGACCACAAAAGATAAAATAGGCTTCAATATTGAAGTTGAAACACATTAAAAACACTAAGGTTCTTAACCTGAGGGGAAATGGTAGGGAAGTGAGGCAAGGGACAGGCAGACTGTGCTTTGGGAAAACTACCAAATTACTTTCAGTTACAAGCTACCAACAAGCCACACTGGCAAGTAAAAAAAGGCTTGTTCTGTGATAAACAGATAGACAGACAGACAGATAGACAGACTGACAGATAAGACAGACAGACATATAGATACTTGAGGTTCTTAACGAATGTAGAAAACCATTAAAGATTTTTTATTTCATTTTTTCACTTAATTTAAGATTTTGATCTGTCTTCTGCTCAGCACCTTGGCTCAACATTGCTGCGTGTAAATGTTCTCTCCAAACTTTACTTACCTATAGCTTTTCACAGCTTTTCATCTTTGAATTGAAACATATTGTAAAATTTTACTCGCATACTACATTGTGCATGCTGACTGAACTACAAAATATACACAGTATGATTTAGGACACCGACATGCATTTGATGCTATCTGTAAGTTATTAATCGTCTTCAAAAATGGACATTGAGATAGAAGGGTCAGATTTCAGTCTTTTAAGTCTTCAAAAGCTAGACTTTCAAGCTGATTTGCTTGCAAGTGCTCAAAAAACTCACCCAGGTCTGAAATTACAGATAGTTCACCAGCTGTGAGTCTTAATCTGTTTAGTGAGAAGAATTAATTCAGTGACATGATCTATGACAAGGATCTGTAATTATTTACAGCGTTTACATGCTAAAGCTTTGGGCCTTTTCAATGGATAGGAGTTTGACCTTTAGTGATTGTGGTCAGAGTTTTTAAGTTGTGAGTGCTTACTGAGCTGACCGCATAATGAGTTTCAGCATATCAAACCAAGATCTCACAGGAGACCGTGCTTTGCAACTTTTATCACATTTAAAGGGGAGATTTTATGCATGATGTAAATCCAACCCCTGTAAAATGCCAGAAGCGGTATGATCGCAGTATTAGTCATAGTTATTCACGCGTGGGATTCTAGCACATAGTTATTCTCATGAATTATTCATGCATCTTCAGCCTTTACAATGTAAACAGGAATGAAGAATATTTCAGGATCAAAGAATGATCGGATCTGTTAAAATAAAGGGAAGATATTTGTTGGAATAAGCAGTAGATATTTCCTTCAGTTTTTTATGTGCATTAAAAGGATACAAGATCATTAAAGACAAGAGAAAGATAATTTTTTTTTGCCTTAGCCAGACCCATAATTACTTTTCAGTTATAAGAATAAAACATAGTTTGATCTAACATAAAAAAGTTCTATAAAAATTCTAAATTTATATTAACCAATAATGGAATTTGTTGTGTTATGTATTACTTTACAATACTGTACATTATTCAATAAATCATTTATTTAAATAAAATAAATTAGATAATCCAGTTTTTGTGGCTGACTTTTATACAGTTACCTTTCTTTAAGTTAAAATATTAAACTATAGTTTATATTAGAATGTTGTATTAACCAAAAGTTGTATTTGTGTTATATTGTGTTATATTGCTACATTATGTTACATCACATGTAAAATTAAATTTATTTATTAAAATAACAAAAAAATAGATCTTATATTAGGGTTGTGAACGTGTCTTTCTTTAAGATAAAAAAATTAAGCAATAGTTAAAACTTACTGAAATGGAGGAAATATTAATGATATTAACCTCTTGTACATTTTTTAATTAATTAATTATTATTTTCTTAATTAAAAGAATTTTGGTTCTCTATGTAGTCAAATTAATTTTTTTGTTTATTCTTTTATTTTTTATTTGAGAAGGAAACAACACAAAAAGGTCTTCTGAAAAAAAAAAACGTTTTCAGTTAAGAATTGACAGTTTGTCAATGAAACATGTCATGTAATCACATATTTTAGAAAAGATGCTCAAGTTTTAGCTTCTTCACTGACCAACTGAAAAAGAAGATAAAGGCAGCCTGCAGGTGTTCTAGATATAATGACACTGTTCAATTGTTGACACAACATATTTTTTTAAATACAGTCAATAACAGCCATTAAGAATGTGATCTCAATTAGAAATTATTATTGAGTCAACAAAAAAATCGGTAACTGACTTTTATGACTTGGGTAAAAAATGACTCAGCAGTTTTGCAACTGTAGCAAACACACAATGCTACTAATGGTTAAGAAACAATGGCCCAAAAGGGACAACATTTTTATATATTGTATTATATTATTAATTCATTATGTGGCATCTACCAGAAGCATATGGCATAAAATAAACCAGCATGATCTGTTTGCACCAATACATCTCCATAGGACTACAAAATTAAGTTCAATCATTATGCAAAGTCTAAAACGAATTAAATATACAGTAAAAGCCCTTGGGATTTCTTCATCTTCTTTGTGCAATGATCCCAATAATAGTTTCTTCATGCTGTATAATTCCAATCTTACAAAGTTAGCAGATTAATTTGGGATTTGCTCCCTGATTAAATCTCTGGGAATTCTTCTGTTTGTTTTCGTGTTCATTCAGTGAAAGAAACCCATTTGCATTATAAATGAACAAGTCAACGATGGTTCCCAGGGACCTGTGATTCTCTTCCGAGCATGAATAGCGAGCTGTAATCACTCTTGCACTGGGGTTGCTTAGATTTCGTACATCTATTTAATTATTGAATTATTGAATTATTGCCCAACATGAGTAAGAAAAAATATTGAGTACATTGAGTGTATAATATGTGTTGTCAGTATATCAGAAGTTTATAAATGTTAACTAAAATAATATATGAAAAAAATCTTGCATTTTAGCCTCAACAGAGCCAGTCTGATTAGGTCAGATCCCTTGGCTATTGGTTCTCATCTGGGTCCCAGAGGAAGCTGTCTTTTCAAAGGGAACAGATCAAGAGTCACACTCCAGCGGTTCCATTTGCAACACTATTCTGATCTGAGAATTTCCATCTTGTAGCTATCATTAGTACATGACTGGCGGGAAGCAAGCAGTGCGACTGTGTCATTTTATTCTGTTGAGGTTTGATGTCTTGTATTGGAGACAAGATACGGTTTGTTTGACCCCAGAAAGTAATGAAAAATACACATTTGATTTCATCTCATTTCATTTTAATTCAGCAGCTGACATTTAGACAGGAGTGTTTATGAGCTCACTTTCATGTTCAGTAATAAAACTCTTAACCACTTGAACTCCATGAGCCCACTGCCCATATTACTTTGCTAAATAGTAAGTGTTGGATTAGCGGTGAGATCATCAGTCAAGCTACATATGTAGTTGTCTAAGATCCTTAGCTAAAAAAAATGAAGCTATACAGCATTCTAAGATTTCATAAAATTAAGTACAGTGCCTCTTGTGAGCTGCAATATCTAAAATATAAATCCTTTCTAGAAAAAAGAAATGAAAGTAGTAGTTTGAAATGAAAGTAGTATTTATACTTAACGGCAGCAGCAAAACACTCAATTTCCCATCAACCGCAATTTTGTTCCTCGTCACGCTAATTGGTTAGCTCTCATTAACGCTGTTCTTATTAACTCTCAGGTGTTTTTCATTAGCCCATTATCGCAGATTCTGCTCTGCTTGCGTTATCACTTTTGATTTATATGACACTATCAAGTCCATTGTTATTGTTTTTGTTTATTGCTTTGGATGTTGAAATAGCTCCATTTCCAGACAAGGAGGCACTTGCGAATTTCCTTGTTATGAAGGTAAGGATATTTTAACTCGTTAAATGGTAAAAAATCAGTAAATCTGAGTGTAATTCTATTTAATGTATTTCTATTATAAATTAAGTAAATAAAAAAACAAGTATTTCTGTTGCTATTTTTGCAGTTTCTTTTCTATTTTTTATTACATCATACAGAAACCCTAAAAAGGCTGAGATGCTTGTTTTTTTACTAGATTTTTTCATTGCATTACATTGTATTCCATTATGTTCTGTGAAGATGCCAGTGGTTGAGCTCTAATGCAGATTTACATTGTGATGGGAACAAATTGTACAGCAGCTCCTGATTAATAAGTATTCTTGTCCCTGTAACAACATACTCCATTGAGTGCTCTCGAGTCTCATCAGATTCCGTCACAGAGCAGCTATCATTGGTAGAATCAGGTTGAGAATATCTCTTTCATTGATTAGTGATTAGTGCTGAGTAGCATCAGGTTTTCACACGCAGTGCAGATTTAACAGAACTTTGGAGTGTACTCCTGAGATGAAAAATCATTTGTAGATTGTACAGTATCCTTCTCTGGATAAAGTACAAAAAACACCCAATACAGGAGCAACTAGCTAAACTTTAAAGAACTTCACAATGTTGTTTTGACTAGTATGCTCACTAAGAATTTGATAATGCATCCATAAAACATTTACAAAAGGAGCAGTATAAAGTGATAGCCAATAAAACAAAATAAATAAAAAGTAGGTGAACTATAACTCAAAGAGAAGAACATGTAAACAATTATACACAAAAACAAAGACCATGTGCATTCAATTTGGGTGTGTGGGGGAGGGGAGTTGTGGTTCATTGTGTGTGCTCAAGATCATGTAGTAAATATTTTAAATCATTGTTCCTAAATATATTTGTGTTTTATTTCTCATACCTTCTCTCTCTCTCCCTCTCTCTTTCTTGCTCTCTCTTTCTTGCTCTCTCTCTCTCCCTCTCTTTTTCGCACTCATTTTTCTATCTCCGTTTGCTCCCTCTCTCTCTCTCTCTGTCTCTCTCTCTCTCTCTCTCTGTACAAAGTCTGTGTACATATATAATCACATATTTATATACTCAGCCAAATGAATGAAACTATTTCAAAAACTGTATTTATATAAATCCTAAATATATTAGCGATGGGCCGTTAACGGCGTTTAGACGTAAGTATTTTATCGCGTGATTAAAATTATCATTGTTTATCTATTTGCACTGTGTTTAAGTCAAGTGTCGTATGTGCGGAGTTGCTTTAAGTCGAAATCGAATCTGAAAGAGCATGAGAGAGTCCATGTTGGGTATTATTGTAATACATAGCTGCCCGAGGTGCGGATGAGGCTTCTCTCAATCAAACCATGTCAGAAATCATCTCAACTCTGCTCGCTGTTGCTGAGCGCGAAGTATTAGGACATCTTCAGTTCTGTTCAGAGAATTATCTGTTTCACAAGTGTACTTTTAATTTCAATCCCACGAGGGGAGGTGCAAACCAATTCACAATTTTGAAAGCAAAATAACAAGTTAAAAAACACAATTACAAATCAAAAAACAAAATAACATTTCCTCAAAATGAACAAGCCTGCTCTCTGTCTCTCGCTCTTAGCAGGATAGCTAGCTAGATAGCATCTTGTTTCAACATTACCACTTTCAACTTGCCACTTTCCTGTTCCATTGTGGTAAGAATGTTTAGTTTTCTTTGTGTGTAATAATTTTTGTTTTTGTTAGATTTGTAAAGATCATGTTGTGGTAAATTAGAGCCTAAAGATAAACACTTAACATTATTTATTAATTGGATTTAAATTCCTGTTTTAGTTTGGATATTAAGTAGAGGTGTTTGAAGCATGTTATTGTGCTTAATTTAACAGATGTTACTGCTTTATTTATGTAGTAATTAAAAATTTCTGTATGTTTTCATTTTGAGGTGATAATAAACTCAGTAAAGGTAGGGAAATGAGCAGAAATCAAAAAGAAGCGAAATGTGGCTTAATTTTAATCAAATAAATTGCACATTAGCAGAGTGCATACAATGCAAGACCTCGATTTCATATAGAGCAGGCTCCACAAATAACTTAAAACATTTTTTGATTAAACACGTATAACAAGTTATTGTTTTGTAACTTAAAAACTTTTTATGATTAATTTATTCTCTTATTTTCCATTCATTACTTATTAAAGCATACAGTGGGCACTGTTGTAAAAGCCTGATGGGACACTTAAAATAAAATATTTTTGCCCATAAAAAATGAAAATACAATCATTAAAACAAATCAGCATGCAAAAATGTAGATCCCTTTACATTTGATATGCATTGTTCCCTACAGAGTATGGATATAATTAAAAGCATTTAAATGAACAGTAAATTTAGCAATATCTACATATTAAAAAAGCAACATCTGTTCTAACCCTATGTAAAGTTATCTTGGAGTTTCCCCATGCTCTCATTAACAGATAAAAACACAAATCGCTCCCTTCAGCACCGACAGCCTCAACGATTCAATGATTTAGACTCTTGGTCTCCAGGACTCTCTGCCATTAACAGCTTGCTTAGTGAAGAATCTTTAGGTCTTTAAATCTTGGATCAATTGCAGTAGCGATCTTCAGTCGTATAAGATTAGTGCTGTCCTTTCTTTTAGATAGCTCTGAGGTAAAATCCTTACTATGCTTTAGGTACTATGCTTTAGTTGCTCAAAATCTCTGCATACTGTCGTTTCTCAGTTTTACACAAAGTTAGACTGAATGAATGCCCTATCAACAAAGAGCGCTATGATGCCTCAGTAGCTGTCATTGCTCACAAAACCCCAGCGGGAAATAGAAAAAACTGAAACTGCATGAATTACATAATTGTTTTTAATATATGTCTGTGTGCGTGTGTGTAAATAATTTAGTGTGAACAATTTAAAACATTTCATCGTGTGAATGGTTGTAGCCATATAAAACAATGTGATACATCAAGATGAAAAGATTTTCACTTGCATGTAATAATTGCACTTATTTGCTTTATACTTCAACCCTGTTTCCCTTTCTTTGTGGTTATGAGTGTAAAATCCTACCTTGTTTTCTGTTTTAGTTATTTTTATCTCTCGCCTTCAATAGAAACAATGACTTGTGTTTGGAAGCGGAAGGTAATTGACAGAGAGATGATTGCTGAATGCCAGAGTCTTTCAGGTTCTCATTAACGCTGCATCTCAGACTGACACAGACATGACCTGCTCTTTCTAAACCCACAGGAGCTTCACTACTTCTGATAAGTGCTAACCCTGGGCTGGAAAAAAATTACGAAACTTTCACATTCTCTACTAATGGCTTGCCTGGTTTCTATTGGCTTTTCTGATGACACGGTCATGTGCTAAGAGAGGGCATACATTAGTGGCATTTATGCTCCTAAAAAAAAAAAAACATACAGTATATTTAGAACAGAATTTCGAGAATTTTAGAACAAGAAATAAGATCAATCAATCTAATGAGGATCTTACATATCAGAAGATTTCCAAAGTCAGAATAGAAGCATATGAAATGAAGTTTAAGTCAAATCGGTGATGACTATTTAAAAAGTCCTAGGTTAACTATTACTGTAAACTCTAACAAGGAAAAGGGAAGAGCAGGTAAAAAATTACACACAAAAACATTGTACTTGATAAGGTTTGGATGTGTGGGGGAGTGAAGTTATGGTTCATTGTTTGTTCAAGGACATGTAGTAAAGATTCTCTCCTCTTGTTCTCTCTCTCTTGTCGCCTCAATTTTTTCTCTTCCTTTCTCTCTCCTCTTTTTTACCTTTCTCTCTCTAACACACACACTCTCTCTCTCTTTCCTCTCTCTCTCTTCGCCCACCTTCTCTCTTTATTGCTCTATCTTCTCTCTCCTCTTTCCATTTCTCTTCTCTCTGTCTTTTCTCTCTTTCTTCCCTATTTTCTCTTTCTCTCTCCTCTTACTCTCTTTCTCCTTTCTCTCTCCCTGTCTCTCTTCCTACTCTCATTTCTCTCTACCTTTCTTGCTTTCTCTTTCTCACTGTCCTTCTTTCTCCCTCTCTCCTCTTCTGTCTCATTTCTCTCATGGTGTACATATTTATATATAGAATTAAGAATTTTTTTATTTAGATTAAAAAGATCATAATGTGATGAAATTAAGTAAATCTTAAACTTTTTTTCTAGGAACACAATTCAATATTTGACTACAAGTGGTACAAACAAAGCAAGGAGTTTGTAAGTGAGTAAAACAAAGCTTTGAAGCTCCTGCTTCTGGCTTGAAAGGAAACTCTGAACAAAACACTGAATGTTCTTTGCACGGGGGTGAAGTCTCTGAACCCCTTTATAACACTGATTTATTCCAACTAATTAATCTCTCTGCAAGTTTTGTCACCCAAGGCCAAGCACTACATGAAAGATCACTGTAGAAAAAGTGCCAGTCTGGAGTGAAAGAAACACTAATTATGGTGTGTGCTGTCTAAAGATGAATGAGTTTCCGTCTGACGCTCAGAGAAAAAGAAAACGAGGGGAAAATTCTCTAGAAATGAACTGTGCTGGCTGATAACAGCTTATTTGCACGCTGGCCACATTGTTTTAGTTCCCAGTGTTCTGAAGGGATTATGCAAATCAGTTGCGCAGATTCAAAAATGAACACAATTTGTGTCTTTTTATTTATGTTATGCAATATGACCAAAACTATAGGGGAGAATTGGAGAGTAGAGTCAGGGGTCTAATTTAAAAAAAAAAGAATAGATAATGTAAAATTGTCAGCTGTATGTAAACACATTGATGACTTTACAAACACACTCTTCACACTGTGAATTTAAACATATCACAACATTTAAACACATCTTTACTCATATCCTATTTTCAAGATATGGCTCAAAATAAGACTGGGTCATGAAACTCATGCTTTTGAAGCTTTTTTAAGGACTTTAAAGTCTTAATAAGCTTGATGAGGTTAGAATTTTTCAGGGTACTCTACCAACCCTGCATTTTTTTGAAATAATTCCAACCACTGTCAAAATACCACCAAACCCCCAAAAAATTACATTTTCATAATTTTCAGTCTCATAATTTATCAACAGACAAACATTTTATTAAGAAGAAAGATACTTCAGTTTGGAGCAAGTACAAAACAATAAATAAAGTTAAATCAGAACATCAAATCTAAACTACAATATCATTACAAAAGTTACAATCCCTCAGAATGAAAAGTAAACCAACAAGTTATACGATTCAAACAAATAAATAAGATGAAAGCAGAGGTTGTCACTATGTTAACAAAGTTACAAAAATGAATGGGTGGCAGAACCTTGAATTTCAAAATGAAAATGTTATTTTGGAAGAAGGACCACATTCCAAACAGAGAAGGTTTTGGTGTTTCTGAATCAGGTGCCCAGCTGACTCCAATCAGCAGGTAACACTAACTAAAACAAACACAATGTTAAAATTGAAGCCCACTTAGCCATGTAACTAGCTGATTTTTTTTAAAGCTGAGTGGCATCCCCTTTAAAGAAAGGAACTAAACGACCTCAATCTGTCAATTCCAGCAAAAATAGTTATTTCGGTATGAATTTGATGGTATTCATGACCTCAAATAACTGGATAATCTGAGTTGAAGGGAGGATTTTCAATGGAAATATCTTTCAAACTGAACATCCTTTTTGGTTGATTAGCAAATCTGCCAACCAAGCCTCTAATCAAGATTCAAAGAAGCTTTGATTTTCAATCGCAATACATCCTCGGAACCAATTCCAATCCTGACGGATCTCTTCTATGGCTTCCTCTTGCAGTTCTGGGACTATAAAATTCATCATCAAGCTCCCCTTTCATTATGGATACCTGACAGACTTGGGAAATGAGTTTTGGAGAAAAAATTCAGAGCGAATAGACGTTGAAACATATCGTTTTTATTGAATCTGTCTGTCTTCAAATGGAGTGCACAGATGGTGGTGGAACAGCAGGACAAGTCTGACCTCACTGCTCAAAAAGAACAGGTTTTAAAACAGCTGCTGAATTTCAAGTAACCCAGTCAATCTTCTTAATGAAAATATAGTTGAAATGACGTCAGGACTTCCAGTTTGCTTTTTTTTGCTATATGAAAAGCTAGTTATGAACTTGTGATGAGAGGTTTAATTCACACCAAAGTCTCAGATTTTTTTATCTCTTTTGCAAAAAATGAATTATTCAGTCTGTTTTAACAGTATGATTATTGATTTAAAATGAATCAACAAAAAACAATTAATCTTCTGCAGCTGATGACGATGATCTCTCTGCATTAAAAACAAAGTCCATGGTGAACTAACAGCATTTTACATCTTAATTCAAGGTGAATCGCAGCTGTAGTGCAAACACCAGCGGAGCTTCTCCTACTTTCGGGCGAGATGTAAGGCTTTCCCAAAATGCTCACTACACCCTCATGGACCTGAGCCGAGGGTTCCTAAGGTCTGGCCTTGATGTGAAATAAAAAAGTTGTTGAATAAAACAAAAAAAAATTATTAAAGATTGGATAAAGCAGCCTATGTTCAAGCTGACCACCCTTGAGTTCAACAACATGTGTGTTTTTTTAGAGCATTTCTTTTCAACCCCTGTTCTGTTCCAATCCAAGATGAAGTCAGAGTTTTTTTTTTAACAGAGATGTATATAGAAAGAACATGGCACCATTTAAAATATCAAAATGAAATTGATTAGAGCAAATTCACCATTTTACTTCATCAAAGTGTAGACCCAAGTGAAGTTCGTGGAGTGCACTCAAAAAATTAACTTACACTGTTTTTAGTTTTATTAAATGCAACATTGTTCTCAATACATAAATGATACAAGTAGTCAAGTGTACATAGGAAAACAATGTAATATGTTCAAATTGGATGTTCTGTTCATTTTATATTTATTTTGTACAACTTACGTACCATAAAAAGCAAATCCCATTGCTAAAAAAATATAATTTGTTGGATTTATTTAAAAACCTTGGTCAAAGCAATTCCACATAAGCAATCTAAGAAAGATTTAAGTATCTGCATCATAGATATGAGATATTGCATCATTGGTTCATGTTTCAGTGTGTGTAATTGTAATGAGTTCAACTAGGAAGTGAATGAGGTAAACAAGACAGTTGACGGATGTGAACTTATGGGAAGCGGAGTCTTCTGAGCGAGCATCACAGGGATTGAGGAACAATGTAACAAGATGAAAACATGACAAACCAGGAAATCGAATGCAACAAATCAATATACTTTAATCTAAAAAAACAATAACACTATAAACAGAACTAAGAATGAACTTATAAACAGAACAGAAATCAAGGGCCAGAGATAATTCCTTCAAACAAAAAAAGGGAATTTCTTTGTCAGATCTGAGCAGTATTTGATTTTTTTGTGAATACTTTAAATAAATAGCTCCAAAATGCCTAACCTTAGATGGCCACGTTTAACATGAACATTTAAATGTCCTGCTAACACGGTTGCCAGATAATATTTACCTCAGTATTAGTGACCAGCGCCTTTATAACAGAGAACACCTCGGCAGAATCAACGAGCAGAAGACAACCTCACATGATGATGAAGTGTTAACGCAAAGCTGCTCAACCCTTGCTGCAGCCATTTGCTAATGAAGAAAACCATGAATTCCATTAGGATTTTGAAATAGCTTTCCAGCAGACTCCATGTGTGCGAATGTCAATGCACATTCGGGCCTTTTAATTAAAGTCTGTGATTATGCCCCAGAATCAGCCGATACCGAAACATTTAGAAGCCTTTATTGGAATCCTGAGAGCGTCCTAATGGAAGACTAGTCACAGCAGAGTTTCTTCTTAAACACAGTCACACTTAAAGAGCTTCTCTCTTCAGAAAAGAAAAGTGTGTGGCGTTCTGAAGCTCTGTTCTAGCTAAAGGGAGAGTAATAGTGCAGATATTCTTCAATTTGAATTTCATGGATTGAATTAGTTCTTTAGAGTGCTGATACCTGAAGCCAGATAAAGAGTCCTAATATACAACAAGACATTGCTTGCAAATTTTTAACCACATTTTTATGCATTAGATGAGTATTAGATTATTTTTTTAATGGTTTGATAGAACTCCAGTGTTAAAAGCAACTTGAATGAATGTCTAAACACCTCTAAATTGCATTCAATAATTAATTAAGAAAATCATTGAATAGGAAATAAAAAAAACACTATTAAAATTAGGAAGTTGCTAAAAGAATCTAATAAAAGAACAAATAATTGTTTGGTTATTTCATTCTTTCAGTGATTGATTTTGTTGAATGACTAGTTTTATTTGTGTAAAATATTTACATTTAAAATAGTTAATTTTTTTTAATAAGATAATGTTAAACAGAAAATCTTTTATATGTGACCAAAAAATATTTACCAGATGTTATTAAATACAGACACATGCACTATAAAAACCCAACTAATTAAATGTTGACCGAGCATAAAAAGTATGTGACAGTTTTTTTAACTGTATAATTCAGTCAATTTATTTTTATTTTGGCTAAGTTTTTGTTGAGGAGTCGTTGACTGAATTAATAATTTCTAATTGAGTTCACATTCTCAGTGGTTATTGTTAAATGGATTAAAAAAGTTTGTTCAGTCGAGTTGGGTCAAACTGTATTAGAGGGATAATCTGTCAATTTTGGGAAGACAAAATAGAATCAACATAAAATTTCTGTAGAAATTTTCACTTGGCAATTGCAGTTGTCAATAAAAAAAAATTTCATGTTTAGCTAAAATGTGTTAAACACAAGGGTTCATTATTTTAAATGTTTTCTCAAATGTAAAATAAAAGGCTGTTGTTAAAAAATACAACAGAAGCAAAGAAAAAAATATTCCTAAAAGCATCAGGCTCTAAATGTATGCAGATGAAATAAAACACATAATTATGTTACCCGTCGCATGACAAACAAGTAATTAATCAAGTTTAATTTTTTCTTAAGCGACATTGAACCAGATTTTTCTGCTTGGGCTTCAATGGCAGTGAGAGGCATTGCTTTTAATCAGCTCTCGTTTAATAAAAGAGACCAAACAAATAACAACGTCACTCTGTTAAATGCTATTGCTACATAGTTAATTGTGACATTTACCAGCAATCTATTTTCTTATTATCTTTCAACACCATTTTTTTGTGTGTGTGCATTAAGTGCAACACGATGCAATACCTACCTAACATGAGGAAATAATGCAAATGTGTCAAACCCTGACAAACCTTGCTTCCACAGAAGGTAAGAGCAACCTTTTAAAGCCATCATTCTCTGCTCCAGCGCTATTACCTGTATTGCATCCCTCTTTCAGCAAGCTCTCAGCTGTGTAGATATAGAGTTGAAATGGTTTCCGTGTTCCTTTAATCTATATCTTTTATTTGGCAGAGAACTACAGAGCTTTCCAGGATTGTGTCATCTCTGAGGTTTTCTATCAGACATTCCCTTCAGCTCATCTCACCTCCTCCAGCAAGGACTTACCTTCTGACACAAAGCAGAGTGAAGGCCGAGCGTGAATAACTCTGGAGATGATGGGCGAACGAGTGCATTGAGATTTCCCTGCCGTGGCATGTTTTTCATGGCGAGTGCTGAATTTAGAACACACCATACACAAGCGCACGCATCACGTCGAGGAACCTGTGAGGGAGTATGTCTCTGACTGTCACTTATATTTCAGAATTGTTTATCACTTCTATATGCTGCTTGCATGTAATTATATTCTCCCTTGATTAGAATCACGAATTTAGTTCACTTCAATTGGTGAAAAACTATGTATTAGAAGGAGGAATTTTTATAAGTCATGTTTTCATTTACTTGCTCTTTTGATTGTCTACTCACATTAATGTTGTTTTGCCCTGGCCCACTGATCATGAAAACATTGGTTCGTGTTTGTTTAGAAAACAAGACCATTAGAGGTAAAATATTACAACGTGGGCTTTTAAAAGGACAACAGAAAATTATTTTGTGATCATCATTAATGTTCAAAATCAGCTAAATATTTGTTTTAGACATTACAAGTTTGGTTTAATGTTAATAATGAAAAAACATTTAACTCTGCAATTCCATAAATTGTAATGTTTAATCCAATAACATTTAATGCATTAACACTTTTCAAAAATTAATGGGAAAACTGTTTTGAGCTAAACATTTGTTTTGCCTCATCTGTAGAACAGTGGTACCTTGTGAACCTTACATGTGTTATACGCTAGCCAGAAAGATAGTGGGCGAATATTTTACTCAAATTTTGTGTTTGTGCTCACTGTGAATTCTAGATAGAGCAGATAATTCTAAATGAGAATGAGAGATGGCAAACAAAGGAATGTAACAGCTGTTTACGGTGCTTCGTTGCTAAGCTAAGAAGTGGAATACAGATAAATTATGATTATTTTTTACATAATTTAATCTATATTTCCATTACTCTTTGGATTTGTTAAGTGTTAAGAAGATAAGTAATGGCATAATCCTCAATCTAATCAATGAGCGCTTGCAGCACTTCTCAAATCTCACTTTTAACTTTCAGCAACTCGCAGCCGGCTGGTGAACCAAGCAGTTGCATTCATATCTTTTTAGCTGTCTTAGTCCAGTCGATTTGTATGTACTGTGATTCGGGGGCTGCATTCATCTTTAGCCAAACGATGTGCAAAAACTGAGCAATCACATTAGAATTGGTTTTAATCAAACTAAACAATTCACATACATGAACACACCATTAGTTTTAGTCTAACTTATCCATGTTGCTTGTCTCCTTCAATTGTTTAGTTCCTAGTTTCCAGCCTAGTTGCTATTGAAGATATCACTTCTTAAATTTTGTGTCTCAGCATCTTCTCTCTTCCTGTCTGCCTCACAGCAACTCTATCACCTGGAATCACACAATCAAAATCTTTTTATCCAGATAATTGAGGTCTTGAAAAAAGAGAAAATTCTATTTGCATGTTCACTATGAATGTCAAATTAAGAATGCCTGAGTTTGGAAAGAAAAAGAAGGAAGGATGGTTTCATTCGATGGCGATGACAAAGGAAACAATGGTTTCACTTCACTGCAGAGTTCCAGGAGGAATCCTGTTTTGTTTGAGTCTTCCTCCTTTTTTGTTTTGCTGGTTTTGTCCCATTTGCATTTCAATTCTCTGGCTTATATAAATTCAGCCGTGCTGCTTCTAGCATCATATTTCATTCTTTTGATTAGATTCGATTTCTACTAGAGATTGAGGAAACTTCCTTTCCTGCAGATATCCAAAAAACAAAACAAATCAAAAAACGTAAATAAATACATACATAAACATGGGGCATTAATCACAGGCAGAAAAATACTAAACATTAAAGCATTCATATTCTAAAATTATATAAATGTAATTACAAGATTTGTTATTTTTTTAAGTAATCTTTTTTTCTGGTCTTTTTTAAATTTGTACATAATAATTGTTTCTCATGACAAATGTTCAATTACAATTATAATGATGTATTGTCTAATATATGTTGCTATATATCTACAAAATATTCTTATTATATAATTATAAATTATAGGAAATATCCTATGAAAACAAAATCAATATATGTATATATATTTAAATATAATTTAAATATATTTAAATCTTCTCATTTTAAAAAAACTAAATTTCTTTCTTATTTTAAATTTATGTTTGATTTTAAAATGTGCAATATTTGTTTCTTATGTTAAATTCAATTAGAATGTATTGCCTATTCTCTGTTGCTTTAATGCCTCGGATATGTTGCTCTTTTTTGCCATAAATATTACAGTATAGCTAAATATTCAGCAAAATTCTGAGAGTAAAATTGACTCTCTTCAGAGTGTATGTGGTCCTTCTCTGGATAGAGTACAAAAACACTCAAATTGAGTTGAAATATTTAAGAAAACAATAAATTAGTCACAAAAACTTTAGAATAAAATTTTGTATTTTTCCATATATGCTAGTTATTGTTTCAATGTCAATAAAACATTCAACTTCTTAAATTCTCATTTATGAACACCCAGACTCATTTAAGTAGATTAAGAGAAAATTCAACTTTCTAAATGTTACTGTGTAAGTAAAATGTTAATGACAAAATTCAAAGTGTGATCCAAAAAGATGATTATTGTAAAATGATCAGAGACATATCTGTCCTCATCCTAATTTTTAGGAATTATTAAGTTATTCGGTAACTCAAACCATGTGATTTCTATGCATAATGAGAATAACGGCAAGGCAATTTTATTTGCATAGGACATTTCAAACACACTGACAATTCAAAGAGAGTGAATCTTTTGTACCGTCCTCTGTCTCATCAGAAATGTTTTTTTCTCCTCAACATTTAAAAATCAAACTCTGCTATTCCATAAAGAATGTATTGAATTTCCCTGATGTCAGCTGATCCTGAAATTAAGTTAAAAAGTATTAGTGGCTCATTTACTGATTCCTGTGTGTCAGCAGTCCACCCTCACCAGAGAAATGAAGATAAGATGTGCCACTCATCCCTGCCTGTCAATCATAATTGTGCAGATAAATTACTCTCGCTGCTCTGTTCTACTGTGAATACAGAGCAGAGTTTCTGATTTTGATTTTTTAAAAATCAGACCTGGCTCCATTCATGCCAGTGAGTGGCATTAAAAGAAACAAAGCGATTCTCCCCGGTAACCAAATATGAGTGCAAAAGAAGTGTTACATGATTCTGAGATGTCTGATTGGCTGCATGTTTACATTTTATATATCTTAAAAAACTAATTTAAACATAATTTGTGTTCATGAAAATCAAAACTGTGTTTTTTCAGCTCCAAAGTTGGGCAGTTTTAACACTGGAGTGAATGAGGACCTGCTCACTTCTGACCCCACCCCATCTTGCAGTCGGTCGAGGTATTACATTTCAGTCACTTCCTATTGTGCCGGAGAAGGGAGAGAGTGTGTGTGTGTGGGGGTGGGAGGTGGGGGGTTTCCATCTCCAGCTAAATGATTCGTCAGTCAACCCTGCATTTTGTTTGTCCAATCATCTTCTTAGAAGCTTAGTGTCCCTTTTCATCGCAACAGAGAGGTTCTCATTATCCCTGGAAACATTATAGTTTTATCCAGTGAGCGTCTTGCTTTCCCTTTAAGACCACTGCTGGGCATCTCCTCAGCAGAACTAAAGCAGCAAAGAGTACAAGAAATAAAATATTGGTAACACCACAGCAGATTCTGTAGATATTTTGTTATTCATCTGCCTGCAGCTGTGTCTTAATGTTCTTAAAGTTACAATGGAGTGAAGTCAGCAGTCGTATCACATTAGCAGAAGCTTTTCAAGTCAGTGCTCAACATCATCATGGTTGGTTTTTGATGATGGGACGTCCAATACAGAAGTCCAGATTCTGTAGTTTAGTTGAAGAGGGACATGTGAGGTTTGGATGTTGAATTTTTCACAGTTGCAAATGTAATTTCCTCATAACTGCCACTGCTCCATCATGTTCGACTCTGAATATAAATGGTATTTTCAATCATTAACAACCCATACTTGCTGTCACTGTCCAGGTTGGTTTTATTTTGGCACATCCTTTCACAGTACGTCACTGGTAAATAACATTGCAAAATCCAAACCAGAGAAAGATTTCCATTGAAAAAGATATTTATTCAAACTATAGTTGATACATATAATTACAGTCACTGATAATTTTGAGCAACTGAAGTTAGAAGAGGTTTTGAAAGAACTTTTTGCAAAAGGAGCGAATTATTTCAGGGACTGTCATTTGAAAAGAAGCAATCATTCCATAAAAAGAAAATAGAATTTCACAAATACGCATGAACCAGTCTGAGAATGACTCAAGGCATGTTTTTGACGAAAAAAAGTCCAAAAATGTTTGCATGATACGGCGTCTTTTAACAGATTTACTTCAACTTTTGTAAGGTCCTTCCAGGATCTAATTGGTTTAGCTTTTCCAAAGATCAAGGATTCCAAATATTGTGCAAATGTATTCATAAAACAATCAAATAAGGGATTAGGGGTACAGCAGAGCATTAAAGACTGAATGAGAAGAGACGTTAGCAAACAGTTTATCGGAAGTCATTACTTTTACCTAACAGAGTAAAAGCTAATATCTAATCATTTATTTGGTGAAATTGTGGTTAAACTACTAAGAAAACAAAGAATAAGGCTTTCAGATAATGTTTTTCTTACTTTCTGAGCAATAGGGTTGGAACAGGATTTCAGCTTCTGGTGACTTCTGGTGCAATAGCCCACTCAAATGTAAATTCTCAATTGGCTCAAACAGTAGGACAAAGTGAAAGCTTTTGGAGTCATTTTTGCTGGGAATTTTTCTCACTTCAAACTCACTTCTGGGCTTGGATATTGTGTTTCAAGTAGAGTATTTATAGCATTGAAGTACTTATGGTCTTTAATGAGGCCTTAGACCATTAGCAGAAACTGTTTCAAGCTACTTCTGAGAAAACTGCATCGCTGTCTTCAAGCATCTCAATCTAAAACATGCTCTGACTTTAGCAAGCTCTGAGAGTTCACTCGGAGACTTTAAAATGAAACAAGCTTGATCTGTTAGATGCACAAATGTGTCCCACCTTGCGACCGCGTGTGTGTTTTGTATTAATGAAGCTGGCCTCTCTTCCGCTGCTGGTGTGGGTGACTGCTCGGGAGCGTGTTCGTGCTGACTGATCGTGGAACTGATTGTGACAGGGTTTTGTCTGTGGGGGAATTACAAGGCTCGGTGCATGGTTACTGTAGTGTAGCTATGTGGTCTGGACCATCTTCACCAACCAATGAACTGCAAGGTTTGAGAGCTCGGCGACTGATGGGATAATAAAATTCATGATGAAAACTCTTCAATAATTACTCGCCATCATGTCGTTCCATTCACCTTGGAGTCACGTTCACGCTCAGAACATAATTGAACCTGTTTGAATCATTTTGGAGACATTGCAACCCCTTTATTGGAGCACTCACTACTGTTTCTTAGCTCTTGAAAGACAATGAAAAGACGATTGAGTCAGTTTATTGGAGTACAGTAGTTAAGAAGCATTTTTGTGTTGCAGACACAACTCAATTAGATGCACTGTTCTATACAAGAGGCGTATTTTTCTCCACTTGTTTTCTCTAATTTTGTGTACTGTTCATGAATGCTTCTCCTTTTTCGGCGTTAGAAAAATCTATTTCTATTACATGCCCCCTGATGTAAAGAATAGTCCAAACCTGGAGAGGAACACTCTAAAACATTCCTGTTCAGACAGGCTTAATCATTGTAATGCCTCTCTGTTTCTGATTGTAATGGTTGTTTTTTCCTGCTGTTTTTTATGCTTGCTTTACGCAAGATGACCTTGAGTGACAAGAAATATGTCTCCAAATAAAATGTATTGCTATAGTTATTACATCTAACATATAGCTGAATTTCTTATTTGTATTTCTTATTACATTGTAATAAACTGTGGTAAATAGATTTTGTCTTTACGTAGATGCTGAAGAATATTTCTCAGTTAACAGTCCTGTGATGTCACTGTGGCTATCCAAAAAAGAAAGCATTAGTGACGTGTCGGTCGTGAATGATTGGTCCAAAAACAGCATATGTTTATAATGAGACTTATAGTGTGAAACTACTCATCCCACTAAACCATTGGTTCTCTGCATCTAATTCAGTCCTATGATTGAAAACTAATTGTTCAAAGAGTTGTTCTGTTTAGTGAGAGTCAAAAGAACAAAATGAACAATATTCACAGGTTCTCTACAAATGGGTAGCACAAATCACTCTGAACATCATTGATTATCTTCATTCATTCATCTTAATGTCAGCTTTCTTCTCTTTCGGGGTCGCCACAGCAGAATGAACCGCCAACTCTCTGGGATATCTTTTACACGGCGGATGCCCTTCCAGCCACAACCCATCGCTGGGAAACATTCACACACTCATTCACACTTTAACACTATGGACAATCGTTCTTACTCAATTCACTTATACTGCATGTCTTTGGACTTGTGGGGAAACCGGAGCACCCGGAGAAAACCCACACGATCACAGGGAGAACATGCAAACTCCACACAGAAATGCCAACTGACCCAGCCGAGCCTCGAACCAGCGACCCTCTTGCTGTGAGACGACCGTGCTACCCACTGCGCCACCGTGACGCTCATCATTGATTATCTGATGCTGCGAATGTCTTAAAATTATTTGGAGGAAAATATAAAAATATTTCATATCTTAAAATGCAAATGATAACATAGAAAATTTTTGTATGCTGCACCATTTGCCATTCCACTTGTTTCCAAAAAGATGGAAACTTTGCTGCCTATGTTGGGCACTTTAAAGTCTTTGATCCACTAAAAAATGTTTTATGATTTTTAATCTAACATCGGGTCTTGGCCAAAAAGCTGCCATAAACACTAGATCTCCTCTGAAGGTCTGGCCACAGAAGACTACATCAAGCCTGCCTTTCACAACCTGACATCAAAATATAACAAAAATAGGTTGTCTGCGATTGCTTGCAAGTAAGTGCAAACAAACCCATTAATGTCAATGAAATGTTAATTCAGTTTATCTTCCGATTTAAAAAATCATGGAAATAAATTCTTATCTAACCCCCTAAGGCAGATGGAGACATTTGTTGGTGTTTTAAATTATTTTAATGTGTGAAATTAAGTGTGACAAAAGTGTTTATGAGACAAAATGACAAAATATCTCAAAATGTCTTCAGAAGATGAAAAGTTCTGTTTGGAAGAGTCAGAGGTAAGTTATTAGTGGCTAAATATAGATTTTTTTGGAGGAGGATTCTTTAAAATTCAGTACAATTTAAAAAAACAATGCAGAAGAGCTGTCTGAGCATCTGATGTGATGTCCATTGGATTAAACATTGATTGACAATATTTTATTTTAAACTGACTCATGCTGATGACTCATTCCATTCCAATGTAAAGTGGCATAAGTGCTGTGAGACAGATTTTAAAATGGCACCAGAAGCTATGTTTAGCCATGCATGAATAATTTGCTTTTGAATGACGAACAATTCAATGCTAATTCAATTTCACAAAATGAAGAGGACAATTGAATGAGTTAAATGTGGCTTGTGGCATTTATCCCTTCATAAGTTGCCTCGAAGAGGATACTTTAACATAATTCACGCTAAATGAGTGTGCCAGGGCCTTTTGTGTGTTGAAACCAGTCAGCAGCCTCACAAACTCCACTCGGCAATAAGCATGAAGTGACAGAAAAGATAATTCATTGACTGTTATTTGTACATGGACAGACTTATAATAGTGAGAATTTAAGAGCATTCTGAATAAAATGTAATTTACAAAATAAAATGTAGATGGCTTCATTGCTTTTTGGTTGGTTGCAGTACCAGTTTTGTCCACAAACCAACATTAAAAAAACAAAGGCCAATCGAATTGTCATAAGATCTATGGAGAGTTCAAATTGAAGAAAAATGAAATGATGAGTAATGATATTCATTTTCTTTTTTTATTTTTCTCGTGTAATATGTGTTGCTCTGTAAAAAAAAATGTTTAACTAATTATCATGGCTTACTTTTGTTCAGTTATACAGAAAACAAACAAAGGAATCTGAGTGTAACTTTTCCTGAACACAGTGTGCTCATTGTCTTCTTATCAGCTGCTATAATATGCCAATGTTAAATTTGCATCTCAAAAAGTATAAAGCAATGATAAGAAGACTGCTTCTATAGTTTTCTTTGAAAGGCCACATAATCTTTGTATCTCTCAGGCTGTTTTATAGAATTCAGTCTTCGAATCTTGGTCAACAAAATTTGACCAAGAAGGCAGCACCAGAGAATGAACCAGAGGTTTCACTGAAAGAAGTTGGGCAACAAACATTTGGATTTATTTAAATTATGATCTACATGAGTTGGGAGTCTAGTCACTGAAAGAAACTTGAGTTAGAAGCATATCTGTGCAAGCAGGTGCACTTCAGATGGTAACTTGATGTAAATCATTTCTGATTACTACAGAGACCCAGAACTCTCTTCCTCTGCTGCTCAGTTCTATCTTAAAGAATAAAACATTAAAAGATCACTGCACAAGTGACATACTGCACATATTCATAAATTCAGTATTTACAGCTCCGATTCAATGTTTAAAAGTGACAGCTTCCACACATGCAAATAACCAGAACACCATCATGCATTATACCTTCCATTTGCCAACTATATTGTAACAGTTTGAAAGGACTACCTAAAGAGGGATTTCTAGTGTTGACCTTTGAAATAACCAAAATAGAGATGGCCCTAAACTCAAGATGCTTCGTGGTTCGCATGCCGCTCCTTTAAACTATAAAAACAGTTTATTTTCTCTTTATGTTTCTTTTCTCTTTTTTTTGAGTAGATCAGAGATCTTTCTCTCTCCTTGATCTGTAAGCGGTCGGTATCTGAGCTTTACTATCAGCAAAACATTAACCGAGTGAATAATAAAATGCTAAACATAAACCTAGGTCTGAGTGAAACAGAAGAAGAATTTAACTAAAGGGAGACTGTGAACACAGCAAACGATACACAAATTCCACAGGAGTAGTGAAACCCGGCCCAGGATTTGAGCTAAAACACAAAGTCCACAGGACCAGAGCAAGAGAGTAGTGAACCCCAGCTGAGGACTAGGGCTAAATTCAGTCGCATGTTTCCACATGGTTCCATATTGCATTTTTTCCAAAAGCTTATTGTTTTCAGGATGTTATTTAGCCTTTTAATGGTTAGGTAGGTTAAGCACAGTGGTATTAATCCCTTTTTTACTTCAACTAATGGATGCTACATACATTTTTTTGCAATGCTGGTGACATGAAAATCCTTTTTTTAAATAAACAGTGTTGTTTGAAAAAAAAAAAAACAATGACGTAATTGTTTTAAACCTCAAACTCTACTTTTCGAAATAATTAGAGAAAACTATGTCATCCATGTAAGGAAAGAATATTTCTAAAAAAAAAATAAAAAAAAAAGCGAGAAAAGTAATGGAACATTATGTCATGCACATTCACACCACTAATTAGCTAAGAAGATGTATCTACATCATTTTATGTACAGCTGTTTACCGTGTGGAATAGTTCAAATGGAACTACATGCTCTTGATGGGCTTTTTAGTTGTTATTAAATTAACTTTATAAAGTGCTGATGTGAGCTGCTATTATTAACTGAAATAGTGTCAAAAGGACAGAAGAGAAAAAGTTTTTTTAAATGTCAAGCTTTTCAAAACACTTTAACACACCAGCAAGCTGTTTTTCTTGGAAATCTGCAGCTCGCCAAACTGTTGTGCAATGAATTGTCATGCATCATGAGAACAACTCTTCCAACACTAGAGCACTACCAGAAGCCATATGTTTCCAGTTTCCATTCAATTAGGTGAATGCGCCAGCAAAAGCTTTTTCGTTCTGCATCGGTTGCTGAGCTGACTGAGGGTCTCAGAGCGTTAGGTTGTGCAAATTCTGCTCTTGATCACCCATTACAAACCTCGTTCTAGTGTATTTTTATTTACTAAGCATCAGCTTGTGCTGAAACATCAGCAAGTGCTGCCGTTGTCTTCTCACACAGCTTTAAAAGCTCTGGTCACAAGTGAATAAACATCATCACAGCTGCTCTGTGAATTATCTTTGACATTTAGCATCGAGGGAAAGAGTTTTAAATGTGGGTATTTGCTTGTAATACGCAGTGGTGAGGAATGAACCATGACTAAAAGGCTGTGAAGTCTAGGAGATGTTGCTTTCATTGTTTGAATTACCAATGGTTGAGCAGTACTTTAAATTAATGTCATACTTTGTATATTAGTTTTTTATCTTAGCCTTCACTTTTATAAACTTGGAAGTATCAGAAAATGAGGGAACCAATGAGGGACAAAAATTATAATTCCATTTTTTTAGTTGATGAACTAATGTAAAGGAATTTTGGAATTTAACATAGCTTTTTTTAGCATTGCTTAGCATAGATCATTGTTGTACCATTGACAGTTACTTAATGCTCAATTCTGATTTTATTTTTTAAACATTTCAAATAATATGAGCCTGCTGTCTGTCTTCTGTGTTAACAAAAAGTGGCTTTGATATGACATATATGCAATGAACAACATCACCTACAATGCACTTGTTAGTGGAAATTGGTAACATTGACGCACTTTTAAGTTCTAATCTCCTCAATAAGATAACATTATTTCTTAGCTAACTATCAGCTTACCTGTCAACCGGATTAAACAAATGACCATAAACAGCCCCACGGATGCCAGACCCAGTCCAGTATGAAATACATGTGAAAACATGTTCGCAGTAAGGCCAACAAGCAGTGAGAACAAGCCTCCCACATAAAGGCCTATTGTACAATTAAACATGTCTATGGATCACTAACAGCTATCAAAATCAATGAGCAATCCTCCCACAACTTCTGCATTGCAGCACTAATGTTATAAACCTAATGATTCTGCAAGAATATAGCTGGACTCAGAAGAAAAGTAGACATTAAAGCTGTGTTCTGCACAGAGCTGATGGGTAAGCCAAGACAGAAGCAAAAGGTCTGTAAGTCTTCTGAAGTTTGTCAGACATTTTTATCAACCAGAAATAAAAATGTGTTTTATGTTTCATGGTGGCAGTATGGCATTTGTCACTTTCTGTCTTCCAGGTGGATGCTGGTTTAGGAGACCAACCCCTCAAAAATGGAAAGTGCTTTGAGTGTCTGAAAAAAGATATATTTATATATATATGTCATTATTTTTGTGTATTTTGTCAATGATTAGCTTGCAGATGATTTCCACTTTTTTATAACTAACCAAGAAATATCTAAGTTCTTTAAGTTAGGCAAAAAATAAGCAACTGTTTGTCAAAGACAATGTTCTATGTCAAGTTTGAAGAGGTGTAATTCTTTAGTTTAGGACCCTGGATAACATCTTTATTGGCAAGAGTGCATGTGCAAAGAAATTCCTTGTGTGTTGTTGTTGACAATAAAAATATTTCTGATTCTGATAACTATATTATTTATTTATATATCTATTACATTTCTATATCTTTGTAAAAAAATGGACAATACATTTTCAATGTGTCAATGAATCAACTGATCATAAACTAGTAATTACGTATTACTTAAGCCTTTTTGAAATTTTAATTTTTATAAAGGTTTTAAAATCACTTTGCTGAGGCTAACAAGGTCAAGAAACCCTTGAGTTAAACATTGTTTATCTCAAGGTAAATATTTAGTGAGACTCTGAAGTTTGTACAACATAATTTAAGGTTTTATACTTTGTTTTTTGATAAAAAAAAAAGCATGATTGTTTTCTTAATAACATTTGACTTGTGTTCATAAAATGTACTTTTCCAATTGTGACATCTCTTTTTTTAAGTGTCTATCCATGGCATGCTAGACTCATGATTGTCAAATCTTTTGAAAAGACAGTTTTTCTGGGCCCTTTAACCAGCTAAATTAGCAAATGTAGATTTTATATTTAAAGTATATATTTCGGGCTGAAGTAGATGTTTAAGTTAATGTTAATAAAAAAAAATTTATTTTATTTTGCAGTCTATAATTAACTAAAAACATGAAAGGTTGATTAAGGATCCATTAAGGGTTATTAAAGCAGTGTTTTGTCTTGTAAACACTTAGCTCTCGGACCTATAAACACACCCAATCACCCAATTATTGATCACCCCCACCTGCACCTCCTTATCCTATTAACCCTGAGCACTATCTAACCGCTTCTCTCAGTCTGACACATTTGTGTTGTTGTAGAATAATTACTCACTTCAGAGTCTCCATGTTATTTGTTTGAAGTCCTCATTGGTGGATTGGTGAATACTTGGATTTGCCTTGCTGTGAAGTTTGTATCTCATCATCTGTGATTCTTTTTTTTTATTTATTTTTTTTTATTCCTGTCCTACTTCACAGCAGCCCCATGAGAAGGGAGGTGCTTCATATGAGTTGGTCAGTTTTGATCTTTCCAGAGAATTGATGATATTATATATTGAATATTCCTCTGGATAGAAGATTTTAATTTATTTTATTCACATTCATCACAATAATTACATTAATCAATCATATAAACATACATCAGGACAGGACGGTGTTAATAAAAAAAAGGGGGAAAGAGGAGAGAAGTAATTGAGGGGGAAAGAGAGGTAGAGAAGTTTTGGAGGGGGAAAGAGAAGGTGAGAGGTAATTGTGGGGGAAGGAGTCAGGATTGAGTTGAAAATGAGAATAAGTAAAATAAATAGTATTAGATATCTACCTTAGTACATCCAAGTAGTTCGCATCTTTCTACACATATGCATACAAATATAAATATACATAGATACATACATGCAGTTAAAGATTTATGCACCAGACAGAAAAATAATAATAAATAAAATTAGTAATCATATGATTATACACATATATATATATATATATATATATATATATATATATATATATATATATATACATACACACATATATCTGTATACACATATATATACACATATACATACCCCTATACATATATACATACATAAACATACATATACACACATACATACATACACATATATATACACACATACACATAAGTAATTGAGTGTTTGAGTTTTACAGGACATATCTCCTGGTCCACGTTTTACAACAATTTATATTTACACCCATTAAAGTTACTGTTAGTACTTGTCCATCTGAATAATTGCATCTTATAGTTTGTGTAACTAAAACATGTCAATATAAGTGTATTTTTATAGCTCTAAAAACCCCACTCATTAACCTTTTGTTAATAATAATAATGAAAATTATAATAATTCCTTCAATTTATGTAGCGCTTTTGTAGACACTCAAAGACGCTTTACAATTATCTGAATATTATTAATTCACTCCACTTTCACACTCTGGTGATCATAAGCTACCTTGGTAACCCTTAGCTGCACTGGGCCAGTCTCACAGGATGTGGCTGCAATTCCGTTCCTACGACCTCCTGCCCACCACCCCACCAGTCACACACATCCATACAGGGCAATGTGGGTGAAGAGGTTTGCAGGGCCACGACGGAAGAATGATCCTAGCGGGGATTGAACCCCCAACCTTCCATTTACTGGACAAACAACTCCACCATTGTGTCAACTTTGTTAAACTTGTAAGGTGATGAAAAGGCACGGAGGATGAACACGTTGCAGCACAGATCATGTACTTGTGTAAATGTGTAATTCACATTTTAAATCACTAAGTTTCATACAGTTCAAATTATGTTATATTGATTACCATGGATAACTATAATATTGCATGTATTTAGTTTGGAAAGATAAAACTAATTACATGTTATATTACATTTTGATTTACATGCAATAGTGGTTTATTTATGTAGTATTCCATGAAAACTAAATAAATACATAAGACAAAGTATTAAAAATGATGACGATTAAAACTGGAGTTTAGATGTTAAAACTATGATTCAAAAGGAGCTCTGTCAAAGATAATCTTGGACACAGTCGTCACAATGACGTTATTTTCTGACGTTAACTCTGCTGGTTAAAGAGCAAGGTATAAAGATGTTTGGGAAACACACTCCAATTCAAAAGTAGTTTTACTTCAGTAGATTTTTTTGAATACTCTACCCACCTCTAATAGCAACCTACTTTACATAAATTGTTGATATTTTATTTGTTTTTCGTTTCACTATGAATTAAACTCGCAAAACAGGACTAACTGAGCTAGAAAAACGGAGCAGAAAAGCTTTCATTGAATGTTGTGAAAAGGAGTAATCTTTATTGACACAAGCAAAACAGGCTTTGTTGACATAAGCAGAGGGTTGTGCCTGGTTGCATAAGAGTCCTTATTGTATCCCCTTAGTTTCACCTAAAGTTCACTACAAGAAATACTTAAAGTTTAAGCTTAAGCACGCTGTTCCTTAATCTTGTCCTAAGCTAAGGGAAACGCGAGATGTTTAGCAACAGAAAGCCTTGCTCACTTTCAAAGAATCCACTCACTGTTAAAGTTTCAACTATTGTAAACATATACTCCATGAACGCTGTGTTCCTTTCATTTTTTTTTCCAAATTTAAAAACACAATTTTAATAATAATGAAGGTGTAATACATTTTCTATTTGAAAATTTAAAGTAAAATTGCTAAATAGGAGGTGTTTAGTAATATGTATATATAATAGAACAATAATGCATAGAACAATAATACAAATAATTAGTGTATCAGGCTATAGATACAAATATACTGCTGCAAATCCCAAATTCCCTTTTTCACTAGTGTAATGTCTTTAAAACTAGGTTCAATATATTGATCATTCTTCAGAATACAATTATTCCCATCTTTAAATATTTTTTAAGGTTAGTCAGGTTACAGATTTATACATACAAATGGCTCGCCATACTGGCAACCCCTGACTGGAACTGGACTAAAGCCTCTCGTTCCTTCATGCTCCCAAAAGAACCATTTGTAATCAGTAATTAAAAATGTTTTTTAAAACCTAAACTTTTACTTAACATGTTGAGGAAAGCCATTATATTAAAATCACATCATGTCAAAAAGGCATAATAGGACAGAAAGCCATTACAGGCAAGATATAACTGGGTTACACTATATAATTCAAGCGTTGGCATTCTGCACTCCAAATTCTGACTCCAAATTATAATGTGTCACAATAATTTAACGACAGCTTTTTCCTTCACCATCGTTCACCACTAAACTGATCTGCTCTCTCATTTTTATGCATAAAATTTCACTTCCCATAAACTTCTGCAAACATGCCACTAAAAAAATGCTTGCTTTTGACTGCTGTAACCAAGGCAACGATTATTGGTTAATGCTGATTGGCTGCAACGTTTTTCTCCAAAGTGTTTTTAATAAACCACATACCAGATCTTTGAAATGCACTGAAGATACATAGATTTTGCAACAATCTTAAGCGAAGGAGAAATTTAACTCAAGATGTTTTATGCAACAAGGCCACAGACGTTAACACCAACACATTAATGTAAACTCTTGAGCTTTTTGTTGTTTCATCAAAGAACTCTTCTATCTTCACTGAGAAAACTGTTAGGGTTTGAAGCATACATTATTTCTGGGATGAGAAGAGGACCTAATTTAAAGGGTAGCAGAGAGAACAGAGAGAGTCTTCAGAACTGTGTGCTTTCAGACACTGAGATACACTTTCTAGCGCAGGAGATCGTATATAATTCCTTCATGGGTCTCAAGATCTCTGGCTAATCTTTGATTTAGCTTTCACTTCAGTTAATGACCCAACATGTTTCTGCCACTTACCAAGCCGTGTACAGACCCAATCACAATATTGCAGCCAACAGGAAGCTGCGGAAACGTTGAATTAATTCAGAACGGCCAAAAAGCCCCAACACAAGGGCATAAAAATGAAGGATGTGAGCAGCAGATGGGTGTTTTACTGGCTGTCCAAGCACTCCATTTAAGTGCTCTTCAAATTTATTGGCTGCTGTAGCTGACCCCTGTAACCAATACTGTATCATAGATCAATGCCAGGGAAGAATGATCTTTCTCAGTAAACTCCAGAGATTCCTGTAAATCTCCTAGTGAGTTGCCTGCATTCAAGTACAGAAAAGTGAACTGAGATGTTTCCTTCATGTTTGGAAAGCTCAAAGAGGGTGCTGTGGAAAGAAGGCTATAGAAATCAGAAATCCTAAATTATTCAAATACAAAAATCCAAAAGTTTTACTAGGAAGCAGAGATCAGAGATGGAACCTCTGGGAGTCCGCTGGGTGTGCCAGATAATTCTCAGGCAGAAATATTTAAATGCACTCATCTTAAACTGAGTTACATAACCATCCATTTTAGACCATTTTTAAAACTAAGCTGATTCAATAAACCTTTGTTTTTGTGTCAAAGTTTCAGGTACAGCTGAAACTGCCATTCATTATGTGCCCTTCAGGCTCATGAGACTGGTGGTGACTGGCGGCTGAGTCACCAAGTAAAAGACTGAAGAGTTACGCGAGAACACTTCTTTTGTTCACCTTAAACTTGACTACATGGAAAATTAACACATAGTAAGTTTCGGCTCAATTGGGGGCCAAATAGGCTGATATTTTTTCAGTGCAATAATCTACGGGCATGCTGTCGTTTGAATCAAGCTGACCCAGAGAGAATTCCATTTTAAAGACTATGAAGTGCATCTAAAATGTAAAAGAGTGATTAGGTCAAAAGCGTCACGGTGGTGCAGTGGGTAGCACGGTCATCTCACAGCAAGAAGGTCGCTGGTTCTAGGCTCAGCTGGGGCAGGTGGCATTTCTGTGTGGAGTTTGCATGTTCCTGAAAAATTATACATAAAAGTTTCTAGTTCCCAGTTCTATAAAACATTACCTTATTATAGACTGAGAAAGAAATTGTTAGACAATAAAATAAATAATTTTAAACAAACTATTTAAAAAATGTTTAAGGCCCACACTTTTTACCTTAAATTGCTCCAAAATTAAGTATTATTATTTTTATTATTATTATATCATTTTGTTATAAGTCTACAATGGTTTTTATTCAGGAAGTTGCAAGACATCTATAATGTTGTTGCCCCAGCCACAGATATGCTGCATGACTTTTCATCCCTAAAAACAATTTTCTTTCAGACTTTTCCTCATTTTTATATCTTTCTTTTGTTGTGCAGGTGTTGCATGAGGATTATGATTGGCTTGTACCAGTTTGCACCTAAAGAACTCACTTTTACATCTGTGTTGCTTTTGTTGGAAACTGAGCAATCTCAAAACCAAATTATTTCCACTTATTGTGTCTCTTTGAAAACATGTCTGCATGGATGCATTGAACCAGTTCAAAAGGAAATAGCTTTTGTGTGGATCATCACAAACATTTTTCCTCTCTTTTTAGGTTCCTATTGCTGTGAGGCATAAATGGCAGATGTGTGGGCCACTCACAACCAAACTGGAATTTCAAATATGATTGAAAAAGATATATTTATATTAATTCATCCTCAGAACACAGGTGAGAAAATTTTAAATAGCTTTTTTTCACAGCTTGGGAAAATGCTGAACTTGGTGGCATCAGACCAGAAAAATTGTTTTACTTCCTATTACCAATATTACTCAATGGTTTCAGTTACTCAATTATTTTCAATTATCTTGCAAAAATGACTTCTTTATTGGCAAAATACTTTCCTGTTAAATCATCTGGTATTGTAACCCCCACTACTTAGTCGAATACTTGGTACTACACAGTCCACTTGTCCTGTCAGCTTGATTGAGCAAGCTGAAAAATATTTAATGTGGGACTTGTGAAGTTGTTTTCAGCAAGGTCCTGAAGCACTCAAAAAACTCAATTGTTGGAGGGAGTCCAATAACATGGAAAAAAAATATCAATTGGAAGTTAAGTTATTGTTGTTGAATTAGTTCAGAAATTGTGGCCCTTGAAGACTCACCTCTTTATAAGAAAAAAAGTCACTTTCACTGCGAAGGGCAGGTTAATAAGGTCAACAGCGGGAGGGAGGTGCCTGTCATTTCATTGGATGAGCCCAATGTGCTTTAAGACAATCTACCAATGAACTATAATTACTGTCTCAGATACTGTGCGTTCACAGCTGACTATATTGTGTGGTATTTTTAAATTATTATTAATTATGACATCCTGTCACAAAAATGTACATTGGTACACTGGACATTCAAGTCAGTCCATACCTGTCATACAATAATTTCAAAGTAGACAGGAAGCGAAGCAGGTGTGAACCTGATTAGTTCCTGGTTGGGAGACCTGAAGGTAAACCAGGCTGTTGTGGGAAGTGGTGCTTATGAGACCAGCAGAGGATGCTCACCCTATGGTAGCCCACCAATATTATTTACAGGGCATTTATTACATTCATTCATTTATTAGTCATTTAGGCACATTATCATTCTTTTTTGAGAGCTTTGGTGAATTAACGAAACACATTATGGCTAATTGTTTTAAACCAGCAATCAAGCTTATCATTTTTACCAAGATCATCCATCCATCTTCATGTCGGCTTTATTCCCTTTCGGGGTCGCCACAGCGGAATGAACCGCCAACTCTCTGGCATATGTTTTACGCAGCGGATGCCCTTCCCTGCCGCAACCCATCGCTGGGAAACATTCAACACTATGGGCAATCGTTCTTATTCAATTCACTTATTCCGCATGTCTTTGGACTTGTGGGGAAACCAGAGCACCCGGAGAAAACCCACACGATCACGGGGAGAACATGCAAACTCCATACAGAAATGCCACCTGCCCCAGCCGAGCCTAGAACCAGCGACCTTCTTGATGTGAGACGACCGTGCTACCCACTGCGCCACCGTGACGCTACCAAGATCATTGTCTGTTTAATATGATATTTTTTTTTTATGATATAGGTTCATTTTAATATAATAATAATATTATTTTGTGTTAAGGTAACATTAGTATCTTAAAGATAATCAACTAATGTGCCACAATTATTGTCTGACCCGCTACAGTTGATACAAAAATATATACAAAAACAAATTTTGATCTTCATGAACACTCTGAGGGGATGCATTGTTTTGGTTTGTTTGTTTAAAATATTTACAATTTAAAACTTCAGCCAATCGGATGTCTTCACTACGGCCACGCTCTGCCTCTGTGAATGCGTATTCGACTACTAGTTACGCCAACTTTTAGCTTCATTTAACTTTGACAGAAACCTGGGTGATGCCACGGACACTCGTCCATGTTATATACAGTAAATGGTCCTAGCTCCCCAGTGCAGTGACAGGAACAAGGTACTGTAAGGAGCACCGATCTTTGGATGAGACGTTAAACTGAGGACCTGACTCTCAAATTGTCAGATGTTCCTAGAAAAGAGTAGGGGTGTAACCATGCCAAACAAGAGTAGGGGTCGAACCATCCATCACTTCGTCCAGGTGGATGCTGCTCAATCTTTGTTCAGATCAGTATATTTTTCTTACTTCATTACTATCACTTCGTCCAGGTGGATGCTGCTCAATCTTTGTTCAGATCAGTATATTTTTCTTACTTCATTACTTTGAGCACCTGCCACTTCTCATCTTCGCTCTGTGAGGGATGGGATAAATGAAAGTGTTCACTTCTCTTCTAAATCTTTTGGGCATGAGAAGCCTTTCTCAAATAGGCTGCAGTACCTTCATAGTATCATTTTCCAGATTGTTGTCGCCAGCTCTCATCTTGAGATCCCTTTCAGCCTCACTCATTCGATTCGCTGATTTATGCCTTAATTCAATTAGCCTCATTCTGGCTCATCGGTCAAAATGGCTTCTGAGATCCAACCTGCTGTCACACCGCCTCCTTCGCTAAGCGCTCAACAGAAGTAGATCTATATTGGGCTTATCTCTCAAAGGAAATGTGTGGCAATGAATAAGCAGAAGATATGCCAACTGGACGCTTTAGATGTGTCCAGCACAAACATGGAACGAAAACAGCAATCACCCATTGCTTGCCATCAGTCTTTAAGCAGAAGCCAGTTCCATGGAAAGTAGTTGTTATTCATGAGCTGCATTCCTAGCAGTGTGCGCCAAACTGGGAAAAAAAACAGGCTTCCTTAAATAAGAGACATAAAACTGACATAGGAGCATTTATTTCTTCCCAGTATTGTGTTTATGCATTCAACAAGACTTTTACCAAAAGTGACTCACATTTGCCCTTTGTACACATAAATATTTTATCAGTTTAAAAATTCCTTGGAAAGCTAAACAATGACCTTGACTTACAGAGTGATGCATGGTTGAGCTAAAAAGAGGGAAAGTTTGTACCATTAATTTAAGCCTTCTCTCATTATCTTTTATGATAGTGTTTGTGAAAAGGCTGATTAGATCTATAATTTTGCCCTCCCCAACTTCCAATCTGTCCTACAGTATGTGGCCCAAGATATGAGAGTGATCAGTACTTTGACAGAGATGTATTGTGTGCCTCAGAATGTGCAATCATCAGAATTGCCACTAATGATACTGAAGCACAGATTAATAATGCCTTTAGTGGTCTACACGCTAAGAAGGTTACATAAGTGTCATCTTCATACAGTGTGAGCTGGAGCATCTGAGAGGAATTTTATTGGAATGTGGTTGCTATATTGAGGAGTGATTTGTATTTAAAAACAATCTTTTTTGTTCCCTTACATAAAGCATCATCTTTAAAAACCCTTTTTTCTTTTAATCTTAATGTATCGGGAAATAATTATAATTGTGTTCAGCTGCCACTGAAAAAACATCCAAATCCAGAGTGAGACATATGGTTGTTGAATGCAGTAATAAAGTAGGTGGAATTTGTGCGAGCCCCCTTCACGATTATTACTCTCTGTCCCAGACGTCACGCCAGTGGAATACTTGCAAAAAGTCTGACCTGTTTGATATGGAAAATTGGAATCACTTCAAGAATCTGGACATCGCGATCTGACTGTTTGAATTTGTCCGGATTTCCAAGAGAAGCGCGTGTCGCATTTGTTTTCATTCTGTTCAGAAACTTTGTTTTGTTTAGATGCGCGATCAACAAAAGATGATTTTACTAGCTGTTTGCTCACTTGACTCAATTATAGCTATAGTTAAATTCTTGTAACTTTGCATTAGCTCTTGTCTTCTGTGACTTCTTTTCCATGGCTAACTTGTTGCTTGTTGGCCAGTTGATGTGGGGACCATTTTCATGCTCCAAAACATGATGCTATGCAAAATGACATGGGATTGGTTGTTGGTATTTCTGTGTGGAGTTTGCATGTTCTCTTTGTGTTCGCATAGGTTTCTGGTTTTCCCCACAAGTCCAAAGACATGCAGTGCAGGTGCATTGGGTAACCTAAATTGTTCGTAGTGTATGAGTGTGTTTGGGTTGTAGCTGGAAGGGCTTCAGCTGGATTTGCTGAAAAGTTGGCTGTTCATTCCACTGAGGTGAACCTAGATAAAGGGACTAAGCCAAAAAAGAAAATGGAAGGATGGATGTTTTAAATAAAAAATATATTTAATCCATAAAATATATAAAAGTGCAACCATAAACATAACAGTCAGACAATTTTGGTTGCTTTTTAAAACCTTGATGACACATTCAAATTAATGGTGAACACCTCCACCTCTAAAATGTGAGCGCGTAATAATGTTGTGAAGTTTTAGTGCAACCCAGATTGTGAACACTCTTGTCTTACACTACATACATTTTCTTCTGAAAATGAGTATCTACTTTAAAGGGACAGTGTAAGATTCCAGATTGGGATGCAGCAGCAGACATGGTGCTGTTTTCGTTGTCCCTTGTTTTTCCAATCACACCCTAATTATCCCTGATTATGATGTCCCTCATTCCAGCAAGTCTCTTGTGAAAGTCTATACTTCTCTATTGAAAGCATTACAGATTTTAACAGAAGGCATTATATTCTACTCACAAAAAGCATGAATCATTTTTCTTAGCCACAAGACCATATAAAGATATAAAAATGGAAAATAGACTCTTTTCATTCTAAGCACATATGGTTCTGCTCCTTGGGTTTCTGCGAATATGAAATATTGCTATCTCAATAACTTTGAGAGCCTAAATAACAGAGGATGGCCTTCTAATCTCTCCTCGACAGGCCTCGAGCCCATTTCTTTAAAGCTGCTATCAGGATCGTGGACATACGAATGATCCCGATTTCTTTTAACACAGTAATAATTGCACGCTGCCGGACAGAACTAATGAAATGCTTGCGCACACTGCTGTCACACTTTAGCAAGGTGATTCTACAGATGCCAATCTGACTCTTATGATAGCTTTTGGTTTTGGAACTGAAGAATTGAAATAAGTTTTGACCATCCTCTTCTGAGAAGGGTTTTCATTCCTGAGATTAATGCAGAGAAACGGTCACAGCACATGAGCTTGAAAGGAACTTCTGCTCATCTGGAGTGAAAAACAGATTGCATTGCTCAAGCGTGAAATGTGAGCGGAAAGGTGTTTTCCTAGGTTGGACAGGATGCAAGGGGATTTGATTACAACCAGCTATATCCCCATTAGCATTCAATGGATCCATTGCATTGTTTTGGTGTGATTGAATATTCCTTCTGGTTTGACAGAGCACTGAGAATTTGAAACATAAAATCAACCCTTTTCTGAATTTTAGATTAAGTGCTTTATTTTTTCATAGCTCCAGAGAAAAAAAAAGCTTGTGAAGGTCCCCAAAATTCATTCATTCATTCATCTTCATGTCGGCTTTCTTCCCTTTCGGGGTTGCCACAATGGAATGAACCACCAACTCTCTGTCATATGTTTTACGCGGCGGATGCCCTTCCAGCCGCAACCCATCACTGGGAAAGGTCCCCAAAATGGCCAAATTTAAATCAATTGAGTGTTGTTTAATATTCTTTGATATTACACATAAAGATAAAAAAAAACTCAAAATATGATTCAAAACTGCTGTACAATTATTAGTCCTTCCTTAAAAATTTGGATTTGATAAAATCCCGCCCTCAATCCATCTCGAACATTTTGTTGAATATTTTAACATAAACATCAACTGAATATAACAAAATCAATAAAGATGATTATTTTCTGTCAAAATACATAAAGAATGATGTTTAGGTATTAATAGACATCGAATCTGAAGCTACAAGAGCCTCATCTTTTTACATCTAATAAAAGCGAGAAGCAAGAAAAGCATTTATTAACTGTATAAGTAGAATAAACAGGAAGATATTTACTCACACTACCCGTCGGTAAAGCGTTGCTTTATTGGCACGGCGTTGACTTTTAGCACAAACTTTTCAGCAAAACTACTTTTTTTTTCATCAAACAATTAATTTATTAATTCGGATTTGTTCTCATGCGTAGATTAGTGGTGAAGCCTACTACCTAGTGTTTGATATGATATTTTCACTAACAATACTCAGTAGTAGTTTGTACTTAACTGCAGATTTGACTGCTACTCATTTCCCCTTCTTGTTTTAAACATATGTCTTTAAAGAAATGTATGCTACACTTTCCCTGACATTATTTTAACTCAGGAATACAGATTATTTTTTGCTTCATGTCACACTGTAAAAGTGGAACTTAACCCTGAAACTCCACCCCCTCACACTTCTTTGTTATTTTTAGTTACACTTTCAATTACAACCTGCTAATTGCAGAGTAACTATTGTGTACTTAAAAGACATTTACATTGTACTTATAGGGTAATTATGATGTAATTACAGGTTAGTTACAATGTACTTTCTGAGTAACTACTGTGGGCCTATATGGTAATTACTTTGTAATTACAGGGTAGTTACAGTGTACTTATAAAATAATTGCTCCTGTAAGCTAAAGTGAAGTGTGTTACCTGACCTGTAGTTACACTGAAATTGTCCTGTAATTACATAGCAATTAACCATGCATTAATTATAGTAGTTACTATGTACTTGTAGGGTAATTGCTGTGTAACTACATAACAATTGCCATGTAACTACAGATAATATGCTCCACTTTAGATTACAGTCCTCATTCATTGTAGTTACATGGTTATTACTGTGTAACTACAGCAAACACTCTCCACTTTAGATTACAGCCCTAATCATGTGTAATTACAGGGTAATTGCTGTGTAACTACAGAAAATAAGCTCCACCTTAGATTACAGTCCTCATCCCATGTAATTACAGAGCAATTACTGTGTAACTACAGAGGACACGCTCCAGTTTAGATTACAGCCCTCATTCATTGTAGTTACATGGTTATTACTGTGTAACTACAGCAAACACTCTCCACTTTAGATTACAGCCCTAATCATGTGTAATTACAGGGTAATTGCTGTGTAACTACAGAAAATAAGCTCCACATTAGATTACAGCCCTCATCCCACATAATTACAGAGCAATTACTGTGTAACTACAGAGGACAAGCTCCAGTTTAGATTACAGCCCTCATCCCATGTACTTACAATACAATTGCTGTGTAACTACAGAGGACATGCTCCATTTTAGATTTCAGCACATCTGCAGTGTGGTTACACAATAATTACTGTCTAACTATGGAGAGCAAACTCCACTTTAGATTACGGCCCTCTTTAGATTACAGTCCTCATCATGTGTATGTACAGGGTAATTGCTGTGGAACTACAGAAACACAGTAATTACCCTATAAGTACACTATAACAATCTGTAAGTATACCATAATTACCATGGTACCTACTTATTTATATAGCAAAAGTTTGTGTGGCTGATCGGATAGAATTAAAATATGTATTAGATGATAATGTGGAAAAGATTAAGATGATCATTTGATTTATTTTGAGGTGTTCGCCACTATTATTCTGCATAGTTTGCCATGCAGACGCCAATTCTTGAGCTCCGCTGCTGTCTGATGGTGTGTGATGTGAGGTGAAAGCAAAGACAGTTTGTTATATTTACCTCTACATGAGCCTCCTCTGCAGATCAGAGCTGTGAAAGCGATTCCTCCCAGAGGCTGACGCTGAATCTCATTCACAGTAAAACACATGGCAGTTGTGTCAGAGACCTCAATGTGTTTCCATCCTCCTCTCCGTGGCTTAAGATTGCTAAGCTTGAGCTCCAGTTTCATTTTTGAAAGAATTGGCTCAGAGTGTTTTGTAAGATTTTGTCATTTATAGACCTGCATGGAATGACTTCAAACAGTGTCTTTGCAAGAGGTTTACCTGGAGATAACTTTTCAGGGTTTTTGGGGAATATTATACTTGAACCTGCTGCATGCCGCACAGTGTGATAGAATTGTGAAAGAATAAACAAAGTTGTTTGGTGCACAGAAGTGAAACAAAACCTTCTACAGTAATCAAAAGAACATTCTTTCTATCTACACTTATGACAGTTAACAATTCATAGTTTAAAATATGTGTGAATTATTTATACTTTTTAGCACTTACATTTCAAATTTTTTGCGTTTTTACATTTAATTCCTTCTGAATGTAAATTTACCTGTAAAGTGGGTTATGACGTTAACGCCAGAATCCAGACAGCAGAATAGCTGTTGTTTTCTCATATAATAAATAACTGTCACCCAAATTGAACCATTTTCACACACATATATTAATTATTTTTCTACATTCTGCAACCAAAGGCAAACTTGATGCAATAAAGAGAACAACAATCAAAGTGTATTTGTTACGGATCGACCAGGACAAGTGGAGGTCCAATGATAAAACAAAGTTTATTAAAAACAAAGCTGATTGATGATATGACGGCAAGGGAGAAAACACACACTGAGAACAGTCACTGATTCAATAAGTACTTTCCTCTTCTTTCTTGCTGGTAGCTGATTGAAGGGAACGTCCCAGAGTCCTGGACGGGTTATGTGCTGTGGTAGCAAACGAGACCTGACAAGGAGTGAAGGTGAGTGACTGTTTATATATGGTACGGGTGATGAGGCACAGGTGATGGTGATCAGTATTCAGGTGATGGTGAACGTGGTGTGGGTTGATCGTGGGAGGAGCCAGGTGATTCTCTGACAGTATTTCAGTAGTTGATCAATTAAACCCACTACACGAATGGCCCCCAACCCCTGGGCTACAGACTGGTAACGGTCCATGGGTCATTTGGTTCCGGGTCGCATAGAAAGAATAAATAACTTATATTACTTCCATTTAATGTATTTTTTTTCTGCAATCTAAACGAGGTTTTATTTTGAAAAATCACCCAATTAAATCCGTTTATATCCATTTACTCTTGACACAGGTCAAGGCGCTCTTTCCGGTCACGTGATAGGTTACTACTGAAATGAAACCCAGGAGCTCACAAAATGAGTAAAAAACAAATGTTTTTTTTACGACAGGAAAAGGCCCAGCCAGGAGACAGAGGAAGAGCCCACAACTTCCAAGACAAAGAAAGCTGTATTTAACAGATAATATCAAGAGTCCTACTTAAAATCCGGATTTATCTCGACAGGAGATTTCCATGCACCAAGCCCACTCTGAATAATACACGACAACCTGCTTTCGATTAAAAATCTTAATATTTAACAGTAAATTTTGGTGTAGTAGCAGACAGGTAGAATGAATTCACGTTTATTATTATTAAATACCGCAGTTTATATACAGGTTGTGGTTTATTCTTTTGTTTTTATTAGACCGGTCCCTGAAAATATTGTCTAACATTAAACCTTTCCGTGACACTAAATAGGGTGGGGACCGCTGCATTAATTGATTGCGTCTATTATACTGATTACTTTAAATAACCATATTATGATTAACATATATCCATATTTCAAGTGATAACTCAAGCTAGTTATGCAACAAACTAACTTAAAATCGCAATAATTAATCATTTATCTGAAAGACTTCACATATGATTACATGCTATGATCTGACCATTGGGTTGCCATCTGTCCCTTAAAATATGGATTTGTCCAATATTTGAACAAAAAAACAAGGCATAGAAAAGGTACTCATTGACAGCTGTCAAAAATGTCCAACTTTACAGCTACAGAAACATATTTTTACCCCTATCTCCAGTTTATCGATTCAAATAGCTTGAGATGACCTTCACGAAGGTCAATTTACCCTTTGAGTGGGTACATTTTTTAATACTCATTTGTTTGCATAATTAAAGGTGCTATATAATTAAGCTACCTGATAGAGCCATCAAGCACCTCTGAGGTTTCATTTATAATTCAAAAATTTTTTCAATCTGAATGCAATTTTTTTACAAGGGAGAGAAAATTTTTTTTTAGAGAAAACATTTTACACTTGACAATTTATCTAGACAGTCTCACTTAACAATGTATCTGGAAGTACCAAGACCCAGTATGTTTTCTCTATAAAGTGCATTCAATTAAAGCACTCTACCTGAACATATTTAGGAGGCTTCAATAGTTTTCAATAGTTTCACTAGATTTTTTTTTAGGTTTTAACCTGAAAATGTCCTGTGCAGGTGTTTATATCAAAACATTCTGACGCTGATATTTCATTTACTCCCACCCAAACCTGACATCCTTTATTTGGCACAAATTGTGGCAACTCTAGCTAACAACTGACAGGAAAGGTATTTGTGTGAGTATAAATAATTAAACTGTTCTGTAACTCAAACGATTTCCTCAAACAATTAGCTCTGTCTCAAAGTTAAATATCAATATATATTTTTCCCATTGATGGGGTGTAATAGGGATTAAATTCTCCTAATAAATCATTAAAGGAATTAGCCTAAACAATCCTCTAGTTTCAACATACACAAAAAATGCATTTAGAGTTACCATGCAACCAAAATGAAACAATAAAAATGTCTAGACCTGATATAGTTTAATACATGCTTCTCAAGCTCCCCGGTCTCCAGTCTGACAGCAATATCAACAGCTTTCACACAGATTTCTAAATATGCCTCAAATCAAACAGCCGTCAGTTGAGAAGCACATTAGCTGCTCTGTACTGGCTTTGCGCTCTATCGCTGTGGGAGAGAGGCATTGAACAACACTTTTCAGATGACAGACTTTGAAAGAACATGATGACCGCTCCTCAGGCGCTGTCAGATGGATTGGTCTTGCTGTCAGAACATGTACTTTAGCTTTTGTCTGGGAACTTGACCGAGGTTACAGGTCATCCTGTATATGCTGTGAATCTCAAAACTGTGGCTTTCAGGTGCTGGAAATAACAAAAAAAATCAATAACTAAAAGTACAGTAAAAAGTCAGTTTTTACTCTGTTCCTTAAATGTTAAATACAATTGCTAACTTAATACACTTTAAATAAGGGTTGTCAATGAATTTTTTATGAGTTTAGTTAGGTTTAATTGCTTGTATAAGGCTTTATAAATGTATAGGTTTTCCCGTGTAAAAATAGAAGATTTAAATCTGTTTGTATTAAATAGTGTCGCTTGTAAAGGATAAATAAAACATAGCAAATGGGTAAGTTGTACTAGTTGTTTTAAATTCCTTCTTTGCTCCCACAGGGCTCAATTCTTGTGTCACTGCTTTTTTTACTTTCACTTGCTCCCCCTTTGGCTCCATTGTTTGGCGACATAGCTGCCAGATACATTTAATTTCTTATGACACCTAGCAGTACACCCCCCCCCTCCCCAAAGTAAAATTATCAAACTGCCAATTGCTTTAATATTGACTAAATCATCTAAACGCATGAATTGCTCTAATCTCATTTTAATGTGAGGAAAAAATTGTTGAAAGTTGTTGTTTTTGGTTCCTAGTCCATGGCTAGGGCTAGCATTACATACACTGTAGATAAGCTCACCAAAACAGTTAACTGGCACCTAGTAAATGCTTTATAACTTGCTGAATTAATCATGTGTGGCATTTATTACCACATGGTATTTCTTACTATATATCTAAATAATCCTATGTATGAATGTGCTTTCAAACTGATTAATGATGATTAAACATGTTCTAAATGATCTTATGAAGCACTAACAACAATTAATTTGTTTTTACTGTGTAAAAAGTTTAATTTATAAATGATTAACTGATCATCAATAAATAATTAAATTTATGTTTTTAAGCATATTATATAGATTCTTATGAACAAAGAATAAAGTGGTTAAAGTTATATTTATAAATGTCTTACAAATGTGTATTAACATAGGAAAATGGTTTATAAATGATAAATATTTGCTAATGCTTAATTAATGATTGACAGAGTGTAGTTATTATAAAGTGTGACCAGCTTCTCTAGTTTAGGTTGCTTTTTAACCATTGTTTCTTCACTGGAATTCAGCAGAGCTTCTTCATAGCTAGAAGAGCCTTACAAAAAGTAACTTAACGTGCAATGACATTCAGAAAACAACTGTAATGTCACCACTGTCATTTTTATGACAGTGTGAACCCTCGGCATTTGAATTTTCTGTTGTGAATGGATAAGGTAATAATCACCTTTTTGTGTTGTGTGATTTGTGCGTGGGTAAGCACAAGTGCGCATCCATCCAGCAGTTATCTTCCGAATAAATGGCAAAGACGCGGAGAGAAAAAATTTAAATGTCAGACTCCTCCCATCCACAATTCCCCATACTGCACCTCACCTCCACCATCTGTTGAAAATGGTTGCAGTAGTTAGACAGTGTTAAGCTGTGGTGACTCTTGGCTAGAAATGCAGGTTATAAGATTTAGCTATTTTAATTAAGTGGTACATATTTACAAGAGGAGGAAGAGAAGAAGAAGCTGTTGCTTGTTGTTCGTACAAATTCTAAAGTTATTTTCTGTTGATGCAGAACAAGATTCTTATTAGACCTTATGGATTTTTTTTTCATATTAGACCTTTTATATTATAAGAACCTTAGACCTTTTATATTATAAGAACCTTATTAGACCTTTTTATTTTATAAGAACCTTTTATTAACAAGATTCTTATTAGGCCTTATGGATTTGTTTTCTTATTAAACCTTTTATATTCTGTCACATGGAGTTTTTTTGTTAGGGGGGGAGGTAAATAATAACTAATATATATTAATAAATAATAAAATAATAACAATAACTGTCGCCAATAGTAAATCATTTGAAATAGAGCAACGCCCCCAAATCCAAAAGTGTAAAAATAATGTTCTTATTCAATATTGCACTAATTTTGGATGTAAAAATTGCATCATTCATATAATTATACCACATGAAATGAAAACAATGTCTTTCTGTAAGAGATTAAATTACATATACCTTGTAACAATGTTTTTTGCGTTAGAGATGGTTTGCAACATTATAAAGTCATCAGTCATTTATGTTTTCTCAACATGAAGGCCCAGAAATGACTGAAGCTCTGAGAATGAGAATTTGCATGAGAGAATGAGAGTTTGATCAAAACTAGAACTATATATAATAGTGCTACCGACAAATGAAAATAAATAACAAATTAATTACATGCTCTTCCAAAAAATTTCCTCCAATAATTGTAAAAAATCAAATGTTGTACATGGGTTTGCAGAATTAGATAATGTACTTGAAATTGAAATGTAACAGGAGGGAGAAAAATGCTTACAACTATTGATTAGAACTCATTAATAAGTTATGAATAAAATATTTTTACAGACATCCATTGTTTACCCAATTAGGTAGCACTTTAAAATAACTAATCACTACTTAAGCATTATCAAAAAGTTATTTAATAATTTATAAAGCATTGTTTCTGTTAATACGCATTTATAAAAAGTTCATCAATATTATTTTAACGTTTAATTTCTGGTTGATAAACATCTATATATGATGCTTAATAACATCCATTTTCATGCTTTATTGAGGATCAAGTAATCATTTATAAATGTTATAAATAAGTATATTGCTTAGATGCTTGCAAACCAAGACTCAAGCATTATTTCTAAACAACTTACAAATGTGTATTAACATAGAAACATGCTTTATAAATTACTAATTAACTATTTTCTAATGCTTAATTAATTATTAGTGGTGTGTATTCATTATAAAATGCTACCCAGGATTCTCCTTAATAACTTTTTATTTGTTTTCAGAAATGCTTTCATATTTTGGTTTATATCTTCCCTTTTGCGCACCACACTATTCCTTCGAGGACTAGTATTTAACTGGTAAAGTACTTTATTAGTAAAATGCTCAATGTTCGAAGATCACAAATGCCAGCACAGTGTAATAAAAAGGGAGAGATAGCAGTGTGATCCAACTCCCAAATCAGAAGAAAAAGGTGGAAGGCTCGTATTTTCTGGAGAGACTCCGGGCACAAGTATTCTTTCAAATCAAACTGCAGCTTCACCCAAATGAAATACTAATGTAAAAAACAATGGACAGAGACTGTCACATCACACAGCAGTGTAAAAGATAAAACAGAAACACTGAACATCTGAGGAAATGTTTGTCAGGGTGTGTTACTGAGCAACAGAATAAAAAGTATCCCAGAACTTGTATAGTGCTTCATTTGAGGCCTCCAATCTCAGTCTCTTCACAAAACTAAAGGCAATAATTTAGCAAATTGAAAACAAGAAACTGACAAATAAGAGAAATTGACCCAGACCTGTTCTAACTAACCTTTTTTTTAAATGGAAATGAAAGTCAATCAGTTCATAATTAAATCTATCTAGCCTCATTATTTCAGATAAATGTCTACATTAACTGTTGTGTGAATTTACAGCATGCGTCACAGTCAATAATTACACTATCCCAGATCCTGTCTTGCACCTAGAACTAAAGGCAGTTTTGAAGTAGTTTGCATGAATGCACTCTCGCAAACCATACGTTTCAGAATCAAAGCAATGCAAATGAAGCAGAGTAAATTGCGAGATAGCGAAAGCCATGTTAACTTCTGATCATTCAGTCGCAGCATATCAAAGCAGAGCGGATCTGCTTCCACCTCATAAAGTGTTTGCACCTGTCCTCTTTCACTTCTTTCCAGCACGATGCCACACTACTTAAAAGGCACACTTGCATTGCTATTCAGCTCCCCCTCTAAACAAACTTGAGCTCATCGTGTTTAAACTTTCACTTTGAAAATCAAGAATTGCGGCTGCAGAAACGACAGAAAAAGCTCTTTAAACAAAGCTTCTCAAAATCAAAACTGTACAAATGTTACACGATGTACTGTCTCTGTGGACAGTTTCAGAGGGATTATTACAGAATTTAGAAGGATTTTCTGCTGTGAGAAATAGAACTCAAGTCATTGTAACTTACAAAAATAGATGAAAAAAGAAAAAGCAGGAATTAAAGGGAACTTTTAGGACTTTAGTGACAAACACAAATAGACATGTCTTCAATCAGGTGCATTTTGGCCTTGTGAAGATTAATGAAAAAGCAAAGTAAAATAACAATAAGTTACAAAGTAAAATAACAGTCTGATACATTCACATATTTTGTGTAGTTAAAGTCTGTAAGAGTACAAAATAATAATAATATATAATAATATAACGCAATAAATTACTAGTATTTTTTAGTTTTTAGTATACTGACCTGCAATGACCATTTGTAATTCTTTATTGCAGATCTCAAAATACATCTCAAAATACAGCTGCAATTTAAAGCAAAGCGAGCTGGAAAAGACAATCTTATAGTTTTTTGTTAAAATAGCTTTACAGTTTAGCTTTGAAATACTTGTTAGCGTTTGATGTTTTTAAAATTCAGTAATAAGTTGATGTTTTTTTTTTAAACTTTATAATGTACAGCATGTTTGGAAATGGCGTATAATAAATATATTTACTGAACACGCAATATTTACCTTTAGTTTTCCTTCATTTGTTGGAGATCAAATGTTAATTTCCCCTGTGCCCAACATGTGCTGTGAGGTCATTGAATGCTTCCATGGAAACCATCGACACAATATTTCACAAAATAATTTTAAAGCGACAGTACTGTGTTGTGGTAAAAATGACAACAATACCTTGCGACAGCTATATTTTGTATAAAACGTCATATTAATGCTAGTCTTACACTAAATAGTATGATATATTGTAACTATTTAACTGAGTCTTAAACTATGTACATTCAAAACAATTCATATTTTTATTTTGAATTGTATTTTTATCGCTAAAATTTAAAGGCTTGGGTGAGCGACAAGGAGAAAAATGGGATTTTGACATATATGGACATCAAAAGTAAGAAAAAAGGGTTAAAGTTGTTTTGCTAGTTTGACAAAGAATGGGGATTTTTTTTAATTAATAAGTATTTTGAAACATATGGTTAAAGTTCATTGCATACATTGCATTGAAGAAACACCCAAATACACAAATGAACACCTGATCACACCAACTGCTTGTCTGAAGTCAGATTAGTGTGCATACTAGCAAGGGTTGCAATTGAAATGTATGTGACTGTGGCCCTCCAGGACTGACTTTGGACACCCCTCCATTGAGCGTTAAATTCAACCACAAGCACAGCATAAAGAATAACATTGCTTTGATAGTCTCTATTATTTTGTGTTTGTTGTGTGCATTCAGCCTTTTGCATTCCTGTCGCAAACTTGCTATTCACCAAGCGAAAATAGATGGAGGTACGTACAGAAGTGATGTGCCATGTCTTTAACTGATTCTGGAAGTCAGCAAAAAAGATAATGGTGAGTTCATGTTCTCCTCATGTGAGAGTGTGCGTGTGCGCGTAAGCAAGCACACTTAATACGAAAATGCACAATCTTAACAGATTTACTTTCACAGGCACTTGTATACACAATAGGGACCCAAACTTGTATCCATTTACATTTCTCATCGTCATGGTTTTACAACACTGGAACACATGTCAACAAGTACAAAGCAAACATTCACAATTTGTCCAGCAGCATACTTTCTTTTTTGTCAAGGAAGAAACAAACTAATAGATAATGTTTCATCTAATAGTTTAGACCTATTGGGCAAATACCAATAAACGGATAATAAATGGATCCTCATATGTGCGAAAGCGCGTATTTACTCCACATCTTTAACATCTGGCTTTTGCCTTAAATGAATGCAGAAATTTAACTTCTGTGAACATCATTCCCGCACTGTGTTTAATATCAGAACCTGTCTGTTAAGACTAGATCAACTGGCAGAAGTTTGTTAAGAAGAGGCTTGTCTGATGTTGACTTCTTTAAGTTGACAGGGAAGGGCTTCACTTCATAAACATTAACCATAAAATAGCAAGTCATGAGGTTATAGCTTCATCTATCTTTAACTTCTCAGGCTCAGGCCTACGTCCTCGATTTTCCTGCAAAGGCAGCTCCCTTCTGTATTTTTTTGCTCACAGAAATGGCATTTTGCTTTTGAGCTTTCAGCAGCTGGTTCTTGAGTTTCTGCTGATCACTTTATAATCCTGTTCTGGTTCTGCCTGCTCCTCGTCCTCTTCTGTGTGTGCTGCTTGATCCAAACAACCTTCTTCTGGTCCAGGTTCTTCAGCCTCATTGACACTACCGTTATCTTTCAAGCATTGAATATCTTTTACCTCCCTCAGACTCGATTTCATCTCTGTTTTCTCTGCAGACATGTGACTTTGATTCTGAGGCTGTGACTTTGACGAGCGCAAGGTTGGAGCTCAGTTTGGATGACACTCTTTAATTATTAAGCAAGTTTACTTTTGAGGATATAAAAATCCGTAGTTCATCAAAACCAAATAATTACACATGTATGCAATAACTAATTATGACCGATTGATGTAATTATGAGATTATAAACTGCCTTGAAGGAGTTTCTCACATTAGAACAGTTGCGACGCTTACAAAAAAAGTTGTTACAAAAAAAGGTAGAGTTAGAATAGTCCAGATGTTTAGTTATATTGAATTATTTGTCACTTGTCTTTTTCCTCACTAAATAATATAATAATAATAATATCGACTTTCCAGAAATTATCAGTGCTAGATATAAATTATGCTTTTATGTTATTGTACTTTTAAATGTGTAATACTTCTGTCATTTTTTAGAATTGTTCTAAACTGTTTAGAACCATACATTTATAGTCACATTCGAAAACAATGCATGCTTTGTAGACTGATTTAACTTGCAGAAATGTTACATGCGACAAGTACTAGGAGAACGAAATGACAATCAATAACTTCCGAAGAGAACTTTATACACTCACTGGAAAATGTCTAGAACACACTTTCAACTCTGACAGGACTGTAAGTCTACTCAATCAATCATCAATCTATCAGTTTTTATATAGCGCTTCTTTAGCAATTGCTTTCAAAGCAGCTTTACAAAGTCCTCGTGAGGATCAGGTAGAGTAAACAGGAGTTCCCTCTGTGAGGGGACTCTCGCTGACTGAGGCAGGCGCTAATCACCTCCCCAGAATAAGAATATACAAACTTAGCAGTTTGCCGGACAGGACCTGAAAAAAAAAAAAAAAAAAAAAACAAAGACAAAAAACAGGAGCTACTTGTCGAGACAGCTGATAACCAGGCCATTCGTCTTCGCTGGGTAGCAAGTAGGCAGGAAAGCAATATAAAAAGCCCACTGTCTATCTTTGTGATCTTATAAACTGACTTTACACCCAACGGCAGATGTTTTTCTCATGGTTGAAACTGAAACGCTCTCAAGAAAATACAAGTGGCCTCACAGTATGGTGCTATTTCCCATCAGTCACCACAGCGATGCAGGTAGTGATGCTCCCTCTGACACCGAGGCTTTGAAGCTTGTGTTGAACTCGATTGGCTAGCTCCAGCAAACCACTGGGCCAGAGCCCATTCGTTGACGTCACAGGTGGCGTTTGAACCACTTCAGTGCTTCATTCAGCCTGAATCAGCTGACCGCTTCGACTCGTGGGGCGGAGCTTCAGCTTTGGGGTGATACTCACGCCATTGCGCACCTGCACGCCATTATAGCACTTGCATTTATTGCTGATTATTCAATAATGGAGTGGTCGATGAAGCGTTCTCAAGTATATAACTATTTTGACACTGTGTAATACAAAATAATAAAATATTGTATATTCAATAATATTAGTGTTTTGCTAAAAGTGCTGTTCAAGAGATTTATGCCAAGGTAGGATGAACATTAAGAATAAATCTGGGATCTTATCAATAAAACGGCTGTTACAAAAATAAAGAAATAACCATCTGTGTGGTGCGTCTCTATGAATTTGAAACAAACAAAAGCAGGTTCAGTTGTTTCGGCAACAGTGTAATGTTCACAATTTTGAATCTGTTTCATAAAGGAGAAAAGCTCCTTTTAAGCTCCTCTACTGTGGAAAAATGGTTCTTCTTGAATAAAAACGCCCGAGGTACAAAGAGCACATGTTTCTAGTGCTCCAAGCACAATACCAAAAACCATTATTTTAACACTTTATTCATCGCACTGCCTGCCCCATACATTATTCTGAAAATATCTGTCAAACAAAATAATTTCCAAGTAAAGAAATTTCAAGATGTATTGTTGTTTTAATTCATCAATTAAATTGTCAATATGTGTTTTAATATATACGTTACAAACGACAAAGTTCATTCGGGCAATGCGTTTAAATAACTCTTACACCTTGGGTTCAGAATGCTTCGCATCAATCAGAAAATCCACTAGATGTCGCCAGCGAGTGAACTGAATGAACCTTCGAGTACTGAACCTTTTTTCGAAGCTGTGCTTTAATACAGTTCAAAGCTTCAGAAAGCCTAGTTTTGCCATCGCTAGATGTAGCTAGGACGCTGCGCCCCCAAGCTTTGAGAATGCTTGAGCTGTGAGTGCGACTGATTGGCCAACGGGATGCATCACATGTTTAGTTGCCGATTGGCAGTTTGATCACTTTTGCTCTATTATTATGATGGGATAAAATCAGGAATTGGTAAACGCACAAATCTTTGCTGAATCAATGCTAGAAAACATTAATTCAATCTTATGTTGGAACAAGATAACGCACCGGATCACCGACGCCTTGCTGAGGGAGGAGCTTCCAGCAAGCTTTTTCTCATAGCAAAGATAGCAGATGAGTCGAGAGAGAAGCTGCTGTTTATGTTCTCCGAAGGCAGAAAAACGATCGATATATATATATATTACACACACACACGCACACACACGCACACGCACGCACACGCACGCACACGCACGCACACACATGCACACACACACACACATATATATATATATATATATATATATATATATATATATATATATATATATATATATATATATCTTTCTCTTCCAGTCTAATGTGATAAGCAGTTTCTTGTTCTATCATTATCGCTGATTGGAGCACTTGGATGGAGCACTTCTGAAAAAAAAAATTTCACAATTTATCTCAGCAATATATATATATATATATATATATATATATATATATATATATATATATATATATATATAATTTTATTATACATTGCACAATGTGTGTATGTGTGTGTGTGAATTTTTATTCCGGATGCTCTGGTTATGTTTTCTCCCCCAACATAAAATAACATTTAAATTTGTGCATTGGATAATCTATATTGCCCACAATTTAAGCTTATTAAACTTGATAATGATTTAACAAGAATAAATATATTTCCTCATTTTAAAACAAATTCTATACTCTCATTTCATACAATGGCCATTTTGAAAACGAAAACATGGTGATGGGAAAGTGATGGGAAAAAACTACATTCAGGTTTTTCCGCACTGGCACCTCTCTATTGTTCTTAAAATAACCACTTTTTTAAATAAGTTAATAGCTTTAAAATTAATTGTATTTTGTCATTCTATTGTCTCATTTAAAACAGTCTTACATGAATTTTAAGTATTTTTTTTTATCTACATCAGGCTCCTTGTTTGTGAAGCGGCTTAGAAGCAACTGTCAAAAAGTACTATAACCATATATTTAAATTTATTGTGGCCAGAGAAAATGCATTTTAAATTTCAGAATTAAGATATTTTATTAGTGTTGACTCTATAGCAGCTGCACTATTTTTAAACAGTTTTGAAACAAAAACAGAGCATCTCCTCCGACGTGGAGATGAGGAACCAGCAGGTAAACTCAAAGTTTATTTTCTCAAAGTCTCGAGTAGAGCAGAGCTGTTGGTCAACAAAGAGAAAAAAAAACTGCAACTAAGGCTCTTCTCTTCCAGGGTATGGAAACGAGCCACTAAACAGATCCGCAGTCTCTGGTGGAAGCCCCAGACTGCGAGTAGAGCAGATGGTATTAGAGAAGCAAACAGATCAGGGCTGGAGAAGAGAGGACAGATAAAACTTCCAGGATTTGTAACATAGAACTACACAAGACTAGTTATAGACCAGTAATGACTAACAGAGAAGGAGGTGTTGAGTAGAGAAGGTAATGTGCAAATGAGTGACAAGTGCTCCAATCAGCGATAATGATAGAACAAGAAACTGCTTATCACATTAGACTGGAAGAGAAAGAGTTTAGAACCTAGACAATGACAAAATAGTCCCAACAATATGATGTGACTCAGAATAAATAACTTTCTGTTTCGAGAGCATTCTCTATTTTTTTCTGTTTTTAATTTCACTCTTAAACAGCCATTTGAACTAAAACATTGACTTGTTGCCAGACAACAGTTTGCTAACTGCTTTGACCAAAGCTTTGAGCTTTATTGTGAGTCAACGATACAGAGCTAAGAATAGCAGAAGCTGTTTATGTGGTGGATTGTACTGCTGGAGCGGACTTGTAGCGCTATATTCACATCACATTGTGCAATTCAGAGCTGTGATGTGTACTGCTCACTGATGTGGAAAATTACTATTAGCCATGCAAAACACATATCTCAAGCAGCAGAGCCAGTGGCTGTTTTATTAATGAGTTTTATGACGCTTTCTGTGTGTTTTGTTGTGACGCTGTTAAGCATAAGTCTCAGTGAGCTGAGATTTATTTGACCTTTCTTTAATTAAGAATGTAGTTTTAATCAGGTTATCTGACAAATTGGCAAAGATCATTTGATGCTAATTCATGCAAGAAGTAAAGGATGAGTTTTTGATGGACTTGTGATTCAAACATAGGAAAATACTTTTAAAAACCTGGATTAATACCTTGAAAGATTAAATTAATTCACATTTCCAATATTTTTAATTGAGTTATCCCAATTAGTTCCCTGAAGTTGAACCGGATTCAAAATCAATTGATAAGGTGCGCACAGACTTTACATAAAGGAAAAAAGTAATAAAATTTTGTTTTGTTTTAGTTTGGTCTTGGCACATCGTCTTGAAGCAGAACAGTTTCAGCCTTTTTATGCAACATAAGATCGATTTTGTGGGATTCCTAGACATGCCAAGTTGTGTTTGTTCAAAATACAAATCTTTTATTATAATGTAGTAAAAACACAGGCATTCTAAAAACACCTCCAAAAAATTAGGTTTGTTTATAAATGTTAAAATAATAATTTTTTTTGATAGTTTCTTTGTTTGTGCAGCCCTTCACATTATTGTCCATCACTAAAGCACCACAAAGCCTTAAACTGTTTGGAAAATTAACATACATACATTGTTGTCTGACTTGAAGACTTTAACCTGAACCATTTATTTTAGTGTAAACAAAAATAAAAATTAAATTTATTTAGTTTTTTTAATTTCTGATTTGATTTTGAAAGTGGCTGAAGTTACTGGGTTTCATGAAAATGCAAAACTAAAAACTGCAAGCTATCCAGTCAGTTTCCAACTAACTTTTTTCATTAACTTTTTGTAACAGTTTTTGTAAAAGAAGGCTCAGATAATTTTTTAATCTTGCTGATTATTAGTCTTTTTCATAAACTTGTATTATGAACTTTATATATGAACTGTTCTTATACTATTAAACATAAAAGTTGAACTTCACATAGTGAATTCAAAAATGCTGGCAACTGAATTAACCAATGTATACATTTGTGCAACTAATATTTAATTGTGATGTAAGTCAGCCCCTAACTATCGTCGTCATAGCCATATGAAAGGATCTTTTCACTCTTGCCACAAACCCCTTTGTACTTGGTGCTTCTCAGTGGTGGATCCCTCACCTACTTGACTTCTTTGTTACTGTGCTCTTTGTTTGCTCGTTTATGATTGAACTCTTCTTTATTTCTTCAACAATATATTTTTTGCTGTTTGCAATTTGAAATTGACCTGTTTGAGTCTTCATGTTTCAGGTTATAAATAGAATGCTGTTCACTGCAAATTCTGCTTTCCCTTCCCCTGTTTTTCCTTCTATTCCTTTGGAAAAATGATTTTAGTTACAATTTTTACTCCCTAGACGGGGTGTAACACCCTCCTGTCACATCATCCAAAAGAAGAGAGAAACAATATCCCCAAATAATGGTACAAATCTTGTTTAAAGATTTAAATTTAAATAAAGACTGAGGTGTTCTGAGGTTTCAGAAACAATTCTTACAGAACATCTACTTTATGAACTTGTTTTTTTTTATCTTGGAAACCAGTTTCCTCTGTTTAATTAACAAGAGTCCTGTGAAATAATTCTCTGATTTAACATATTTCTATTGATAATTCATTTTCATGAGTTTGGTTTTGGTCATGAGTATGAGTTTGGTAAAACCAACATTTGGTTTTATTAGTTTTTTTTTCTCTCTCCAGCCATTCACATTTTAAAAAACGAAATATACAATCACACAAACCCTTATATTAAAATAAATACAATATTTTAAATAATTTGGGATGAGGTGTTATTAATCACAATTATTTTTAGAGGGCCAAGTGATTAATTCAATTACATTTTTATAAATCACTGGCAAAATAGATGGCACTAGTCATAATAAAAAGGTGTCTCTTAAAACACGAGTAGGAGGATGGTGGGCTCTTAAGTCTGTTTTGAATTACTCTGAGGCTGTGTTGGATTTCTGCTGACTTGCAAGGAGGTTTCTTGGTAATGTTTATTGAAATGCCTCGCTCTGTCAGCACTATACCACAATGGTGACTTTTCAACCTTTACATACCTCTGAAATTAATTGATAAGATATTCAGAATGAACCGAAATGAAGTATGGGATAAAATTGAGCTCTTTCAAATATATTTATACTTTTAAATTCCAGTCACAGGTATTCTTGTGATAGAAAAACTGCATTTCAGAATAGATTGCTTAAGAAAGCATTTGTATTCACCGTCTGTGAGAAGTGAAATGTTTTAGTATTTATACAGATGTGTACATACAGTAGATTTTATTTTTGATTCTAAATCTAAGTATGAAATCAGCATTCAGATTTATTTTTATTATGGAGAGAAAATATGTAGAGAGAGAACTTTTTGGAAATAATCAAAAGAGTGCTGATTTATTGATGAATGAATTAAAGAAAAGAATGATGCTAAAATTGAATTTGGATGTGCTACATGTGTTATCACCATCAAAATTCAATTACTTCTGTAATATTTGGAGGTTTTCCATGATTTTCTTGAGCCTCTTCACTTTTTAATGCATAATGAAGACCATTATCATCTATGATCATTATTTTTTATATGATTCAGTAGGTGCCTACTCTACCTACTGTCAGTTCTGAAAAGGTGCAGTAGGTTCTTATCATCTAATTCTAGCATGACAGTTACCTTGACCACAATTAAAGACCCCGTTCCATACATTTGACTGAAGGATATATTTTCTGGGGCAGGAAACAGTTAAAGGGATCTAAAGATGAAATCTATTCATCATTCACTTCTATCATGCCCCATGTCTCAAAGCTGCAAATGCTTCAATCTGCTTAGGAGCTAAATTTGAGATATTTTTGGTATTAATCAGAAGTCAGGGACTACCCTTTATAGATGAACTAACAAAGTGATTTTATTGGCTTTTAATGCCTTTATTACATTAAAGGCATTGCTGAACAGAGTCAGGACAATTTTGGAGAGATCAATGTAAAGGTTTTGAAATGAAATAATCTAGTTTTGAATTTATATTTTTGGTTCTTAAACCTACAGAAAGCATGCCTGTTATTTTCTACACAGGAAGTCAATTTTCAAGTGCATGCACATATTTTGTCTTTAGTAGGCCTTTTTTGCTTAATTCCGCAGATGTTAGTCTGTATTGAATGATGTTATACAATATCAGCATTAACACTTGTGGTTATTAGACCTTGTTTGTGTCCTCATACACTTTAAACAATTCAAATGAATTACAAAAGAACTAATTATTATATTCAAAATATTTTTTTTTTGCCAAATAATCTTTGCACATTTTACAAAAATGTACTTGATTCAATGTAAAATTTGTAAGCAAAAAGTTCCACCGAAATTTTATGTTGTCAATCTTGTTTTCAAAAAAGTGACTCAACGAAAATTTTTTGATTAACTCAATACATCACTCTGAATCTGATTAACACAAAAATGTTATGTACTTTTGTAATCCAGCCACTGAGAATTTGAACTGAATTTGAAAAAATGAATTCAGTCAACAACTCTTTAACAAAAAATGAGCCAGCCAATGGATTTTTTTTTTTCAGAGCAGAAATCACCAAAAAGTTTCTATCGGGCCCTGGTCGTCAATTAAGATCCCAGAGGTTATATCCAAAACATCTCAAATTATTTTCAAGGAGGAATAAAAACTGTTAAGTTAAGTGATTAAGGATGTTAAGTGATTAATGACTACAATTTCACTTTGGGGTGGAGTTTCACTTCTTATGCTGAATTTTTACTAAATACTTATCTTAAACCAAACTTTAGCCCTGAGCTTATTTCGAATGGAATTTTATGTTCCTTTTGACGATTCCTTCTAAAAAATGCAACTCTCTGCAACTATCTGACCAGACTTATACGAAGCAGATATCAACTTGCTCATGTAAATGGTTATAACCGATAATTATAACTACTGATAATACTAATATATCTGAAAAGAAAATTAACAACATTCAACATGGATGGGATTTCAAGTCTTCATGATATTCACACTGTGACTAACCATATAGCTCTTTAATTTAATAGTTTTTTTTAATTCAGTTTTTAATATCTCTCATTTTTGTGTATTTCATCCATCACCTTCTAACTGCAGTGAAGTTTTTTATACAATGCTTCAGTTTGTCCATGTGCATGATATACTTAAATAATTGAATGTTGTTGCTTCTTGATTTTTGGCTTTGTAATTTGAACTAGCATTTTCTTCTGCCCGTCATTATTGTTTCACACCTTTTCAGATGTTCATGGCAATACCTGATAGACTATCAGAATGTTTCCGCAGGCCATCATTATTTGCACACTTGCCGATTCTGAGCAGGTGCATCGATGCCATATGGCTCTCATAGAAAAGATGAAACAAACGTGTTCTGATTTTCATTTCCACAGTTCATTGTGAACACCATAAATCAGCCAAATGAATTCGAAGCTGTATGATTAGTTCTTTCAAACCATCTGAAAAAATGCATCATCTTTGAACAGCTGATGATAAGAGAAGAGCAAACTGAGAGACACGGTTAGTGAAGAAGAAAAATCAGCTCGAGTGGGTTTGAATGGCTTCCGGAGCACATGTTTCTCTCTTTAGATACAAGCAACCTTTATGAGATGCGTTCAGATAACACAAATGTGTTTTACTTACACCATTCAGGATTTAAAGTGACACTTCTCAGAGTTTGGTGCTTTAAAAGTTTGCTTCAATTAATGGTGTGTCGTGGTTAGAAACACGTTAGCTTTTTAACTTTATAGAATTCTAGAATTTGTATCGTTTTTTTTATTCTTTTTGTCAGTTGAAAAGAAAAAAAAGAAAGTGTTCAGCCATTGAAACTTATATCAAGGGGGAAAAAACATAAAACAACTGCTACCAACTTTCATTAAATTTCAATTTCGCATTCACTGTAAAAGTAAAAACATTATTTACAAAAAAGCCCAGCTATTTGGTTTTCTTTTTTAGGCTGTAACACTACAGCTTAGGTCCAAACTCTTAAAATGAAGATCAATCATTTAAATAGGAATTGTACAGTTTTAAACATTTAAAACTGTGAAACTTACAAGTTTGCCCATGTTAAATAAAACTATATGGTTTGTTATTAGACACTGTAAAACATAATTCTGTAATAAAAATAACGTAGAAAGCACCTGGAGATAATTAAAGGGCTATTTTCCTTTTTTTCTCCAAGTTAACAAAATGTCAATTGAAATGGACATCGCATTACAGGGCTTGCCTTAATTGTTTGACTATTTTATTGTACGAATTAAAAACATATCAGTTTAATCTAGCATTAGAATAATTGGCTCCTTGTATTTGTCAAAACGGATATGGTGTCTGAGCACTATAAACATACAAACTTGTGAAAGAACAATCTGGTTTAATGTGCCTTTTTAACCTATCCCCATTATTTATCACTTATTCAGAGGCTGATGCTGACCACCTGTTTGTTGTCTGTTAAATTTGTTTTACCATTGTTTTTCGTTTGTTAGTGTCTGTTTTGTCTTTATTTGTTTTATTTTTGTTTTTTCAGGTGCTGTCCGGTGAACTTTTCATCAATGGATCTTAAGTTTGTAAATTCTTTTTGCTGTGGAGGTGATTAGCACCTGTCTCAGTCAGCGAGGCTCCCTGGGACCTCACAGAGGGAACTCCTATTTACTCTACCTGATCCTCACTAGGACTTTGTGAAGCTGCTTTGAAAGCAACTGCTAAATAAAATAAACTATATAAAAACTATATTGATTGATTGACAAGTTACTGCTTGTTATAACTTGAATTTACATGTATTTTGATGACGTAAATAGTCAGAAAACCTCTGCTTGTTGAAACTTGGAAAACAATCCCAAAATGAAACATAACAGTTCAACATTTACTGTTTAACAAGAGGAAAATCTTTAAATATTTTCCAGAAGACCTGATATCCAGAGAAATCAATAAAAACCAATGACCAGCCAAAGATCATTTTTAAAAAGTTATTATAATTTGATTATGGAAGAAAAATGGCCCCAAATGTTTTCTGTGACCAAGAAAAGAATTCTGGTCCGAAGGGGTGAAAATATATTTCTGTAATTTTATTAGCTTAACGTACATTTCTGTATTTAACAACCTTAACAATAAAATGTTGAGAAAATTCTTTGACATTTTGATGTGATTTCGACTCCCACATAAATATGTCATGCTTTAAAAGTAAACAAATGAAATCTTTACCTTCTCTGCTTCTCTGAAAACAACAAAATCAAGCTGGTTATCACTCTTTTTCAATCAGTAAACTCTCTCTTAATGCAAAGCAAGTTTCAAAGCCCTCTAAATAATGTCAATTGGCTGATTTTGTGAAATTCATTTGTACTGTATTTGTACAGATTTTAACAGTGTTCTTGGTTTTGTTTTTAAATAAAAATCATATTTTAAAGTAACAGTTTTCTACATTTACATTTTACATTTACATTTATGCATTTGGCAGACACTTTTGTCCAAAGCGACTTACATTAGGGGAGAGAATATGCAATTTGTTACACCGTCAAAGTCTATCTCAGCTTCTCATAATAGAAATTGTATCAACTGATCAATAAACCAAAGCAGTGAGGAAGTAGAGGAAGAAAATAAAGACAGAGGAGGGAAAAAAGAAGGTAGTAGGTTTTTTTTTATAGTAGGTGTTCTCTGAAGAGAAGAGTTTTCAGTTGCTTTTTGAAAGCTGTTAGTGTTTTACTTTCCTTTTAGACACTTTGAAATGATTTTATAGTTTTTTGTGTTTTACAGACTGAAGCTCTTACATTACATGCTTCATAATCACAGTTTCTTTCTCTGAGCATCCTAATCTCTTTATTGATCATTCACCATCAAAATAATTTCTTCAGGTCTGCTCTCATAATGTATGTAATGTGGAATCAATTTGCATTCTAGAAATTGTCCTCTATCTTTATTTAAAAAACCATATTACTCACAGCTCATTCTCTGCACAAACAATAGAATGTAAAGATTAATGTCTAGGTTTGCATGTATCTAAGCAAGACAACAACTCCCACAAAGATTTCCTTCAGGGAAAAAGTAGTTGAACTCATTTAAGACAGGTCCGTATTCACCTCTTTGGTAGACACTGACTTCTAAGAGCTTAACACCAGCAGAAAGGGAACATCTGGAAAAAACCATCATAACCACCCGTGTGAAACTAGCCCTCCACTGCAAAAACACAAAACAGAAAAAAAACATTATAATGTCTCTCTCTCACACACCAATTCCATTACAGGAATTATTATTATTATTATATAATATCTATCATTTCTAAAAACACAAACAATAATTTATTGGATGGAGGACAAAAGTTCATACATTTAAAAATTATGTACAGAAATGTAATAATCACATTTTAAAAGCTTTTATTAGAGCCTTGATATCTTTAAACTATAATAGTCTAAAAAAATATTTCACCCATTAAAGAAAAGCTCAGGTCTTAATATAATATGTTAACCCAGCTGTGACTAAAGAAGAAAATTGAAAAGTAAAATACTGTGTTTTAGAGAGCACTTCAGTTCCCTTGAAACCATCTCTCGTGTACTGCAGAGCCTCTTCAATGTCCTTCAGGCAGCACTACATGTTTTAAGAGAAACAGAAAGTCACCTGATGATGAGGCGACAACACTGAAATCCCTTGAAATGTGTTTGCGAGAACCCCAGCGGCAGGTAATGTGACTCCCATCCCATTATTGTAATATGTCCTAGATGACACCTGCTGTTTCCATGTGATTTTCTGCCTTATTTTGCCTTGCCATCACAGAGAATAATGTGTTGAGAATGCTTTACAAAGTTAGTTGTTTATAACTGATATCTTCCTGACTTCTTTTTGGGAATTATAAGAAATGTATTTTACTAGCGCACATATACATGGAGCTCACCCAAAAACTGTGCAAACTTGAGCCTCAGCATTTGAACCTTAATTTCTTATTTTTTATGTAAGATATCTGTGCTCACTGTCACTGTTATTCTTCTATCAACTCATTCCATACTACAATATTAAAGTCTTTTTGTGATACTGTTTCACCATTTTAATGTCCATCTTCATTAGGGTGGGGGGTGGGGGGTGGTCGGAGTGCGGATGTTCAACGGTGTAGTTTTCTATTGTTTCATCATGCTGAACAAAAATGTCACCAATAAAAACTTTCACCAAAATTTTAATTGTTCACCAAAGAAATTATAATCAATGCATTTAACTAGCAATTACCCATGGTCCCCATGGGGTCAGAAGCGAAGACGAAAAGAAACCATAAATCAAGGTGATCTCATTTATGCATTTTGGCAGACGTTTTTGTCTAAGCGATTTACAGAATCACCAATGCCATTCGTGGAAATGCTGGGGATTGAACCCAGGACCTCATACATGCAAAAGCATGCACTCCACCACTACCACTGAGCAAGAAAGTGTGTTTTTGGGTGTCCCAGGCCAAAAATGTGTTTTGGGTTGATAAAGTTGAATGGATTAGTTGGAAATGAGTGAATTTTCTGTGTGACAACAAGCAAAACCTAGCATGAGGCATGGCTGAACCATGGCAGTAGGAAGAACATGAGGTACACGACTGATTCAAAGACTTTGTTTAGTGATGGAGTCAAATATTTATTATAAATTATTTACATATATATTTTTCACCTGTAAATACAAAATTATCAATCAATTCACGTTAATTTCAGAGATGAGGTTATAAACATGACTGGGAGACAGGAACAAATAGCTATTAATAGAACACAGGGGTGGTCAGAGACTACAGAATGAAACACTAGGGATGAAAGCACAAGAGAATCCATGAGAGTGTGAATACAAGAAAACAGAAATACCAAACAAAAAATATTACTTGATGGAATCCATTTATTAATGTATCAAAATAAAAGCAGTCATTAAGTAAGATGTGATCACAATATTTCTCCTGTCTACTCAGAAAAAGTCATAGATCTTAAAGGAGGCCTCAAATGAAAATCTAAACTTTCCAGCTGTTCGGACAGAAATGTGGCTCAAATGATTTCACAAATCAACTTTTTTTGAGGTAAGAAATACAATTTTTACTTACAAAACCATTCAGAGGAAAAATCTTAGAATAATACAGACCTTACATATTTACCCTAAAGAATCTAATTAATTAAATTAAAATTAATAATTAATTAACTTGTGTTAATTCAGCAACTGGTTTCTCCATTAAATAAAGCATTTAGCTTAAATAAACAAACAAATGCAAAAACAAAATGTTTGCAAAAACAATGCATAAAAGAGTGATGTTCTTTGAGCAAGTTTTCGAAAATCACATGCAGATAATTAGCCTGGGTGGTCCGCGGAGTCATGCTCATTTTATGCTTCCCGTTCACCACGCTTATCAGAATTTTGAACAGCACAATCCCTTCACTACTTGGTCTTTTTCTGGGCTGCTATCTCTCAGACAGCTCACCCAGTATGCTTTATTAATGCTTACTCACTAATGCTGTTTTACGTGAGTGTGCAGACTGTGCACTCGTCAAATGTATTTAAAATAAATGTAATTAAAAATGGAATATTTTTTTTAACTTTTGATCATTCAACCCATGGTTTAGTGTTTTTTGTGAAGCAATAACTAATAGCAGCTGTTCATTTATTACACTCTAATAACCTAAATATATGGTCTGGATGTGAAATAATCATTATTTTCTTATGAAGAGCGAACACAACAAGAAAAATATAAATTCCAATTAACTTTCTTAAAAGCTATGCTTTGTGAAAACGATTTGTCCATGTGTGACTCTAGATATAAAACAATGTAATGGTAAATGTATCTTAACTATTTTCTTCTACTGAATACAATAATGTAGTAAGCAAATTCATATGATACAAAAATACCAAGCAAACTTCAGTTTCCAGATGTGACTTCATGATCCTAAAAGTAGTTTTTCCCAGAGTTTGCTTTCAAACTCTTCACGCCTGAAGCAGCTGTCTCTTGTTCTCCGTCTTGTTAAAGAGCAATGCTACTGTCAGTGTTTTGCAAAACAAAGTCAAGGCTGAGCGATTACTGCAGTGTATCCTTCTGTTTATTGTCTTTCTGAGTTCCAGGAAACCCTTTTTTAAAGAACTCTCACTTTAAAGTAAGTTCATCTTCTATATGTGATCCTTTAAAAACAGCAAATCTACCTTAGTTCACTTTTAAAGTCGTCTCCACTCCAATATCTGTTTTTATTGCTTTTATTCTAAAGCTTTTATTACTTGCAGAAAAGTTGTAAGAGCACTTTTAAAAGGACATTTTAGGGCAATTTTTAAACCGCATTTTAGGAGCACTTTTTAAGATGGCTTAGAGCATTCTCCATTTAAAACCTTGATCCTGACAATATATAGTGCAATATTTCTCATGTGAGTGGAGCTTCAGGTAAAAATGTGCAGTGGTTATTGGTTGTTGCTAATATTAACAATTATCTTTAGACTAAATACTGGGCTAAATGTATGTTATTGTAAATACATATTTTCTATTTTTGGACGCTAAATAAATATTATGTGCTATACATGTTAACATTGAGCATCTGAATTTGCTTTAAAATGTGTCCTTTGGTTTGATTTGAAGGATTTGCTGTAAAAATTACTATTTTTATTTTATTTCATGCATTTTTATCAAATCACAGTAGGTAACACCGCCTGGACTCTTACATTGCATATTGATTAGAATGCTTTTTCAATAAACAATTAATAATTTTAACAATTCAACTCTGAATTAAAACTAACTTAACCCTGATTACCCTTTACATTAACATCTCACGATACAATCATGCAATCAGAAATAAGAAAAAGAGGTTTGAAATACATACATTTACATTTAAGATTGCAGAATTTTCTGGAAAGAAAACTCCTTATTTTTGAAGGAGTAAATCAAAGTTAAAAAATCCAAATAAAGACACAGTTGAAAGCCAGTTTAAATGTGATTTCTAATAGACGAACAAAAGTCTGCCCAAAAGTTGACTAGATATAGCCAACCCCAGAAGAGAGGTGAATAAATAATTCCAGAAAATATGAAATACATAAAAGTACTTAAAAGGTTGAAAAAATACATGTCCGTGAGGTGAACAGTAAAGAGTCTAAAGTTCAGTTAAACATGACATTTTATAATGTTTACAGATTAGTACATTTCACAGCTTTCTTATTTAAAGGTCTACAGAGAAATTTTTAATACAGACCAATTTCAGCTTTTAAAATGAGAAATGACTATATTTATATTTACAAATAAATTTTGCACAAAAAAACAGGATTATTAAACACAATTCTTTATAAAGGATTACATCAAAGTTGAAAAAAATATGAAAATGTGAAAATTCTAACTAACATAAAAAGTTGCAAAGATACATATGCATGAGGTGAATGGTAGAGAATGGAGAGGTTCCACATGACAATTTCCTATGTTTACACAGATTATTAGATTTCACAATTTAGCAAAATAGCTGTTTTGTAAATACAATGCTTTGTGAAGGAGTAAATTATAATTGAAAAACCCAAGACATAGACAACATGTGATATCTAATATAAATAAATGTCTGCCCAAAAGTTGACCAGATAGAGGCAACTCCAGAAGAGATGAGAAGGAATAATTCCAGCGCATAGACCAATTAAGTTTGAACAAGACATCACGCCTCTCCGCTTTCAATCCGGAAGACACGCCCTCTACAAACTTGTGCAACGGTAGGACAACGTGATTGGCCAAAGCGCGCTGTCAATCACGCTCTCTGCCATTCCTTCCGCTCCTCAGACCAGACTTTACACAGATGTGTTTCAGGCGAGAGCTGTTCAAGCGCAGGGACCCCGCTCCTTCTCGCCCCGGGAACAACTTCTTCCAGAGGATTACCGCGTGCTTCTCGGACACCTTGAGTTCAATGTAACAGGTACCGAACGCAGCGTAGCCGGAGGTGAGCCGGGAGTTACTTTGTTGCACATTTGAACAGCTTTTTGAACGCAGACGAAACATGCCTGTAGCTTCTCTTCTCCCTTTCGCGGCCACTCCGAATAGGAAGTCCGCCAGCCCGACCTCCTTCAGGCTTACGGAGAAATTCATCTTGCTTTTAGCTTTCAGCGCATTCATCACGCTGTGTTTTGGAGCTATCTTCTTCTTGCCGGATTCTTCAAAGCTGCTGAGCGGAGTTTTCTTCCGCTCGTCCTCGGTGGAGGCTGAGACGCGCACAGGTACGGTCAGCGACACGAGCACCGGGACGGGCAAGGATGAGAAGATCCTGGCCAAGATCCGAAAAGACCACGAGAAAGCGCTGCTCGAGGCCAAGGACACCCTCCAGAAACGGCCGGATGAGATTAAGGGGGACATCATCAACGACAAGAAGAGATTTGAGCAGAACAGACAGGTGAAAGGTGACAGTTTGCCCCACGTACCTTACGTGCGACCACCTGGAGCCACCGGGCACGAGCCTGCGGATCCGGACGCTAAAGAGAAGAGAGCTAAGATTAAAGAGGTATTGTGTGTTTTAATATGGTTTTACTTCTGTTCTCCTCGAATAATTCATGAATATCAAACTTTCTTTGAACCTCAGTGTTATTGGAGAAGGGCACTGCAGTTTTATTTAGTGAGTTTCAGGAAGTGATTGTCATGAGAATGGTGACGGGGAAACGATGTTGTAATGCGTAACGTTAAGAACGTGTTGTGGAACCGGAATGGTCTGTCGGGCCGGTTGATGGACGGGCCCTGTCAGTCACCGGGAGCGCGCACTCATTCATTCTGTAGGTCAGGTCCAAGTCTCCTCAGAGTAACACTTGTAATACTTACACTGTATTTACTGTTGCCGAGAGGTACAAAACAATTCACAATTAATAAACAAATAACAAGTTAAAAACAAAATTACAAATAAAAAAAAACTAATTATCACTTCAGAAAACATTCCAAAAATAAGATAAATGAACAATTCAGAAAACAAAACGTCAAATTCGACTAGACGGTTAGAGGAATACGTTCCCTCAAGGTGGGGATAGTGTAAAAATTATATGGCGATCGCATCCACCGGTAGTTGAGGAACTACTGAGATGAAATGCAGAAATAGCCATGCATAGAGTCCTTTTGTGGTATATTTACGTGCTCTAAACGGTCCCTGTCGCTTCCTCGATAGTTTGATTGACAGAAGAATCGACCAATCAGAGTCATATTTAATATATAATTGTATAAATGCCTCTTGAGTCAGTATTTAATACAATATTTCGTTTTACAGCTAAACAAGCTAAATGCAAACACTCTTTGAGTTTTTATAACAAAATACATACCAGACATAGAAAAGAGTGTGGAATTGTACTTGATTAAAGCTAGAACAAGAAGCTAGAACAGTTTAAGAGGTGCAGTATGAAATAACCAATGCTAATAAGGCGAGTAGCCAATCAAAATACTTGCGTTAGGTGCTATTGCTACAGGGATGTCAAAGTCAAATATCACAGGGGGCCAAAAAAAACTAAAAAACCAGAGGTTTGGACTGGTTCACTGTTTATTAAAGCATATAGTGTGATTTTGTGGTGCATCATCAGACCTGAGGGTGGCCATGTTGGAGATACTCCCCAGAGAAAATACCATTGAACAGAATGGGACTCACCACTTTTCAGTGAGAAAGTTGTGTTTTTGGCTGTGTTAATTGGTCAGACCGTGAACAACCATCAAGATCAAGAAGAAAAGTGCAAAAACCACTGTCTGGGAAGAGGAGGTGCTTGTGGCATTATTTACTCATGGCTTGGTCAATAATTTCAAGTGAAAACACTTTCAACCGGCTAATAGCAAAAAAAAAATGTCCTTCAAAAGCAAAATATGTTCCTTAATATCAAGAAAAATGCATAAATGAAATTGAGTGCATTATAAACTGAGAATTAATAATTGTGCTGCTCTATGATCCCACCAATCACTGCTTTCAAATAGTAAAATTAGAAAAGAAATTAATCATTTGTATTCTTGAGTTTGTGGGCTACTGTTGCATTATGGGGAATGCAGTGTTTGTGCGTGCAATACACTGGTGTGTAGCTGCGGCTTGCGGGCCGTTTCAATAGTAATTAAATATCATCCCAGGGGCCTAATACATTCACCGGTCAGATCTGGCCCCGGGCCTTGACTTTGACAAATGTGGTCTAGCATGCTTATTTTGGCGGTTTCAAATGCCAAAACTCCCTTCCAGAAATCACAAATGTCTCCTCCCTCATAACAAAGATGTAAACAAAAAACATTTCACTCGTTGTTGCTAAAAGCTCTGCTTAAATACTTTTATTTGACTCAAGTGCCAAAATACAAGAAAACATGTATTTGATGTGCTTCACCCCTGTCTGCTTCTTTCGCCGTTTGCTCAAAAGGCACTGAACATTTAAATTATTTGTTGAGTGACTTTGTCACTTTATAGTTTTTTGACAATAACAATCCTTTGACTATGAAATTGAGTTTGCCTGTTTAACGAAAGTCATGCGATTGGATTTGCATTCTTTTTACAATTACTAAAGTATTACAAAACACACAAACACCTCTGAATGGACGCGAGAAGTTATCCCTTTTCTCCCATATGATTACTCTAGGAAGCTCCTGATTGGTTGACCGCTGCTAAAGTTTGAAAAAGTACTGCTGCTCCACACTGCAGTACCTGTTATACTCACTCTGTCTTTTCTGCACTGATTTACCTTAACTCCTACCTATTGACTAACATCAAAATCACTAACCAGTTCCCTGTCTTGTTGTGAGCATGCAGTCCCAGTTTGATCTTTTTTGATACAAAGGATTTTTGAGTATTTTTTTCCATGTTCACTGCAACAACTCGGCTAATTATGGCAAATGGACTGAAGATGGCTGACATTGCATATTTATTATATCGAGTAATATCAGTATACTCTTCCAGTGTTCTATGTTTGAATCAAATGCTGATGTTTTGGAATGACTGAAAATTTCGGATTTTATTTTCTGTTCCTTTTCAACATTCCAGTCAGTACTCTAACCTGTTCAGTGATCTAGTCCTTGCAAGTATATTCTCTTTTTTCCTTTTAAGGCTCTATTCATAATACAAATGTAGATCTAATTAAGCAATTGCTGATTATTAGTCTTAAGGATCAGTAGTTACCATGCTCCATCAGTAGGGTTACTTATGTAATATCAATAACATTTTTGCTTTTAACCATTAAATGTCTGGTTTTTAATCTTTTTTTTATATGAGTATATTTTGTTGACATCTAAACCAGGTAAACATGAGATGCAGGTGACAACCAGTGTGTCATATTACAGATTGTTCCCAAGCGTGACAATAGTAAACCAACACCTCATTGTTTTGAGTGTAAACTATATCTTTGTGACGTGAAACAACTTGTTGAGGACATTACAGATCAAATTCTGAAAGAAAAGTGGTTTGAAAGACCATGAATTCATTTAGGATGAATAGTGATTTTAATGAAGTTGTTTTGAAGTCTACAGGTCAAGTTGAGCCAAATGCAAAACCTCGTTAAGATCTCGATCTTGTTAAAATATTAAATATTGTAAAGAAGAATAAACCAAGGCTGTCATTTGTTGTCACGATGTTTTCGCTTAAAGTCCGCCAGTCCAGTCGTAAAAACCCTTGGAGTTGAATGCAGACTTTTCTCTGGCTTGATTAAATTAATTTTCCTATTGACAGAGACACTCTCCCAGTTGAGTCATTCTGTTCAGGGGAAGAATGCAGATGAAAACTGACAGCTAGTGAAGCTTTGAAAATCACCTTTCAGTTTCTCTGACCTTCTATCGTTCTGTTTTTATTTGAGTGAAAGCAGATTTCTGGTATCATTGCTTATGTTACGCAATGAGTCATCATTATTGCCATGTTTCAGTAATTTGCATAATATAATTGTGCCTTTATCTCTGTGGTGACCTTCAAGTTTGTAACGTCAACCTATGTTTAGGAGATTTCTTTGAAACTACAGGATTCAAAACAATAATTTTACCTCAGTTATTGCATCTTAGTTCTGAGTATTGCATTACATTTAGTTATAAGTGAACCTGGTTCAGTAACACAATGATGGTTTGCTCTCGTTACTAGTAATAAACTACAAGAGTTTATTTTAATGAAAAGGGTTGAACTGTTTAGATAACTAATTGCATCTAAATAAACTATTGCATGCAGAAACCTCCTCACTCCTCTCTTAGAGCCCTGTCCATCCTGCAGATGTCTCTTCTTCGTCTCTTCTGGTAATGGTAGGCTCCATATGAGACCAGTGATAATTCGCCCCTGAATTGCAGGATTTCAGCCATTGATCGCTGACAGGAGCGAAACAAACAGCCGCTGCTGGAGCTGGAGGGGTCTCCCCGGTCATGCACAGCTATGACTGGTCTGTCTCGCAGCGGCAGACTCTCTGACCTTTGAAGAAAAGAATGGCCTCAGAAAAGAAATTGATCTTAAGGTTATGATATAAAAATACCCCAGTGAGATTCTTTTTCCAACTAAAACTGGCAAGCCAGGGTGACATTTACAAGATTGTTTTTGACTCTGTGCTTACACATTTTTATGTATTTGAAATAACAGTGACAGTTATGCAAACATAAGATTAGGGTTAAAAAGGTAAAAGTTCCCCAGTGCAAACAATCTTCTAAGGAGCATTTAATGAGAAATTATTCCACACTTTGTAAAATTTTGTGCATACTTTTTTTCCTGAATACAAAGCTTCCTCCTTTACGACAGGGGCTGTGTATCTATGTTTGATCTGTGCGTCTTGGTGTTACGGACCTCCGCAACAAATTTCGTCATCGATTATTTTCGATTTTATCGATTAGTTGTTGCAGCCCTATACGTTTATAAGCTCCAACTTCAACACAGTCTGCTCAGTTTCAGTCAAAAACTTGTGACAAAGAACACATAGACATTGTGTTCACATGTTTTCCAACCATTGCACTGCAGCAGGTTGGAAGTGTTTTAACTCTTCTGTTTATTCTGATGTCCTTCTGATGTTAAAGCATGTTGTTCTCAGCAGCTTTTTAAGTCTGATGAAAGACTGAGCTGTTCCGAAGTTTAGAGACAATTCTCACAGAATAACTTTCAGTCTGTTTTTCAGTTTAACACAAACTTAAAGAATTCTGTGACATTTGTATTAATAATTGATACCAGTTCCAAACATTGATTTCATGTGTTTTTCTTCCATCTGTTTGCAATTTGTGTCTAAATATCCTATCACAAAATGTACAATGTACAAAATTTTCAATAAATTGTGACTAATCACAATACATTTTTGGAGGACCATACGATTCAATAGTTAATTTGTATTAATCAATCGAATGGGCTAGTCATAACATGACAATAAATATCAAATACTTTATGAATATACTCTTAAATAATGGTACTAAATGTGTGTTGTGTAAAAGTCCAACGCTAGAACCAACTTATGAGGATTTATAAAATATTTGCAAGTCCAAAGAAAACCTACTTAGCCTCTAAGCCCCAATCATGTGGTGTTGCAAGCAATGTCTTAGTTTCAATAGCAATAGTACGTTTTCGTTTCATTGTCACAGTTTTTTGTATGGCTCTGAGGTTTGCTCAACTAATTTAAACCAGGTTGACTAATGCTGGCACAGAAAAAAATATCTTGCCTCAACATCTCTAAATTAATTATATTGAACTGAAAAATTAAATGACTGTTTGACTGGGTTGTCAGTGGAACCCCCCACACGTGTGCGCTTCACAAAAGTCCCTTTGTTTATTTCGTCTGACCTCAACCTGAAGCACTCTTTGATCACCAGTGCTGCAGGACACACTCCGAGTCCACAAAACACACACTCCTCTCATTCATTATAAATATCTGAGCTCTCCTCTCACCCAGGCCTCATTTCTCCATCCATTAAATATGCAGAGTTCAAGCTAATAAGCTAAATTAATTCTCATTGAAATGTTGGTTGCCTATCAAGGTGTGAAGCCACATAGTTAAAACCTGATACTAGTTTAATAAACATTTAATGTGTGTAATGGAATGAGCCATTAATGGGATTGGTTCTATCTAAAGGGCCTTCAAAACAGGGACACACAGAGAGTATAGAACGCAGATGTACAAAAGTACTGTTGAGACTGTTGAATCCGTTTTAAAAAAGTGATGAAGAATCCCACTGTCCAAAAGAGGTTCAAAACAGCGTTAATACAATTTCGTATTTCAACAGAATATCTAACTTCCAGTCTGAAACCAGTTTCTTCAGTTTAAAGGGTCAACATTGTTGTAATATTTATTGTAAGACGTAATATTAATCTTCTGGCTTTCCTAAACATGGCAAGCTAAATTTTTGTTTTAAAAATGATCCAGAATAGTGATATTTATTATTTAAAACTCCGAATTTGGGGCCGTCAATGATTTATGCTGTTTTTGAGGAATGTTATGGAAAATATAAATATGCTGTGCTGTCATGTCTCCTGTCACTGCCTGCTCTGTCAGTGAACTGATGAGAGAAAAAAAAGAAGTGCATGAAAATCATGAGCGCAAGAAACATGAGCTAGAGGAACCTCAATGTAACTCAACCATACACGTGGGAAGCTCCTGCTCCTCAGCTGTGGGTAGAAGATGAAGACTTCGGTGCTGAGATGTACATCCTAAAACAGCAAGAGGGTTGGTTCCTTGGAGACATTTCCTCTACTTCTCCTTTGACTTACTCAGACAGATAATGGTGAAAGTGGTGTCCCTGTAAACCGAAACAAATAACTGCTAAGCTAACGTCCTCAGTGGTTAAGAAATCACATTGTGACAATGATGAGATCAGTTGAAAACAGCTCGTTATTTGCAGCTGATTTAGCTTTTTACAAGTTTAACAAAAAAAAACTGATCGAAATAAAACCTTCTTCTTCTTCTTCTTCTTCTTCTTCTTCTTCTTTCGGCTGTTCCCAGTTTAGGGGTCGCCACAGCAAATCATCTGTTTCCACCTAACTCTGGCCTCAGTATCCTCTACTCTTGCACAAATTACCTTCATGTCCTCCTTCAGCACACCCATATAACTTGTCTTTGGCCTTCCTCTTGCCCTCTTGCCTGGCAGCTCCATCTCCAACATCCTTCTACCAATATAACTACTATCCCTTCTCTGCACATGTCCAAACCATCTCAATCTGGCTTCTCTGACTTTGTCTCCAAAACAACCAACCTGAGCTGTTCCTCTGATGTGCTCATTCCTAATCTTGTCCATCCTTGTCATTCCTAAACTGAACCTCAACATCCTCATCTCTGCTACTTCCATCTCCGCCTCGTGTCTCTTCCTCACTGCTACAGTCTCTAACCCATACATCATAGCTGTTCTCACTACTGTTCTGTACACCTTTCCTTTGATTCTTGCTGACACTCTTCTGTCACACAACACCCCTGACACTTTTTTTCTACTTCCTTCCCTCTCGTTCAAACACATGTATTCTGTCTTACTACGACTGACTTTCATTCCTCTTCTTTCTAGAGCAGACCTCCAACTTTCCACGTGTCCCTCCACCTGCTCTCTTCTCTCACTACAGATTACAATGTCATCTGCAAACATCATTGTCCATGGAGATTCCTGTCTGACCTCATCTGTCAACCTGTCCATCACCATAGCAAACAAGAAGGGACTCAAAGCCAATCTTTGATGTAGCCCCACCTCCACCTTGAACTCCTCTGTCTGACCTACAGCACATCTCACTGTTGTCATACTCCTCTCATACATATCCTGAACTACTCTGACGTACTTCTCTGCCACTCCTGACATCCTCATACAGAGGACCATAGCTCCTCTCTCGGCACCCTGTCATACGCTTTCTCTAACCTAATATAGTAAAATATATAATGTAAATCTATATTTATATAAATCTAAATCTATATTATAAAATATTTAATATAGTTGTGTACATACATAAACATAAGTGGACACATTTATGTCCTAACATCTTCCAAAAGTTGTGTTTCGATAATATTGGCCCTTTAACTCAAAGGATGAGTTATTTAGATGAATTTTAGCCAATTAGTTTTGTTACTCCAGGCATTTTCGAGTAAGGCTGAATAATAAAACATTTTTTTAATGAAACAATGATTAAATCTGCATTTTGCACACTAATGTTTTCCCCTCTTGTCAAAAAATCTTTCTCACCCTAGAAGCTCAGGTGACACTCGCTGAACACTTAGTTGGATATTTCACGAATGGTTGAACTATGATGTTGTGAATGAATGCAGAAAGCCAGCAAAAATGTTTTATCTTTGACCTGTAAGGATTTATTTGTAGTAATATTAAATGTTGAGTTTCCAGAATACCATGATTGCTGGAACACCATGAGTCTACTTTACCAATTGAAAATGGACCAAAATTCCATTCTATTTTGTGCAGAATCCGAGTTCATAGTACACCCTTGTATCTCAGTAGTTTTTGTTTGTTTCGTTTCTATAAAATAGTGTGTTTTTCCCTGAAAGCTTAAGTGCTTGGATGCTAAATTATTCAGCTGGCTTTCTTTCATTTTATTCCATGTGAATGAGGCATGGCCTTGGAGGTCGACTCTTCTGATGCAGAGGAGAGCAAGATAATTTGGTGTTGGAGAGTATTTCTGTGATCATTAAAATCCGATGAGAAATGGGAGACATTTTTTGTTTATTTTTTGTTAGGAACACTTTACCCAGAAGCATCAGAGCTGACCCAGGTTTTAAAAGAGGGAATAATGCCCTCAAGCAAGTTTTTGGCTGCTGTAAGAATACTCCGAGTTCCATTTTGTTTCTTATTTTGAACTCCACTGTAGAGCTATAAAACTGAAAAAGTTTGCATGAAAAAACTGAAAATTGATATCCCTATTAGTATATTTAGTATGGCCTGGTAAGCTTCCATTGTTCTGCGATGTGTTCCTCTATCTCAGTACAGCTCCACATTGCTGAAAGGGAGACGTGTGTGTTGCTGCAGGTTAATCAAGAAAAAGAAACCCCCATAACACCAGCCTTGAAGAAAAATTAATAGATTTTTTTTAAACTAAATCTGAAATGCAATTTGAATGTACAATCTCCCAGCTCTCTAATTCATTTGAATAACTCATTCATTATGTTTAAAGAACTATCGTCCGTTTTTACTTTTATCTACTCTAGAAAATACTTATGGATGAAATATTATGTTTTTATTCTTGTCACTTTTTGACACTTGTATTCTAAAAAAAGGATTGAAACACATTGTTGTTCAGTGCTGTTTATTGAGGCAATAAACCCGTCACCTCATATGCTCTCCTGAGAGAAAAGAATAAGGCAATATATTTGATGAAAGTGCACAGCAAGTAATACACCCAAAGTGTATCTAAGAGCAAAATAATAGGATGTTGTTGAGTCACTGATGCGGAGAATGATTCTTGAAAACAGTTGGCACACTCAATTTACCTACCAAATTGTGGACCATAAATGTGAATCAAACAGGGTTGCATCAAGTAAATAAACCATTGCGAGGACACTAGGAGATAGTTGCTCTGCAGAACAGAATACAAAACTCACAGTGCTCATGATTTAACGTTATTTCTCTGCAGTTGAAGATAAACTTGCGTAGAGTTACTTAGTGTGTAAACAAAGCTTTAACACACTTGACTGGAGCGCAAATCCTGATTAAGTTACTGTATGAAAACCCATGAAATGATAATTTCTTCTGCAAACATCTACATGACAAGATCTTAGAATTAAACAAAATTTGTAACCCTTACTTGGTTGAAATACTTGTTTTTTGTATATTTGTTTTAGATAAATAACCTTAGTTTGGTCATTGATTTAAACTGTTGTTTAAATTTCATAGCATCTTTGTGACTGAATTTAAAGTTTGAACCTAGTATGTAGCTTTGAACCTAGTATGTTTCATAGGTCGGGCACTACAAGTTTGCCACTAAATGTATCAGCTAAAAAATTTACTTGGAACTTTTATGTTAATAGATTTCAACTGCCTGAGAACAAGTCATGTTCAGAAGAACAGAGATAGTTAAAAATTGTTTGTTGTTCCTTTCTTTCTTATAAAAAAACCATCATCCACACAAGATGTCAACATCAAGACATCTCAGAGGACGTGATAAAATGAACTGTGATTGACAGTTTCCAGACAAGATAAAAGCCACCCTGTTTTTTGTTGTCAGAGGAACTTGGGAAAACCTAGAAAATGATCACTTACTTTATGCCAATCCAGGGGCCTCTACCAAGAAGCCGGGTTAACTGGTTAGCCAGTAAAGTTTAGGATTAGTTTGCAACAATCCTGGGTTTTGGGTTTTATGAAAGGATCTAGGCTTTAATCAATCTTTGTCAGCCTGGTGCAGGCTATGTTTTGGCTTGAGATCGCAAGCTTACATTCGTCCCATCAGTGGTTATAAAAGGAATTTGAAGTGACATAACACACTAGCTTCTGTAACAAGGGCTTCACCTTTTCCCGTGCATATTTCTGCCAAACTGTTAGATGAGCAATTCATTTGAGTCCAGTTAGAATTTCCCAACACGTATCTGCATGAAAGATACATGTTCTTTGCCGAAGGAATAGCTTACATTTGCAAAATTACAATTTTCTGCCAACACTCTTCTTTGTTTTAATATAACAAAAAAATATACGTTTAAACTCATTGTATTTTCGAACTAGATTCTCTTGCTCCTCCGCAGAAATTTTTTTTGCTCTTTAAGGTTCATCGTGATTGGTTATTTGGTGCCTACGTCAGTTTTTTTTGTGCATACACCTGTGAATTAATCAGAGCTTCAGGTTCAAAGCCTGACCTGACAAAGACAGTTGATGAGCTGCTCATGGTACGGATCAACCCTGATTCAAACGGTTAGGTTTTGTCAAGTCAAAACCAATTTGGTAGTACTGAGTTTGTTCAGCCATATTCTTGGTACAGGCGCCTGGCCGGTTAAGGCTTTGTTCCACCTCTGAACACATTTTGAGATTTTTTGGATATAACACAGAAGCTATGTGACTTGTCCCATTTTCAAGTACAAGTTAAAAGCATTTAAAACATCAAAAGTCTCCATCTGCAGTTGGGGGTTAAATAAGAATTTGTTACTGGGAGAGAAACACTTTATTTACATAAAAAACTCCAAATAAAGACTTAAATCCACAAGTCTGCTCTATAGTACTAAATCAAAAACTTTGTTTAAGAAAACACAAGCATAACCAAGATGCTTAAAAAAAGATGAGTTATATGAAATATTGGGATATTTAACTTTTTATGGTTCATAAGTAATTGGTAACTAAGCACCTGTGTAGGTCATTAGATAAACTAAATAGACCTGAAATATAAATATATATTCAGATACAGACAGGACCACATGAAACCATTTCATGCTGAAATAGTGGCACCGCGGCAGGACCAGTTACACTCGCGAGCACATCATACGGCTGCGCATGAGTGAGGCGTGCTAACAGAACCTGATTACTCCACGAAAATTCTTCCTATGTCCTCGTAAATGTTTTATTTGTATGTGCTAACAGATCTCCATCTGAACATTTGTTCAGATTACTGGTGATGCTGTTTCGCCGATTAGTGCTTGTTAAACCCATGAAAGGTTAACATTTTCACTTAAATATGTCTTTGTCCGGAAGCCTTTTTTTGTTCCAAGCTCGTTCATTATGTTAAAACCAAAAAGGCATTTTTGGTGTAGTTTATTCAATCGAATGGTTTTAAAATAATTTAGATTTTTTTTGTTTTGTTTTCAATAAATATGTTTTGAAGGTAAACAAAGTTTAATTAGTTTGGAGTTCACTGTAATGTGGGGGTTGTTAAGAACATCGTTATCTTTTAATTATTTCCTCAAAAAATGTAAATAAGTAAAGATGCGAAAATCGAAAGCTTACATTTTATTTTATTTATTAGGGGTGCAATCAACGATGCCGACTCAGCATCGCGATGTCTATCTACCATCGGCGATGGATGATGACATCAGCTATTTACCCAAACCTAATGTGTTTTCCATCTTTTGTGGATTGGGAATGCACCACTGGATGTATTGGGTTTATTTTGTTCTTGTGATAAATGTGCATAGTTACCTTGCCTTGTCACCCAAACATCCAATTACATTTATATCTCTTAAAATCACCCTATGAAGATTTAGTTTTTCCTTGTGGTACAAACTTTTCTTTTGGCCATTCATCAACAGTTTATCTGATATGTAGCTGCTCTTTTTTATGCATGCCAAGTTAAACTCATGCCAAGTCAACACCAGAAAATAACCTTCTGCTGCAGCATACAACTCAACCTTCACTCCACGCCAATGTTTGATTTATGCATTCAAATTTAAAGCTGCTCAAAGTATATCAACTAATCCCATTCCCCCTCTTTGCTTTCTATAAAAATGAAATCAGTTTATTATGGTGCAGTAAAAAGCAAATGAAGCAATAAAGTGCAGCTCTATTAAGAAATTGCTATTTGACGCTGTGATCGTGTTTTGGTAAAAGTTCATTAAACGATTTTATTATGGCGTCCTGAGACATTAATTTCACATAAATATTTGCTCTTGGTTGTTTTATTACTCCTGCTCAGCCTGTTAAATAAGTGATGGATGCCACGGCCTCCCATGTATTGGAATGGAGGAGAAAATCAATTATCCTTTCACAAAGTCTTCATTACGCTACAACATGTCAGCCGATGAGGGTCAAATTCTCATTGCTGTCTTTTTCACCACTAATAAAAAGGCCAGGCTGATATGCATCATGTTGGTTTTGAATCACTTTTTCCTGATGCAGAAGGATCTGTTACAGCGAGAGCATTTATACAAATTTATCATTTCAGAGGTTTCTAATAAAAAGCGAGAGTGAATCATTAGGGTGTGGTCTGATATGTTTCTTCTTGGGTTCTGCTGGGAAAGCCAGTTGGTTGTTTAAAACTTTCAGACTTTCCATCCGATTTTTTTCATCCCTAAAGCCAAAGGATAACACAGATTGATTTTTCTCCCTTCACTGAATCCGAGAGGGTTTTCTTTTAGTGGGTCAGAGATCCTTAAGCTGACTGCTGCAGGTTTAATTCCATTTTATGACAGACTTGAATTGAACAGTGGTGAACATTTCAGAGTAGAAACCAAAGCTTTGGAGCCTCTGGTTATTTAGACAATTGTAAGCATGTTTTCTGTGGTTTAATTAGAGGTCATGACAGCTTTTCTCAGCGGGTAAGGATATGTAATATCTCAGAAATGGGCAGCTCTGGTGATAAATATTACGCTTTTGCTTATCTGAAAAGAACATCTTACGCAATGTGAACTGCATGTGACGAAGTATCACTTGAAGATGACCAAAACAGACAGAAAACAAAGAAAATAACCAGTTTTGCAATGGGCTTGAGGTGGATTTATTCACAGGACATTTAATCCATCAAAGAAACATTAAAAAAATCAAAAGAAAAGATGTTTTTTAACAACAATTAACAATTAACTTGTGACTGGCTCCTCCTACCATGAAGTTTGTATAACAAAAAAACAAACAAATGTAAAACTATTTATAAAAAATAAATAAATAAATATTTCCGAATTCTCTGTTTTGTAGCTGAATCTTTTTGGAGAAGCAATCGACCATTTTATCCTTATAGATAATAAAAATATTTAAGTAAAATATTTTTCAGAATTCTCTCAAAATTAATTATGTGGAAGAATTAGCAAGAAATCAGGGAAGGATGAGCATGATTTTGGTATCAGTAAGGGAAGGATTAATCAGCATAAAATAACTTTGTGGCTCATTGCCTACATTACACATATTACAAAGAGGTCACTAATGTTTATTATTAGCACTTATACCTTGAATTATTGGTCTGAGAATCTTTGAATATGCAGCTAACTTTGTTAAAGTTTACAAGGTTAATATTTGTCTTCCACCTGAAGCAACCATCAATAGTATCAATAGCCACATCATGGTGCACACCAAGCTGATCGGCACAAAGTCGATCAAAGTTTTTCCAAATCCTGTGAAATAGGGCCACTAATTCTCTGCAACAAACAAAATGTAATAAGCAAGGTTCTTGCTCATATTTGAATTTCTCAATGTTATGAAGAGTTGCTACAATTGACTGAATAGCTTTGTACAATCTAGCGCACCAATATAACTGCTTTGCTTAAAGCCACTATCACTGTTTGGTGATTGGCCCGGCAACAATCTCACAGAAGGCAACAAAGCTCAATAGTTCACTTCCAGACGCACTGTACGATATAAAATGCAGTAGGAGGAGCTGGTTTTAGCCAGGCTATTTGCTATATGCAAACAGAATCCATTAATACAACAGAAAGGCTTTTTGGATCAAGAAGTGTGTTTTTCCACTCTCAGCACTCAGCCTTGTTGGAGAGCATCCCCAGACAGCACACTGCTTTTCAGACATAAATTTGTCCATTCATGCTACAATTTGTGAAACCATTTCATTGGAAATCATTGAATAGCTCGTGACCAGAGCAGGATGCATCTCGTTGCATGGCGTTGGCCATGCGCCACCGATCCACTCTCATCCGGAGGGCCAGCAAACGGTTGAAACTTAAGTCTGCCTGCTTGTTTTCAACAGTGGGACAGGGCTGTCTCTGGGGAATGGGGTTTGGCAGTGGATCAATGGCTCTGTGTCTCTGAGAAGTAGATGAGGAGCATGTGTGCTAGCGTATGCCTGGTTGGCCATCACTCCGCTGCCAGGGAGGCCCATATCCAGGCACTTGAGCTGCATCTGTTCATACAAGGCTCTGGTGTGAGGTGATACTGTTTTATTGCTGAACTTTGTTATATCCTCCTGGTCAGGTGCTTTTATGGGGGGGTTGTTTAGCATGTGATTGATCTACAAGATCAGTAATGTTCTGTCCACACTGACATGAGTATGAATAATTTTGAGTGTTAAAAAAATCTGCTGCACAAATGTGTTTTCTATGCATTGAAATCATTGCCAGCAGCATGGCAGTTCAGAGGAAAGGATTTAAACTCAGGTAGGTTCATCAACCGCCCCTTAACAGCCATTGAAAGGTTGCACCAAAACCAAATTCTCAGTTTTTGGAGTCCACACAACAAAGATGTTCACAGCTTAAAAAAATGAATGATTATTAGAAGCAATTGTGGATGAACAGCAGTACTCTGCTGAAAAGTGGGAGCATCCAAAACAACCAGGATCATACGGACAAAACCATGTAGACATTAGCCATCACTAAGTCATACCATAACTTCATTCCGGAACAGAATCAAGTTCCCCAAATATCTCCAACCAAAGTGATTAATCAGCTGCAAAGATCTAAATTCTTGTTAACAGGTTTTGTCACCTGAGTAATTTATAAAATAAAAAAATCTTTATAATCAGTGCAAATCGGAGGGGTCTGGGCATAAGGTGGAGCTGATGTACATCTTTTTAAATTTATTTTTTAAATTTTTATGTACATCTTAGTTTTCAGAGCCGTTCAGTGACAATTATCAGTCATTATCAATACCATTTATATGGTTCAGTAGATTCTTTTTCTAACTGCAGACTATGGATCGTTTTATATGTGCGGGTTAAGATATTAAAATCATCTTTTTTTATCACAGCATGATTTGTAAGATAATTTTTTTGCATCTCTGATAAAAAGGCTAGTGGATCAAACTCTTTAAAGAATATTATATATGTTTATTAAGTGATAATAATTGCATTGTATTATCAAAAGGGTTTAAAGCAAATTCTATTTGTCCAATTTTATAAACAGCATTATGACCAAATTCCATATGGGGGTTTTTCATGTTAACAGTGTATTTCATTTTGAATGAAACGTGTTCTACTGTCATCATGTGATTTCTTTGTGAACTTCAGTTTTACAACCAAACTATCCAACTGAAAGACAGATCAAGCTCCTGTCTTCTTCAGCCTGCGGGCTTGTCAGGGTACCATCTCATCTACAGTTCCACTCCAGCTTGACTGTAATTTCTGAAACAGCCGTTATGTCAATGACTATATTTGCACCCTGAAACCATCACCCTGCAATGTTTGCATAATTGCCTTCTCATATGTTAAAGATAGACAGCCGGAGTGGCATTTGAATAGATTGCTGTTTTCGTTTCTGGTGCTGAGGGGCGAGTGGAATTGCTTGACAGGTTTGAAACTAATTAAAGTATTGCACCCATGCCGGAGGCTTTGGCTTAAGGTCTTGCTTAGGGGTGTTCATGTTTCTAAACTTGTTTTATATAACACTTTGGTGATTGTCTTGTTAAACTGAATTATTTACATTTCATTTATACATTTACTGTTTGTAGTAAATCACCTCTACTCATTAGTTGAGCTGAAGATATGTGCTATTAATAAAGTGTTATTGCTTCAACAATAAGAAAATGATAATGATCATTCTGTTTTTATTTATTTTTTCTTGAGTAATACCAGAAAGCAGACACATCATGCAAATTTCTCTTAATTAGAGTACTTATCAGAGTCACACATTGAGCATGAAAGTTTTATCTTAAATGTTTCCATGATCAAAATTTACGTGAATTTGGTTCTTCTGTGCTTCTGTATACAGGACAGGAAGTAGTTGAATAATAAAGACAAAATTATTACTAAATGCACTGGTCTTTAATTTTTTTAATGTGGTTATAGTCCACGCACTGTTAGTTTTATGTTGTAAGATTGAAGTCATGTCTTATAACTTTCAGCACATCCAGCACACGTTTGTTCAGGCTTGTATTCCATCTTTTCCATGTTAGTGTTCAAAATGCCATTAAAAATTATAAAATGAATAAAACAGCATAAAAGTTTAAATCACTCGATGAGGATGAATGGAACTCTCTTTCTATCTCGCTGTACATTCAGACAGAAAGCGGTTTTACATGTTAAGTCAATGTGAAGACACAATCTCATGGGAACTGGCTTTCTGTGGCGTGAACGACAAGAAAATGTATTTATTTGCTCTCTGGTCAGTACATAGCATCAACCAAGAAGAATGTGATTATTAATGAATACATTAAACACACATCAACTAAACTAGACTGAAACCAACCAAGTCAACACAGTTTTCCCCTTTCCAAAGTAATGTAAATGAAGAACGTGAAGTCCGTAATTTTTTTTATTTTCATCTCTGCAAGAAGCTCCACCCCCATGCAAGTCAAGCTAAATTTCAGTTTTCAGTCAGACAACTAAATATGGGATGGTCAATTAAACAAATGAAAACTAATGAAATGCTTACAATTAGTACTATCATCAACTCTCAAACACATTAAAAAAAGTTTTTCTTCAAATCATTGTGAATTGTCATTAATATAAATAAAAATATTATCTTACCAAATCAAACATAATGGTTTATGATTTAAAAAATCATCATAGCCCCACCCCTGTTTTTCCACTCACGATGCAACCCAGCTGCCAAAGTAGAAGTGACCAAAAGAAACAAGAGTTTTAAAATCTTTAAATAAACGCTAGTGTAAAATAGTGAAGCTTTTTTAACTTAATTACACATTTGGTAAGATTGCTTTTATATTCTTGAATATGCTGTGATATTTGGACATATGTGAAGCACCCTATTCCCTGTCTTTACAAAACCCTTCAGACTTCAATGTGCAACAACCCTTGCTTTGGAAGAATAGAATCAAGCTAGCATCTAACTATTGGCATCATGGTCAAGTGAGAGAGGATATAGCTGCATAGCATATCGATAGTACCAGTCATTGACTGACGATTAGTTTCTGATTTGCAAAAAACATTTTGTGATGCTCTGACGTTGAGTTGAATCACTGCCCAGACTGTACCCACACACAGCTGTTTGAGGTGTTCTAATGAGAGCATTGCTGGTGCTGAACATGCCGTCTCAAGCGCTTCCTTCAGGACAACGTCTGTTGTTTGGCTCAAAGTGGTTTCCTTTTGCAGTCTGTCATAGGCATAATGCGTTATTGTCTGCAGATGCACAAATGCATTGCATGCCGTGTCATCACATTTGTTGGTTTAACTGAGCCTTTAGTCAACTCCAGCCTGCTTTTCATTTTGATCGTTTCAGCAAACATAAGCTGCTGCTGGAAAGGTCATCGGAATTAAAGACTAAGTATTAAATCCTTGGCTAATCGAGTTATTGCTATAGTGTATGTAAAATGAGTTTGCTTTTTTGTGAAATTAATTTGGATAAAGGATGTCTGTTAATGTTGTGTTGTTTTAAGAAGCTTAAAACTGGAGTCTCTAAGGATTGTTCTCCTTTACGATGTAAAATAAATATCAGAATCATAGTCTTCTCCAAAAATGTTTTTTCTTTATTTTATGCCACTTTCTCGATTATATTTGTCAGCATCTGATATATTACATGTTGGTAAGTAAATGTGGCAAGTTTTTGTAAAATCTACTCCTAAATTAGATGAAGATGATGAAGAAGAAGTAAAAAGCTAATTACATTTCTAAAACTTTACTTCATCACAAATGTGGGAGTGGACCATAGCGACTGATCTGGGAGCATTTTTACTCACAAGCTAAACTCATTCAGATGGTGGCATAAATATACTGTACAGTAGACCCTTTCTTTTTTGAGAAATATCGTTCGTCAGACTTTTTAGGTGATGCTTGTTTTGTTCATATATATTGTTTGGACACACCTTCTCATTCAAAAAGTTTTTCGGACTGACTGACCTTCATTTCTTAACATAATGATGGCCACTTGTTTTTCTTTACTTAGCTGCATTTTTCTTGCCATAATACAAATTCTAACAATCTATTCAGTGGAATTATCAGCTGTGTATCCACCCGACCCCATTTAAAAGGCAAGAAATCCCACTTATTAAACCTGACAGGGCTCACCTGTGAATTGAATACCATTTCAGGAGACTCCCTCTTGAAGTTCATCAAGAGAACGCCAAAAATGTGCAAAGCGTAATCAAAGCAAATGGTGGCTACTTTGAAGAAGCTAGAAGGACATATTTTCAGCTGTTTCACACTTTTTTTGATATGTATACAATTCCACACTTGTTAATTCACAGTTTTCATGGCTTCAGTGTGAATCTACCATTTTCAATTTTCAAAGTCATGAAAATAAAGAAAACTTTTTGAATGAGAAGGTGTGTCCAAACTTTTTGTCTGTGCTGTATATAATCAAATTAAATGCTAGAAGGTGTGTAACAGGAGTTAGGTGTGTGCTTACATCATTTTTCCAGAGTTGTGACAATTAATCAGGTTGTTTTTGTAAAATAAGTAAAATGACTTCACAATTTTCAGCTACTTTAAGATCAGTCAGTTTATGGAACCGAAGACTGACTGACTTATCCCCTCCTTGCTTTCATCTGAACTCTCTGCTGCTGACTAGGTTGTTATATACAGTCTTATCAAATTTGCCTTGTCATCAATTTATGAGTGCTCTCTACTGAATACTAAATCTTCACAGTGCTGCGCAGTGCACACCTCCCTCACCTTGACTGCTTTTACAGGAAATCCTTGTCAGTTAAAGTGACTGTGTCTGATGATATGTTTGGTATAAAGGGGGCTTGATAACAGCAGCACGTGGGAATAATTAGTTGTAGGACTCCCAGGAAGATTCCTCAAAGCCTTTTCTTTTCATTCTGACCACATTTCAGTCAGATTTCAATGAGTTGCAGTGATGAATTTTGACATTTTATGCAGTTTTTAAGGCTCTAATTTTGAGGAAAAGCATTTTCAGATTGTATTATTAGTTTTCTTATTTTATCCTTTATTTTAACATGAAGAAGTATTGCTTTGAAAAGGAGATAGAGACATCTCTTCTACCTGGCCAAAATGTCAGTAAACAAAGTTTCATCCACATATTAAAACACATGATTAAACTTATAGAAGTATAAATATTATGAATGTTTATATTAAACAATTACTAGTTTCTGCCAGGTCCAAGATGTTGTTAACAATGCCTTAAAGTGGAATTGTTTGTGATGTCATAGCACTCTCATATTTTAGGACCAAAAGAGGAGAAGACCAAACTCAATAAAGGAGTTTTACCAAATCAATAAATACTCTATGAACATATCTCATGGGAAAATGCTCTTGAAGTAAAATTGCTATGTGAGTGCGCTGCCCAAAATAGTCTCCATTCAAAACCAAATACTATGCACTAGTTTTTTAGGATAATTGTCTACTAATTCCATGTGTTTATAACTATTGCTAAACTATCAATACACTCCTGTATGATAGAAAGAAAACAATATATTAAATATAAAAAAGATACAAGAATATTTCCAAGCACAAAATAATAAAAGATGCAAAAATACAATATAAAATCTTAGATATATTCACAGTACAAGCAATTATACATGTTTCTTATTTTAATATAATTAATGACTAATCGATAACAAAATTAGTGGTTGTTGCAACACTAGCTAGTTCAATGTGGTTCTTTGACTTCTTAAAAAAACACAATTTATTTGTTTTATTTTGGTCAATGTAAACTGTGCACATTTATTGTCTAGTTTCAGTTGTAAAAATTATTGTTACATTATTGTTATATTTTCATCTCGTCTTTATTAGGGCCCGAGCACGCCAGCGAAGCTGTGCGGCGAAGCCCTATTGTATCTGTTAGGATTATTATTATTATTATTATTCTTTATCTGCCGCCAAACTCGCAAAATTCACCAACTAGGCGTGCTCGAAAACGCACCAAAATCGGCACTAAGGTCAAGCTCGCTGAAAATTGCGATCTGGCAAAGTCGGCGTGATCGTAGCATAAAAAATGGCTCTACAGCGCCCCCTTGAATAACCGGGGTCCCCCTGCCAGTTCGACCTACAGTCACGAAAATTGGTACACATATGTACCACCTCTAGCCAAGTACAAAAGTCTCTGACAGGTTTTCGCCAAATCGTACAGGAAGTCGGCCATTTTGAAAAAAATCCATAATTTTGAAAAAACATCACCTTGCACATTGACGAACTCCTACTAGGCAAAATGTCTGATCCGGTTGAAAATTGGTGTGGTTACTCGCAAGACATTTGGGATGAAAAGTTATCAAAAGCGCAGCAGTACGTAAAATGGTCTTTGGGTGGCGCCCCCTCGAACTTCCCCCTTCAAAAAAGTGCCGAAAATGGACATATTTTTGAGTATATCTCCGTTCTAGTTTGTCCGTTGTCCACGAAAACGGCCTGACATGATGAGCTTGGAAGGCTGAATAAAGTGATAGGCCGCAATATGACGTCGCTCTAAGAGTGCCTCCACAGCGCCCCCTTGAATGTTACTAAAATAGACGTTTTAGCTGTTTTGACACCCTAAACATGTTACAAACCCCACCAAATTTTGCCTAAACCTCATCCTCAATAAATATAGTAATCTGACACTGTTTGTACAACTTTACTTTGGACGACAGCGCTGCAGCGCCACCTAGTATGCGAAAAATGCTCATCTCGCATTTTAACGAACTCCTCCTAGGAAAATTGCCAGATCGAGTTGAAAATTTGTCTGGTGACTCTTAAGACAGTATGGACCAAAAGTTATCAAAAACGCAGAAGTTCGTCGCACGGTCTTTCTGTGGCACTGCTTCGAATTTGAGCTTTCTCAAATGTATGGGGATAATGGTACTTGTTACTTTACCTCTCACATACTTCATCCTATCAATGTAAAAATTGTATGGAATGATGAGCTCACCCCTCAGAACAAGTAGATATGCTTACTTGATGATACACTCATAGCGCCTCATGCTGGCTGTATGAATTCCAAGGGATACTAATGTGTTTATTGCTGTATCTCTTACATATTTAACTCAATGTACATGACAAAAAATTTGCATGATGAGCTGGTAATTATAAGTGGAATAATATGCTCATGGCATGAGACTGTTATAGCGCCACCTGGAGGCTTTCTGAAATGTGTTTAAAATAGCTGTTGTCAATAGGCAGTGAATGTAAAAAATGTATGGAATGATGAGCTTACCCCTCAGAACAAGTAGATATGCTTACTTGATACACTCATAGCGCCTCCTACTGGCTGTATAAATTCCAAGGGAAATGAATGTATTTGTTGCTGTATCTCTTACATATTTAACTCAATGTACATGACAAAAAAAAATGTAAGACCAGGGGGCAGCATCTTTGGATCCCGCGGATGCATCGTGCGAGGGCCCGCCCATCGCTGCTTGCAGCTTTAATTAGTCAGTGAAACTGTAAAATGATTTCATAGTAGACAACATTTTTGCCATAATTTTCATTAATGAAATAATCAGGACCTTAACAAAACAAAACTGTTGTTTGGACTGGAGCCAGGCCGCTTATTCAATAACAAATCAGTTCAGAGAAACTATCAAGTAGTTTGTGAATTTTTTAATTATATTTTTTGCACTATTAATGCCGTTTGTATAGTATTACCCATAAGTGTTTCTCCAATAAAGAGTTCTAGATATTTCTCAGGTCTTGTTTGAGTCACACCAGGCGATGAATGGAAACGCATCACATTGTTTATTGATTCCTGACATCAAGCAGCCTCAGCCATGGGTACATTTCAAATCCAGCACCACCAAAGCAGTAAACAATGAGTTGTAAATGAGAGTAAAGAGGCGTGCCTGCTGGGAACAGATTGTGCGTGTTAAGTGAAGGGATGAAGATCTTAGCGAGCGATAAGCTGCTGAAGAATCTGCATCTGTTAGAATGTACAACTGGGAAGAGGAGGAGACCGACTCCCGTTCCTAATCCTAATTCTCTTTGTAGCAGACATGAAATCCTTCTGATACTCTCGTTTGTGACCGTAATGGTTGTAATTAAGTTCCCAAAACCTTCATTGAGGTTTTTTGCAGCTAAGCCTGTATCAGTGATGCAGATTTTGGTGTTATGTGTGAAAAGGTTTCAAATAAAACAATTGATCTGTGCTAAGAGGCTTGATATGGTTTTCACTTACAAATCAAATTTGGTTGAGTTGTTTGTTAGAGGGCTAATTCGTTCTTTCTAATTACTCTCGTTTATGTTGTTGCATAAACTTGTTTTCTTTTCTCACATTCACGCAAGTGAAAAATCCTCTTTTTTTAATTAATCTACGTTTCATTAGTGATTTTCACCCTACATCATCATTTGATAACCCCAAAGCTATTGTAGTGTATTTAAAAAGTATTTGAACGGGACAATATAAAAAACTAAAAAGTGCATAAATGTTCTTACACAAAATTACAAAAATGCAAAAGTGCTTTCTTAAGTTCTCTGACTGGGCGTTCACGCCACGAAACGAAACGAAACGAATTTGCGTGGTTAGCGACTGATTCATGTGTCAATGGCTAGCCCTGGTATGAAATCCGCTCATCAACAACAGTAGAGGTCAGGTACTGTGCCGCATCACACAGAATTGCTGTACACACTGAGACTTTTTATGTTGATAACGTGTTTTCTAGAGGACTGCAAAAAAAAAAGTGAGTTTAAAGTTTTCTATCCAGCTTCATGTAACGCAACTACAGTAGCAGTGAGCCAGCAAGCTAATGCTGTTTTCGTGCTGATAACTTGATATAATTTTAAAATTTTATGATGAATATTTTTTGTCTATGGTGCATCCTTATCCACCTTCTCGTTCTAACAAATGTGTCGTTATTTTATTTAGCACCACATTGATGAAGGTCCCTGAAAAGGCTGAGCACAGAGGGGAGTTGGAGGGTGATTTTTTTTTATTATACATTTTTTTATAACATTGATTCAGCAATGATTTGTGCATTTACCAATTGTCAGTGTGAACACTGCATGAGAGTATAAAGTCTCTTGTGCAGTCTCTCGCTCTATATCAGAGGAGCTAGATCTGTTTACGCAGCATGACGAGAAAACTTTCTCTAGAGGTTAAGTATGTTGTTTTTGTTATATTTAGGAATTAATAAAACTCTTAATAAGAAGAATAAAAGAATAATTGAGTTTCAATTAATTTTTTGTTCTCTCGCTCAGCATCTAGTGTTGAGAAATAAAACTCTGTTCTTTCTCTTATCACCTGAGATAAAAAAAAAACTCAGCACAGAAAACACAATATATCTGTGTAGGTATGTAAAGTGCTTAAGAATTAACAATATTTCTTGTGAGATTGTTGAATTACTATGTTATTTCTCAGATGGAAAGTGTGAATTGAGAAAGATTGAATCAGAAACTTAGAGACCAGTTTAGTTTTTTTAATCTTTTACATTCAAAATCGTTATCCTTATATTCATGATGATGGTGTACAGCTGAATGTTTATAAAGTTTAGCTTCAGCTGAATTGATTTATGAACTGTGTCACAGCTCCTCATATAAACTGAATAAGAGAATTACCACAGCTTTGATGAGAGCAGTATTGGATGTGTGAAAATCTCATTTTTGAAAAGTTGAATGTATGTTTTAAATATAGTTCAACATGCGGCTGAGTGACTATCGAGTTAATGATTTTTATGCTGATCCGCTTTGCTAGAAGGAATTGTTCATCTCAGGCTTGATGCCCAGGTGGCTCTGATTAGATTTTTATGCTAAACGGGTTTACCCAACATGCTTGGTGGGTTTGATTCTACAGACATTTGAAGAAGACAGATGCCTTGTTGTCAGAATCTGTAATGAGAGGACATTTGTCATAATGACATTCACATATAGTGCTTTCAAAAACTGTGAGGGGAATACATTGCCTTTTACAGTGAGGACTAGGAATTTAACTTATCACATAGACATTATTTCATGAATTTATTTAATAATACTAGCAATAATAATAATAACAATGCTATATACACTGTACAATTGTGAATTACTTTGAATCATGATTCAACTGTGTAACTGAACGATTTTTGTTCTTTAATTAGCAACCCATATTTCATTAACGGAATCAGTAAGTAATCTATAAAAAAATACTGTATTTTTTTCTTGCTAGCAGTAAAATGTGTTAAAACATTTTTCAAAATAAATATAACATATTCAAAAATAAGAACAAATAATAATAATCTTCATACATTTTTTTATATACTGTTTTAAATGTGTTTTTTGTTTTTTTATTCCTTTTTTGTCAGTGTTTCACTTGGCTCTTTCTCTCTACCTTGAGCCTGATGTCATGTCAATGAACATTAGGCAGACTTAATAGCTACCATTGATTCCCACATGCATACACGCGCGCACACACGCCATGCATCCGTGCATAGCAGTGCTCACTATGAACTGTCGATGCACATTCAGGGAACTGGCACACATCTGTGTCTGTGAGCATGTTGTTTTTAAGCCTTGAACGACTGGCATTATTTCAGCAGGAAAAGGCACACTCAGCATGCATTGCTCCCTCATGGCAGGAAGGAGAAAAAAAAGACATGGGTTAAGCAGTGTTATGATAAGAGATGAAGGGGTTGGGAACTCACAGGCGAGATGAATTTAGTTTGTGAATGAAAACTGCAAAAGAAAATGTGTTTATTTTACTAATATATAAGCTGCTGAAGATCAGTTATCAATTTCAATTTATGCTTGTTGAATACTGCTTTTTTTTGTTTTTATGACACTTTACTTACTACAACTTGGTTATATTTTTTAAGCAGATGTATTATGCAGTTTTAGTATACATTATGATGTATTTTTATAAGATATTTTAGTTAGTCTTGTTAATGTAATGTTAAAGTAGATTTGGTCATGCATTCCCCATTTAAGGGACACACTCTGTCTGATCATAGGGTTACTTTTTCTGTTTGACCTAAAGCTATTCTTTTCTGAACCATTCTCACATACCATTTATCCTTCTTTATCCTGCCATTCTAATATTATTTCCTCTGCATTTCCCTCAAGACAGGAAGCCAGAGCCATTTCCGCTGTGTGAATGGAATAAAATGCCCACTGTAAAAGGCAATGTGGCATCAACAAACTGTTTTAAAAGTCTGTAAATTAATCTTATGTAGCATTTTAAGATTGATATTATATAGTAATAATTAAATATAGTATTTACCTTAGCTGGTGGATATTAACCTCTCTTACTGTAAAAAATGTAAAGGTACCATAGTATACCCATTTTTAATAATGTATAATAAATATTTGACCTCTCTAGACTATCACAGCACCCTTAATAAACCATCTTTTGCTTTTACGTTCATCTTTTAGTAAGCCAAGAACATTTTTGGCCCATGACATCCAATAACACTCGCCATTGCTTATCGACGCAGTTATGCTATGGTTCCCTTTCAGGTCAGTCAGCGGTTACATTCTTCATTGAGATGAGCCACATTAGTGGTTCCTCTGATTGGTTAGTGGGCAGGGCTACAGCCATCGTTCCATGTTGAGCTACCAGTAAAGAAAATAGGATTACACAAACATGCATGAACCAGTCTGAATATGAATGAAGGCCTGTATTGGTCATTACACTGTTACATGCAGCGAAATTTAATTAGAATTGAAATAGAGTCATTGAATATGACTTGATGGATGTTTTTAATACTAATACTAAAACATGCCAGAAATGTCTAAAAGTTTACATGATACAGCACGTTTAAAAGAGCAAATTTAAAACTAGTGATGTTATATTAATAATAATATAGCATCATTTGTTGTAAATGTAGATTCAGTCTCTTGCAAGAATAAACAGTCCAAAATTTAAAAAAAATGTTTACAGAAATAAATCTTTTTAGGGAGAAAGAGTGTGCAGGGCGTCAAACCCCTAGATCTTAACCTAAGAGCTAGCATTACGCTTATTTAATGTTTGTTCCTCTTGGCTACTGTGTGGTGTCATGATCCCAAATGCTATAGCAAGTGTAAACACATGGATTAGATATAGGTCACAATTGAAAGAAAATGCAAACAGAAGATGAAAAAAAGGGATATCAGCATCAACTCACAATTGAGCGCCAACAGCTCCAGGGTAACCAAGGTCTCAGCTACCAAATGCTATTTTATGATATTAATTAATATTTTTTATGCATGTTTCAAAAGCATTTTTTAAAAACAGCTCATCTTTTTAAAGAAATGATAGAGTCTCTCTATATTGAACTGACAATTAAAAAGTAAAAGTGTAAAACCATCAGACCCTGTGTCAATTAAAACACCACTATAATTCAGCCAAATTCTGGAAATAAGGCTTTTATGACAAGATTTTTATTTAAAAAAAATGTTGCATATAAATTGTACATAGAGAACAAACCTTATTACATATTTTAATCACGATTCCCAGTGTAATGTGTTAGGGTTAAGGCCCATGTACCTTAACCACAACCTGAACCCACATTTTATTTTTATTTTTTTAATTTTAATTTTTTTTATTTTATGCATGCCCGAAGAACAAGAAAATTGTAGTAAAACAGGTCTGAAGAGGTTGATATCCAAATGGTAGTATAAATGTGTTACAAAAAAATCTAATAAAATACATCAGCCTTCAGTTTGTTTTTATAAATTAAGGTGAGGACTTGTTTAAAGCACTTTAAAACCCTGCAACAGTTGTGAGTTTGAGACATCCTGGGTCAATATGCACAGACTCTGCACTTGCCCATGTCAGCATGTTTCTAGAAAGCGCTGCTCTTCTAGGAATCCACACGCTCCAAAGCTCTTGGTCTAGTGGCAGCTGTTTGATCTGTCTGGTACACGGTGGGGTGCATTGTTAGCCAGGGTGTGGAAAATACCTCTGGAAACTGTGTGAGTGGAAGAGTTAGGCAAAGAGAACTGATAAAAAACATGTTTTGGGCACCAGTCTTAACTGTCTTGACTGACACAAGACACGTTGGGCTTACAAAGCCTGTGTTCTTGTCCCGGAGTGTCTGCAGGTTATTGAGAGAGAGAGAGAGAGAGAGAGAGAGAGAGAGAGAGAGAGAGAGAGAGAAGGAAGGAAGGGGAGTGGGTAAGAAAAAGAGAGATAATAAAGAAAGAAAGAAAGAGAGGAACAGAAGGAAGAAAAACAGAGAGCAAGGGAGAGAGAGAGAGAGAGAAAACAATAGATGATTATTAAGGATGCGAAAAAAGCTATTGAACTGGGAACATCGAACAGAACATAAAATCGTGTATTTTTTGATGCACATTTATTTATTTCTTTAAACATTCAAGATGTATTCTAACATTGTAGTCTCTAAACACTGAGCTGCAATTCTGGAAAAAATATTAATAAAATCTCAAATAAAATGTCTCAAATAAAATAAAAAAAACCCTTAGATTTTTGAGATTACATGTGTTACAACTGACATTTTGGTTTAATCTTGAAACTATTGACATCTTCAGCTCTTTGATAACAGCCTGTTGCCACAAACGTTTTGTCACACTCTGATTTTGATTAGAAATCTGTTCAGACTTACTCACAATACTTGTATTTCTATTTGCGATTAGCTGTAGATTGAGCAGCTGCTGTGCTTCTCCGGAGAAACCCTGGCATGAATAAATACGGCTTCTCAATCTGTTTACCTGCGCCTGAAGTCGTCAGCTAAAGACTTTTCTTCTTAAGTTCTTTTATCTTTTCTTTTTTTCAATCAGCGTGTTTGGTGCTGAGTGGTTTGTCTCTTCAGGCAAAGAGTTACATGATTAGAAGACTCTTAAAGTTAGGGCAGCAGTCGATAAACCGATCTAATTTCACTGGGGCCAGTTGTGTTCAGAGGCTGCAGATGACTTTATTCATTTCTAGCTGTGTGTTTTTATGTTAGAAGATTCTTTCTTTTTTCTCGGTCCCCCTGGTAGTCTCCAAGGTGAATTGCAGGTTTGTTTCCTTCGGTGTGTGAACTGGCAGCCACGGGAGAGGCAGGCCTTTGATCTAACGTCACATTCATCATCTGTGCAGGGGATGTGATGGAGGTTGAATTGTTAATTCATTCCTTAAAGTTATTACAGGTTTCATTTTGCATGAGTTTACAGCTTGAGGCATCCTCCTATTGCTCTTCAGAATTCTTAAACTGACCACTTGAGGGAGGGTTCTATCGACTCGTCATGTAAAAACACTCTGATTTTACAAAATAAACTAGTAAACTAGTGCAAACTGCTTTTGATTTAAGACACGATTTAGCTTTTTGTATCAACTACAAGAACTTTTTTTAAGTAATCTGTCATACATGTTCTTTCAATTTCTACTAGCATGTTCATACACTTTTGACTTTGATTTCTTATTCGTCTGCTATTTCTTGTTGTTGTTCTTCTTAATTGTTTGTTTTTTTTCTACTTCTGGTTCTTCTTCTATATCTTCTTCTGCTTTGTCTGCCTTTGCATATTTTTTACTTTAGTTTTTTCTTCTTTTTCTTCTACTTCTAGTTCTTCTGATTCTTCTGCTACTTCTGTTTCTTCTTCTACTTCAATTTCTTCTTCAACAATGCTTCCTTTTCTGTTTCTTATTTTCTAGTTGTTCTGTTTCTTGTTCTTCTTTTGTTTCTTCTTCTTCTGCTTCTTCTATTGCTATTCCTCTTCTTTTTCTTCTTCTTCTTTTTCTTCTACTACTTTTGTTTTTATTCTTCAACTTCTGCTTCTTCTGTTTTTTTCTCAACTTCTATTTTTCTTCTGTTTCTACATCTACTTTTCTTTCTTCTTTTTCTTCTTCTTCTTTTTCTTCTTTACAATGTCAATATTTACAGCATCATATAAAATGTTACACTTTTATTTAGTTTTTTTTTTGTATATTTTATTTCTAAATTGTATTTCCGAGGCGTCACAGTGGCGCAGTGGGTAGCACGGTCGTCTCACAGCAAGAAGGTCGCTGGTTCTAGGCTCGGCTGGGGCAGGTGGCATTTCTGTGTGGAGTTTGCATGTTCTCCCCGTGATCGCGTGGGTTTTCTCCAGGTGCTCCGGTTTCCCCACAAGTCCAAAGACATGCGGAATAAGTGAATTGAATAAGAACGATTGTCCATAGTGTTAAAGTGTGAATGAGTGTGGGTGAATGTTTCCCACCAATGGGTTGCGGCAGGGAAGGGCATCCGCTGCGTAAAACATATGCCAGAGAGTTGGCGGTTCATTCCGCTGTGGCGACCCCGAAAGGGAATAAAGCCGACATGAAGATGGATGGATGGATGTATTTCGGAAATATTGCACCTGCTCCTTGTTATGTTCACGTGTGCCTAATTTTGTCATTAGTTAACTTATTTATTCTGGCTCTTTTCTGTTCATGTTATTAGTGAATCTTTGGTTTTGTGAGCAAGAGTGTTCTGCTCCCCTGCAACTGGTGTAGTCAGTCTAAAATAAAAGAAGTTTGCACTCACTGCGCTTGGGTCCGCGTTTGTACTGCCTAACACAGGGGTCGGCAACCCGTGGCTCTGGAGCCACATGTGGCTCTTTAGCGCTGCCCTAGTGGCTCCCTGGAGCTTTTTCAAAAATGAAAAAAATAAAAGGAAAAAGGTAGATATGTTTTTTGTTTAATATGGTTTTTATATGAGGACAAACATTCTTAACGTTTTCCAATGCTGTAAAAGAGTGTAGAATAAATATTTAATTTCAACATTTCTGTCAGCGACGATTTGCGTCATCACCCGCGACACACGTTTCTATCAGCAGGGGGGGGGGATGCCAGGTAGGTGGCTGCTGTAAACAAACCAGCGGCTGTGTGAAGGGCCCTGGATCCCAAAGAGAAAAAGAGAAACATAACTGAGGAGAACTGAGGACTCAACGGTTCTTGGACCGAATCGTTTACATTCAGTGCCGATGCGGAAGGATCTCCTGAATGTTTGCTCTGTATTGAGAAGTTGTCTAATAACAAGAGTAACGTGGAAAGACATTTCCAGGGAAGGCATGCACGTATTTAGTAACAAAGTAGCTGTGATTTTATATACTTCTTTTCAAAAGGCTGCTGTTTTTTTTTTTATAAATGTATGCTGCGTTTTTTCGCATTGTTTGTTGCCCAGTTAAGGGGCACGTTGTGCACGTTCCATTTTGATGTTGTTTTTGTGAATCCTCAAAATAAAAATGACATCAAAAATTCGATTTCTTTATTGCATTTCTCTAATTTCATCAAAGCAATGAAACATAATTCATTAATATTGTAATCGTACAACAGAGTAGTCACGTGGTGCGTCGTTCTCTACAGGATGCACTGCAGGGAAAATAAACATTTAATCATGAAGGCTCATTATGTATTCGTAGCAAACTTAGTCATTTTTATAGTAGGCTAATATAGATACATAAAGCATGTGTTGCCTTCATTATAAGGCTTATACAAGGCTTTTAATTTTTTGCGGCTCCGGACCTATTTGTTTTTTGTTTTTTTGGTCCAATATGGCTCTTTCAACATTTTGGGTTGCCGACCCCTGGCCTAACAGGAAAGCTCTGAAATTTAAAATAAACATTCATAAAAATACCATAACTATTTTTAATAATAAAAAAACATTGAATCTAACGTCCAAACTCAAAAATGGTTTTAGTTCATTGAAAAATATATGGATATATATTTTTTTTACTTCCCCCCAATATTTGTCCTGCAAAAACACATAAAACGACAAAACCTGAGTATTTATTTGTCTCATGAATAAGGAGATAGACTGGTAATCAGTTTTTAGACTCCCAGCAAAAATAAAATGTGAGGTAGAGGTAATTGATTGATTTAACCTCTCTCTCCTAATACACACAACTGTGATGTGCACCTCAGTAAGTCCAGAAATCGCAAGTTTATTGTGTGTTTGTTCACTGCTGTGTGTGTTTACTGTAATGAGTTAAAAACAGACCACACATTCCAGGAATTCATTTTTAAAATTTGACTCGCTCTCTATTAGGCCATGGAGTCACTTTCACTTTCAAATCTATTCTGTCAAATACTTGCAAGATGTTTTTCTGCAATCTTTAATACAAATTTATTATACACTTAAATTTTTTTATTGTTTGCTGGTGTGTTTGTGAAAAAGTGTGATTTTATATTAAAATGCACAGTATTCATCCAGTATCCTAACATCACTAAACCTTTTCATCTGGCTGTTTCTCCTCAGATGATGCAGTTTGCTTGGGACAACTACAAACGCTACGCCTGGGGCTCCAACGAGCTGCGGCCTGTCTCCAAGCAAGGCCACTCCAGCAATTTGTTTGGTGAGTGTCTATCTAGAGTGCTTCTTTGACCATGAAACTATGATTTGAGCACGTACAGCTGGCAGATTGCTGAGCGCTCAGAGCTGTCAATCAAATCTGCACAGGTGACCTCTATCAAAAGTCTTCAGATCTCTCTTCACTCTGTCTCACTTCAGAAGCTCCATCTGGGTCTGTTTCTGCTTGCGAGAGGACAAACAGAACCATTTCTGACTGGAAGCGCACAAATATAGATCGGCTAAGCCTTGATCTTCTTTCGTTCTTTTGCTTTCGTACATTTTCCTCGACTCTGAAGATTTGTTGGGCTGGTTTTTGCAGTCACCCTATTGAGCTGTGTATGTTTTGAAGTTGCAAGAGTGAATGTTGTGAGTGGCAGATTATTGATTGATTTTATAGATAAACTGTCAGAGTTTTGAAAGACTGTTTGAGGCACTTGTTTAGTCATGAACCGCTTCCAGGCAGTGTTGTTTTTGACAGCTAACTAAATCTTAGTCTTAGTCTTTTTGACCAAAATGTTGATTAGTTTTAGTCAAATTTTATTTATTTAGAACTTTAATAGCTTGTGTCCTGTTTAAGTGACCAAAAATAGATTTGAGTCTAGTTTTTGTCCATGTAAATTAATATATAGTCGATTAAAAGATCTTTTAATAAGATAATTTAACTTTTTAAATATTAGAAATTGCGTATTAATATGTATTTAATGAATTAATGCCCCATTCACATTGTGACATTGTTGATAGGTGTAAGAATCTTAAATAATATTTAGTTGAATTATTAATTTCTTCTGTGCTTTAATGATGTTGTATATAGCTTAAACTCATGGGCATAAGAAAATTGGAGTCAGGGAATGAAAACACCCACATCCACACAGGTGGCAGGCTGGTAGAAGTAGCTGGTATCTACATTTTTGTTGACAGCAACTAGCATGCAATTATGACAACGACACAACTTACATGCATTTGTACGCAACTCAACACAACTCAATAAATGTAAACTAATTCCAAGAGACTAAAAGAGGATTGGAAGTCACTACAATAGGCTTTTCATTAATAAATACAATGGTATGTACGATCTAAGGATTATGCAAAATAAAGCCTGAAAACAATGGAATTTATCCTTCTTACTTTAAAAAAATGCCAAGAACAAAAACATTCCCAATTTTGCAATTGTGCCTTTATTTTTCACAATTACCTAGATCCCTTTATAATAATTTAATTTAAAATGAAAAATAAAACATATGTATGCCCAAATTTTGAGCAATGGAGTAAGAAAATGTACTTATGTCTTTAAAAGTATGAAGAAAATAAGGCAATTGAAGTTTTGACAAATAAATTCAAGAAAACTCTCATGCATGTCACCTGGGAGTTGGGACGCAAATGCACAATGTGAGCGCAGCGTGTCAGGTGAAGGGTGTGGCCAGACCAGGATAACATGTGTTGGTGGATAATATATATGTTTAAAATTGTACTTTTAAAATTTTAAAATATAATTTGTAAACCTAGCTAACTTTATACTTAAGGAAGTCTGTCCTTGACTGCTTGTAATAGTACTCTTAAGAACAGCAGTTTCCATCAATAGAAAATAGGATTGTACCGTAAGAAAAAGTCTAAAAAAATAAATAAATATATATATATATATATATATATATATATATATATATATATATATATATATATGCGTCACGGTGGCGCAGTGGGTAGCACGGTCGTCTCACAGCAAGAAGGTCGCTGGTTCGAGGCTCGGCTGGGTCAGTTGGCATTTCTGTGTGGAGTTTGCATGTTCTCCCCGTGATCGCGTGGGTTTTCTCCGGGTGCTCCGGTTTCCCCACAAGTCCAAAGACATGTGGAATAAGTGAATTGAATAAGAACGATTGCCCATAGTGTTAAAGTGTGAATGTGTGTGTGAATGTTTCCCAGCGATGGGTTGCGGCAGGGAAGGGCATCCGCTGCGTAAAACATATGCCAGAGAGTTGGCGGTTCATTCCGCTGTGGCGACCCCAAGAGGGAATAAAGCTGACATGAAGATGAATGAATATATATATATATATATATATATATATATATATATATATATATATATATATATATATATATATATATATATTTTTTTTTTTTTTTTTTTTTTTTTTTTTTTTTTTTTTTCGGTTAGGACATCGTTTTATATGCTTTTATTTGGTAAACAACTTCCAGATGCATTTCCTCTCCAACTACAAACAGGTAGACCCTGAGTAACAGTACACATACGCCTCTGATTCTGCGTGTCTGCAGCCAGACTCTATTGCATTAAAGAGTGCCCCCAGATGTCTTCAATATTAAACTTTTTTCACAATATTTTACATTTCTGAGATTTTCATTTAAAGTAAATTATAATCATCAACATGTTAAATATGTCAGTCTGTGTATAATTAATGAGTAAAATATTAAAGTTGTTTGTGCTGGGAAAAAGAATTGAGTGTCACATATTTGTTTGTTGTTTCAATGAAGAGACTGAGAGCGCTATAAAAGATTCATCAGACGAGGTGCTTGTTCTTTTAAGTCGGTGGCTCTCAGGTAAATGGGAGGCTGGGGGTTTACAGAGTACACTTGATTAACCCCCACAATTTTACTTTGGACATAGCAGTAGATTTACTCTCTTAATTTTTCTTGGCTTACACTTTCAGAATATCACCCTGGCAACAATGGCCTTCTCTGTCTCCTCTCTATAGGCCCAGTCGTACTTTTTTGTGTGTTTTAAAATAACTCTCTAATCCACTCAAATCCAGACGGCTCTCACACATACCATTACTCCTCAAGCCTTTCGTGGCCTGAGTTTCTAGGCGGTTTTAAGTGCTTCTCAACTTCTCTAATAGTGAGGTGGCCCCCATGGGGTGTGCGGCTACACAAGAGACCATTGAACACATGCTCAGACATTGCTGCGTTTTGTCTGGCAGGGTTCACCATTATAAATTTAGAGGTTGGGTTAATGGTACATTGGCTGTGAATAAAAGATGATCTGGAATATGCTGGTCAGGGCTTTTGTACCTGACTGGAGAGCTGGAATGACTCAAGGTTTTATTTTTCAGCTAGATGTGAGCTGCTGATAGGGGCTGGTCAGATCGCACTGAGCAAAAAACTTTACTGGAAGTCATGATCACTTCAAAAGCGGCTTAAGAACTTAGCTTTATAGGAAAACCTGGGTTTATTCGGGACAAATAGAAACGTAGAACATTGCATAAAGAAGTGTACTCTCTAGTTTAGTCCATGTCATAGAACACAAAAGCTTTAAGCTTTTACTCAAGCAGGCTGCAGTAAACATATGGAAATGCTTAGTCAAGATGTGCTTGTGTGTTCCGGATGTGTGTGATTTGTGCTACTGAACGAGGAGTAGCTTAGTTCTGTTGTTTCTTATACTTTTGACCCACGTGTCATTAATTGCAGTCATTCTTTTGTAGAATACAGAACATATCTGAAATGCAGTGAACCAACCGTGAGAAAATCATTAGTCCTTTGAATCCGTGGATTAGCGTCTGCTTGAAAACACCACAGGGCTTGGGGATCATTAAGAGTATATTAATGTCTAGGGTTGAAAAAGAGAGCTGATAATTGTCAGAGATAAATGTTTTGAAAGAATTGAGAAAAAGACGTAAACGAGTCCTCATTTCCCTGTTAGCTTGTAAAAAGAGGGTAACAGCAATACTTGTCTTGAAGGTGTCATGAAGTGGATTTTTTCACTTTGTATTGCTGGATGGATGCTTAATTATAAAGATATTTGTATTTCTGTTAAAAAAACTTTGTTACTTTAAAAATATATATAATTTGATCTAAAACTGGTTTGAGCCTGCATGCAACTTGATGGGCAGTTGCACTTTATCCAACAGTTTAGCACATTCATAAAGCTGCCTCCTTTGTTTGCATCAATAACCCTGCTGGTCAGAACAGTTTGTATTTGTTGTTTAAAGTTGCACTACATTTGTTTTTGATGACACACTTTGAGTATTCTTTTGCTTCATGTCTAAATAAATCAAGAGAAAAGCCATTTTTCAGAGCATTTTTAAACGGGTCATGAACTGAGAAAACAAACAGTGCCTGATATTTAGGAGCTAGTCACACACGAGAAGCAAGGGACACACACAAGTGGAAGTTACCTAACACTTCTTAGATTGGCCTCGAGTAGTAGAAACTGATGCCCTGTGTATAGCTACTAAAAGTTGTAATTAGTAACTTTAGATTTTAATCTGAAAATGAATGAAGATTTTATTTGAAAATCTCTCTCTCTCTCTCTCTCTCTCTCTCTCTCTCTCTCTCTTTCTCTTTCTCTCTCTCTCTTGCTCTCTTTTGATCTCACTCTCTTTTTCTGTCTTGGCCTCTCTCTCTCTCTTTTTCTCAGAAGCATCTTGACCTCTTGAATTTCTTGAGTTTCAATAGTGATTCTTCTAGTCTTGGGAGGCACTAGCCACATAACTTATTTACTGCAGTTTGTGTGCAAATTTTAATACCAAGTATTTCACCAAAATATGACATCAATTATGAAAAATATAAACTCAAATGCCCTGTAATCCTACATCTACACATACATACTAAGAAATAATGTGGTTTTATTTAACAATGCACTGTTTTTGGATGGAAAAGTTGCATCAGTCAAACAATGCCCCCACAGACTTTTAACCTGACTTTAATGTTGTAAATAAATCAATTTTGTATACAACTTAGTTTTTTTCCCTCTTCTGCAAACAAATCAAAGAATTCTTAAGCAGTTAATAAAAAGATGAAATGACGGTTCATTTTTGCAAGTGAGTTAGGGATGATAACATGCTGTTATCAAGTGGAATTTTAAATAAACATAATCATAATCATCACAAACGAGAAAAAAAACGACTTGGCACACAGCGTTCCTTCATTATCTAGAGAGTTGCAACTTGTAAAGATTTTGCAAATATGGAAGCTGTAATATTTTATACGAATACACCTAGAGCTTTCCAGAACTTTAATTACGAGCTGTGGGAAATGTAAGAATACAACCCAAGTCATTAAATTGTGCTATGTGAACACTGGACATTTTATTCACTCTGTATGCCAGTCATCTGAGCTTAGTACAGTTTCCCCAGACTGGATCCCTGTGTAAGGGAACCAGCAGGGTCTGAGATGGAGCCTCAGCTAATGAATCCGCTCAGGTACAGAATAAACTCGCTGTAGTTTCTCAGTGTTTGCTCTGACCAGTCATGAGCTCTCTTTCTGAGGGGAAAGACCTTCCATCCACCTTCCTTGCTGTCCTTTCTTTCTGCGCAATATCCTGCTGCTTTGATTGTTATTCTGGAACAATCATTTCCCTAAAGTGAATGACTTTTGTTCTGTTCTGACATGAATTGGGCAATTAAGACCATCGTAACATGTGCAGAAGAGCATAGAGTCATGCCAGAAAAGAGGAGCCATATGTCAGTCTGACTCTAAGCCCTTGTGTCCTCATTTAACATGGTGACTACTGAACCCTGATGATCTGTCAGTTCGGAATCATGTTTGAATTATTGACCCAGCAAAAGCTGTGGGCTAAGCCACATGTGTGGGGGAAAAGTGGAGATTTAGTATTTCAGGTTTCTTTCTTTAGTCTTTCTATTGCTCTGTTGTTGACCTCCAAAATCAAGTTAGGAAATCTTCATAATCACAATAGTCACACTTTAAATCAATGGGGTGACAAAAGCGAGTAAATAATTTTAGGTCTGATTGTATAACTGAAAATGTAAAATGTCATGCTATTTGTTCTATCCTTGGGTGGGTGTATGGTTGCATTCCTCAGATAGATGGCCTAGTGTACCTCTCTATGCATGCAAAAAAAGGTTGTGATACTTATTCTACATGCATAACAAAATAGATAAACAGCAACACTGAAACAATCCCATATTTATTGAATAGAGAGTGGAAATATTTGCAGACAAAAGTGGAAATGGCCATTGACCGCATCATGTCAATGTGTAAAGCAAGAGAAGCTCATTTCACATAATTGCTCATGATTTGTTTTAATTAAAATGTCATCACTTAGCAACTAGAAAGTGGAAACACTGGCAGCAGGCAGCAGTTCTTTGTGGTTCTCATACGGCTTAAGTCTAATATGTGTAATATCGAAGTTGTGAGTGCACCTGTAATGGGACATTGATACCATGTTTTTTCTAGTGTTTCTCTTTAATTGACTCTGTCTTTCTTTTCTGGTGTCTTAGACTGAATATGAACTTTGGAAAAGTTTTTTTTTCATACAAATTAGACACGAGGGTTCCAAACGTTGAATAATAGTCTGTTATCTGTTTAAGAATGATCATTTCAAATTAATAATCAAAGTGTTTGTGCACATTCTATTTTTCCAGTTGGCAGCCAGCTCCCAAACTGAAATTGGAGAATCGTTAGAACTAAATTAAACTATTTGGCAGGTTTTACAAGACAATGAAATACAAGGTTTGGCTCCTCCGTCTCCAAAACTGCTCCAGTCCGAATTTTCCTTACAATCAATTTTTCTCTTTGTTTTATATTATGTTAACTGGCTGATGTGTGCGAGTCTGTTTGTTTGCTGCCTGAAGCCTATGCCTCATTGACACAGCAGGCTCCAGTTCCTGCTGCTTAGATATGTGCTTACAAACAGCTTCTTGCTGAGCAAGATGAGTCCTCATGTTTCAGCCCTAATCACCAGCCTAATCGCATTTCTGTAGTGATGTACTATATTTCGCTTTAAAAGCTTCGACAAGAGACTGGTTCAGTCCACAGAGCTCCCTGATACACTCTGTTTATATATTATCCTCATTACAACATTGCCACCAGAGAAGGTGATGTTTTACTGGTTGTATTCAGTAGTGTCATCGCCCTACTGCTGATTCTCTAACAATGTAGCACAACTATTCAACATTGTATTTGCCGTTATGATATTTCATTGGGGTATCCTGCGGATGTGTCCTCGGGACATGTATTTATAGTAGACAAAAATATAAAGTTAAACTCTTTACATTGTGGGGTTATTTCTTGGTGTATGAACAGTGAAAAGATTTTGTAAATCAAAAATGTTAATGCAAAATGTAAATCAGAGTCATGCAGTGTAATAACAAACAATAGCTTCGTGCAATTTAAGGATTAAAATAAAGAGTTCCCCTCGCCCATAGTGCACTCCGTCTCTCTCTCTCTCTCTCTCTCTCTCTCTCTCTCTCTCTCTCTCTCTCTCTCTCTCTCTCTCTCTCTCTCTCTCTCTCTCTCTCTCTCTCTCTCTGTTGTTTCAATGATAAAACACTTTCAGTCAAATACAGAAACAGCATTTTCTGGCCAATTTCTGACCAAAAATGTTGGTGGCTACATTTTCTTTGCATTCCTAGCAATTATCAATCTTTGTGCAAACTATTCCACCTGTAGGTTAGTGGAATGCTAGCTAAACGTCTGAGTTTGGTACAGAGAGTTGGAAACACTTCACGATTCCTAAAGAACATTTCTGAGCCCTGAAACATGACACTATGCAAAATGACATGGCATTGGTTTTTTGTCAAGTCAGTCAAATGACCAAACACTATATAATATAAAAAAAATGTTTTGTGAAATAAAAAAATTGTCATGAGTAAATTGCTGCATATTTTACCTTAAGCTTGCTAAATGCAAAATTATGTATTTTTTGCTTCAAGCATTGATGTTGTACCAAAGGTCTACAATTGTCACCTTAGGTCACCTTTTAAACCTTAAATGGTATTTTTTCCGATAAATGTAACTGTAGGTGCAGAACTAATAACCCTATTTTTCTGTGCGTGGGTGTGTCTTTACCAAAAAAGCTGCCAAAACCCTCACACCTTCCCAAACCTAACTCTTTCACCACATTCAAGGGAAAGGGTTAACGGGGGGATGTTGAGTCCTGGTCACTTTCTGATCCCAGACGTCTTACTCAGTTTGCCTAGTAAGCTTCGCGACTGCTCAAAAAGCAACTGAAAACTCTTCTCTTCAGGGAACACCTACTGTAAAAAATCCTTTATTTCTCCTCTGTCTTTATTTTTATCGTGAAATGTTTTTTTATCAGTTGATATAACTTCTATTATGAGCAAGCTGAGAGAGACTTTGACTGAGAAACAAATTGCATAATGTCTCTCCCCTTCTGTAAGCCGCTTTGGACAAAAGCGTCTGCCAAATACATGAATGTAAATGTGAATTATACATTTGAGTGAACAAGTGCTTTGGCTGCTTCAACTTTTTGCCTCATTTGTATGTTTGCTGACAGCTTTCACCCTCATTTGGCCATTTGTCTGACTTGAAGTTGGAATTCTCAGATGATTTGCTTCCTGATTGCCATGATCTTGACTTTCTCTTATTGCTTGCTGCCTACCTTAGTTCTAGCCTTATTCCAGTTGCTTGCTGCTTGTCTTGAGCCTAGGCTTCTCAACAGAAAAACACATTCATTATTGTAAGTAATGTTTACATAATATGTCAATGATTCATAATTTGTCATCGTTGAAAAATACAGAATAAAGAAAGAAATCACAAAAACAATATCTCTGGGAAAAAATGCAATTTGATTAATCTCCAAAATCTTACAGCTCTGACAGATTTTTGCTTTGACAATTGCTTGAGTCCCTGTTGTGATCATTCACAGATTGTTGTTGTGTTTTAGCGTTGCTTTTTTCATTGTGTTCCTGGATAAAAATACAAATTAAGCTAATTCTAAACTAGGGGTCTCAAAGTCAATTCTTGGAGGCCCTGTTGGTTTATGTTCAAATGTTTTTTCCTGAGGACACAGTTATAGCTTCAAAGAAGTCAAGAGGAGCTTATTCAGTGACATTGGGTGTGTTGCATGGAGGTTGAAGTGAAACAGGAGCAGGGGTGTGGCCCTCCAGGACTGGCCCCTGTTTTGATGAAGTCTCACCAAAAATATGTTTTCCAAAATTTCTAGATAGACCTTAGCAACATCATCCACTTTCTTTAAAAATTTCTTTCATATTTCTGCCCAATGCCTGACGACAAAGATAAGCCTGCAGAACTATACCACCATACGAAACCTTCTCCCTGCCAAACAGCCCAAAAGTTTAACTTTGATTTTGTTAAAACCTTTTCCAGGGAGCTTCTCTTGTGGTTATGGCATTCTGTCCATACCAAATGAGTGCACATCTGTTATACAGCACATGCAGAGACAAGCATCAAGTTTCTTGTTTGTTTGTCTGCTTCAGAATAGTCGTTTGTTGGGCTCATTGATTAATCCATATCATGCACTGGGATGCAAGATGGGTCAAAGCTTGATTGTGCTTTCGACATTGGATTGTTATCATGATTGATCAATGGTCTGACACAATGGAGATGGATAAGATCAAGGCCTCATATTAAATTATTTTTTATATTTCGTTATGCAACAACATGCTCTCACTAGGTTTGTCAAGGATGTATTAAGGCATCATCAGCTCTTTAGGTGCCTGGTTTTGTAATCTGTGTGTGATGAAATAAAAATAAAATAACACTTGCATCTCTTCTACACTTTGACACTTCCCGAAACCTGTGCATTTGACATCCCATTGGGGGATATTGACTAATCCTGCTTCAGGTCAGTGTTCAGACTTTTGAGGGTAAAGCCAGGCAGGAAGGGGAAAAGCTTTTGGGAAGTGGATTATTTGCTGAGGGATGGCTTCATTGTGAGGTGATTTATGACCTTCTCAAACATCCTGACTGGGATTTTGAGATTTCTAGGGTCTGTTTAAAGACACAGCAGTGAACAGATATGCTGTTCGTTCACATACAGTGCAGTGTTTTTCCTGGGAGGAGATTACAATTTGCATCATCCTCTCATTGAAAATCCCTGTTTATTCAAAATTTGCATTTTCCTCATGGACTCAACAAAACCAAACAATGTTTAGTATTGTGTGGCAAAGTGGCCTAGTGGTGAAGTTGGTTGTCCTATGGAGGGGTGGCAGTTCGATACCTGCTAGGTTAATTCTGCTGTTGTGGCCTTGGATGTGTGTGACTGGTGGGGTGTATTTGATTGTAGGCAGGAGGCCACGTTCTGTCAGACCGCCCCAGGGCAGCTGAGGGCTACCAAGGTAGCTTATCACCACCAGTGTGTGAATGTGGAGTGAATGAATAAGGCTTAATAAAATGTAAAACCTCTTTGAGCATCTGGAAAAGCACTGTATAATTATAAGGCTTTATCATCAGTAGTATTATTATTAGATGGATTAAATGGGATAACAAAAAGGGCGTGGTAACACACAAGACGACAACTTACTCCAAAAAAAACACACACAAAAGGAAGGCAACTGCCAGTCATGTGATTAACCTGTGGTCACACGACTGGTGGTTGTAAAAACAAAACAAGGGAAATGGTAGTACTTTTAAGCATAAAGACAAAGAATAAAATAAAGGGCCAAATATTTTCAAGAAGGAATGTCAGGCTTTTGTCACCTGAACTCGCTAGGTTTTCTACCCTGGCAATTCTGTGATCAAAAACTCTTAAATGTATTGTTAACACTTTGAAACGTTTTGTATGGGTCCACTCTCCATGTTGACTTGAATGTTATCATTTTAAAACTGACATTCATCTTTCATGTTTCTGTAGTTTTAAGTTAAATATATTGTTTGTATTTCTCAAAACTATGTTAAATACTGTTGTGTTAAATCTAATCTCAGCTTTTTATTTACTTATTAATATAACAAACGCAATTACAGGTGTTGTAATTAGAAGTTATTTGCACAATAAAGCATGTAGTTCTGTGTAAGCAAGCATGTACTGCTCATCAAAGTTTCATGTTTATGCTCGCACTAGGTTTGCGCTCTCTGTTTCTTTAGTCATAACATGACTTACATTTAAAACATTGATGTTGCAGATCGAAGGCTCCACAGTTGGAGAGACACTTCTCATAAAAGTATTGAGTTGTTTGTTGATTTGCTGTTGATTTAAGCATTAATATCTAATAACAACTTTCCATTTTAGAATATAAAACGCTTACGTCTTAAACCCTTTTTTTACTGCAGTAGACTTTCAATTCAATTTAACTTTTCAGTAGTTTTTTCTATGTAAAGTTGCACTCTTAAAGACCTATAAAGTGATAAGGATTATTTCTGTTGAACTAACAAATATGTTTTCATTGGATCACAGTACTTACTATTACTTGTTTACTGATGCTGAAAAAAAATACTGCTAGCTGGAAAAATGTGATCAATTGTGAAATGTGAAAAAAATGTGAACAAAATCAGCGTTGTGGTCAGCATATCTTGCTTCCTCTTCCTGTTTTTCATTATACCTCATCATGATCCTCTTTGAATGGCCGGAAATTAACAGATGTGGATTTTGCCTCTCCTGTAAAAGCTTTTCTAACATTGACAGACCCTCAAATGTGCAATCGTGTGGCAAGCGTATTGTGACGAGCGGCTAGTCGAGGTCGCGGCTAAACTAGCTAACTGTGCAGCTACGCTATGCTGAGCGTCTAATGCCGGTGGAGATCCCTGTGTCCCATACACCGCACGACCCCAGGGTATCCCAGAGTTCTTAAAAGAACTGTTGTTTAGCGCTTAAAAGGGCTATGTAGAAATCACTCCAGAGTCGTGGATCTGCTGCAACGCTGTTTATTAGCACACTTCTATCATTCACATTCCCACATAACTCCGCGGCCACCTGTAGCCACCCCTATCACACACACTGTCTCGTGGATGGTTAGTCCGACAATGTTAATCAAATCACATACATACACACCAAACACATACCCTAACATCACATACATACTCAAATAATAAAGTCATTAAACATAAACACATAACATTGGAGCATTTGCTTTTTAAACTTTAATATAAGCGCCTCCCATGAATGCTCCGCGGCAACGACGTATTGCAGGGTCGTCACACTGCCCCCTTCTCAAGAGGGTAAGTGCCCTCACACCCTCAAAACCCCCTTAACAGTCACCGCAAAACAGTATTAACTTGCACAACAGCCTAGAATATAACACAAGAAATGGAACTCACATCTGAAGGCGATGTGGTGGAACTCAAAACTCCAGTTCAAAATTGTTCAAATGTTCTGGCCGACGGCGCTCGCGCCTTGGCCGGGTGCCAGATTCACCTGTGGGGCTACGGCGAGGACTGTGCCTTTGGCTGTCCACATCAGTCCTAAAATGCACAGAGTCCGGATCACTCACCGTTTCGTTCAGTCCCAGGTGCTGAGCGCGCGGATGATAAGGAGCTATACGGTCCTGGTGGAGCACAACACATCGGCCCCGTCCAGGCAGCTTCACCTGGAACACAACGTCTGACACCTTCTCCACGATCTGCCCGGGTCCTTGCCAATGGTGGGTCAGTTTTGGAGAAAGTCCCCTCTTTCGCTGCGGACAATAAATCCATACGCGGTCTCCCGCCGAAAACGTAAGCCCACACGCCCGAGTGTCATACGCACGCTTTTGGCGCGCACCCGCATCTGTCAGGGTCTCTTGCGCCAAATGGTGTACAGTGTCCAAGCGTTGGCACAACCGTCGAAAATAGTCCAGCTCCAGGCCCCCAGGTATCTCGGCATCAGGTGGTGCCCCAAACACTAAGTCCACCGGCGTCCGGAGCTCACGCCCAAACATAAGCGCGGCAGGAGTGCACTGGCTCGATTCTTGTACGGCAGTCCGATATGCCCACAAAACGATCGGTAAATGGGTATCCCAGTCCAGCTGGTGCTGGCTCGTTAGAATAGCCAGCTGTGTGGCAAGTGCTCGGTTGAAACGTTCGACCAACCCGTCGCTCTGGGGATGTAAAGGGGTGGTACGGGTCTTCTTCACTCCTAGACGTCGACAAACCTCGGCAAACACTCTGCTTTCAAAATTTCGTCCCTGGTCACTGTGCAGTTCACTGGGCACTCCAAAGCGCGCAAACATGTCTTCCACCAAACGTTTAGCGGTTGTCTCTGCGCTTTGATCGGGCACCGCATACGCCTCTGGCCACTTCGTGAAGTAATCCATAGCGACCAGGACGTACCGGTTGCCCGCCTCGGTCTCCGGGAAAGGGCCAAGGATGTCCACCCCCACTCGCTCCATAGGGGCCCCTACGAGGTACTGCTGTAGTGGGGCTTGTGATCGCTGTGTTGGCCCTTTTTGTGCTGTGCAGGTGTCGCAGCAATGGACATGTAGCTCCGCATCCTGGCGGCACCCCGGCCAGTAAAAAACGTTGCCGGAGCCGCTTGATGGTCTTTGTGTTGCGAAGTGGCCAGCTCCAACTGCGCCATGGACCCAATGGCAGCACCTCCGGCCGGAGGCTGCGCGGGCACCAACAGCTGAAGACGATCCACTCCTCCGTTTGGTGCTCGCCACCTTCGAAAGAGGATGCCGTTGTGCAGCTCAATATTACCCCACTGTGCATGCAGGATTTTCAGCTCAGGTCCCCGTGAGGAGATTGCCGGCCACTTCGGACGCTCGCCAGACGCCAGCCAACTCTGCACCTCTGTCAGCGTTGCGTCTGTTGCCTGCTGTTGCTGAATCCGCTCGCTACTGAAAAGTTCTCCGCTGTTGTCGCCATCTGTAGCGGTCACAGCCGCAGCAGAAACCCTAGCTCCCGTGCCTCTTGTCGCTCGCAATGCGCGCAGCTCTCCACTTAAACATGGCCGTCGCGACAACGCATCTGCATTCGCATGTAACCGGCCCGCTCGGTGACAAACTTCCATGTCGTACTCTTGGAGGATCTCGATCCACCGAGCCACCTGCCCCTCGGGTTGCCGAAAATTTAAAAGCCACGTAAGGCTCGCATGATCCGTGCGCAGCGTAAACTAGTTCCGAGTATGTACGGCCGGAAGTGTCGCAGTTGCCAGGTACAACGGCAAGCAGCTCGCGCCGCGTTACACAGTAGTTCCTCTCTGCTCGACTGAGTCTACTACTGTAGCATGCTACTACACGCTCCCCGTCGTCCGTTACGCTGTGAAAGTATGGCCCCTACCCCCACGTTACTCGCATCCGTGGTCTACCACAAAAGGCCGGTTAGGGTCCGGAATAAGCCAACACGGGTGCGTCGACGAGCGCGTGCTTAAGTCGGGCGAAAGCTTCCTCCAAATCCTCAGGCCACGCAAAGCGTTTCCCCTTTTCCGTGAGCCGATGTAATGGGCTAGCCAGCGTCGCGAAGCCCCGAACGAACCGCCGATAATATGACGCCAACCCAAGAAAGCTCCGCAACTCAGAAGTGTTCGTGGGCTGAGGCAATCGCTGACAGCCGTGATCTTCCCTGGGTCAGTTGAGACCCCATCCTCACTGACGACGTGACCGAGGAATTGTGTTTTGGCGCGCAAGTAGGTTGCATTTTGCCGGGTTCAGGCGCGGTCCTGCACTACGGATGGCGGCCATAACATCGCCCAAGTTCCGTAGCGCCTGCTCGTAGGTGGAAGCGTGTACCAAAAGATCGTCGAGGTACACCACGCAGCGTGAGCGGGGTATATCTTTCAATACTCGCTCCATTAAACGCTCGAACGTGGCCGGCGCGTTGCATAGACCGAAAGGCATAACGTTAGATTGCCACAGGCCGTGGCCGATCGTAAACGCAGTTTTTGCCTTCGCCTCGGGTGATAGCGCAACCTGCCAGTACCCGCTGCGGAGATCCAGGGAGCTGAACCAACTCGATCCTGCGACGTGGTCAAGCGCATCATCAATTCGGGGGAGGGGGTAGGAGTCCTTACGAGTCACGGCATTCAGCCGCCTGTAATCCACGCAAGGGCGCCACCCCCCTTGCTTCTTACGCACCATGACAACGGGCGCCGCCCACGGACTTTCTGACAGCTCAATAATACCACACGCCGCTATCTCACGGATCAGCTCTTCGGCTGCCTGCCGTTTAGCGATTGGAAGCCGGTGGGGTCTCAAACGAATCGGTGGGGTCTGTCCCGTATCGATGTGGTGCTCCACCAGATCGGTACGGGAACAGTCACGCTCGGTAGCCGCAAAAATGTCGTCGTACTCAGCGAGCAGTCCATTCAATAGAGCCCGCTGTGACTCCGTTAAATGGGCGCTGCTATGCTGAGCCAGCTCGCTCACCGCTGCGGCAGTCTCCGACGACGGTCTGCTGGGCGTCTCCTCTACCGAAACGATTACGGTCGGTGTCGGTGGTCTACAGTTGGGGGCACGGGAGGCTAAGGCTCCTTTATGCGGCTGGCTGTAGGTGGCAGCGGTTCCTCTTCGCTGCCGGCCGACTGCAGGGGCACCTCTCTGCCGATAAAATTGAAAGGCTGGACCCCGGCACGTTGACAACGGCACCCCAGCTCTTGAGGAGGTCCAGTCCCAGGATGCACTCATCTCTGATGTCGGCTAGCCAAAACTCATGCGCCATCGCCAAGTGTCCGACATGAATAGGGAGGACCTTCCTTCCTGGCATCACTGTCTTGGTGCCAGTTACTGTCATCAACTCGGTGTTAGTGGGGGTCCAGTCGCTTGGTAACGCCCTCAACGTACCCGGCAGCAGTCCCCGCCTTATGAGGCAGATGGTCGAACCAGTGTCCACTAATGCTCTGCAACGATGGCCGTTAATTACACATTCCATGTACAGACCGCTATTATGACCACACCGCCCCACAGTAGGGTTCTCCAAGGGGGAGGGGAAATAGGGGCAGGGCGGGATTCCCCTCACTGTCTCGCCCTGTCGTCGTTTCCCGCCGGTGGAGAAACCCGGTTTCTGGGGCTCGGGGCTGGGCACTCTCTCGCTCGATGCCCAGGCTCCCCGCATCGATGACAGCGCTCCTCTCTGGCGGGCCTCGCTTGACTCGCCTCCTCTGGCGTCTCTCTTTCTGCTGCTCGGGTGTGCTGTCTTTGCGGCAAGGGGCGTGGTATAGTGGGACTGGCTCGGAAGACCTCCTCTGCTCCCTCTGCCAGCTGTAAGGCTTGTTGTAAAGTGGCCGGTGCTGCCAGCCGGACGTGCTGTCGCAGCCTCTCTGGTGCCAGCCCCCTGACAAAGGCATGCAGGGCCAACTCCTCGCGAATCTCTGCCGGAAAGGTAGGGAAACCCCAGCGAACGCAGCTACGGATCTCTGCCGCGATGGCCCCCAAACTCTCCCCAATCAGTCGTCTTCTCTCAGCCAGTTCATCCCGGCTGCTCTCCGCTGAAACTTTCTGGCCAAACCGGCATTGCAGTGCAGCTTCGAGAGCGTTAATGTTACTCCTCTCCTCTGGTGCCAAATCCAACAGAACTTGTAGAGCGGGACCCTCTAGTGCAAGAGCCACTTTGATCGCCGTCTCTCCATCACTCCACCCTTCGTGGTGTGCCGCCAGCTGCACCTGCGCTAGATAGGGCTCGAGTGCGGGAGCTTGATGCTTGCGCTGCTTCGTTGGGTTGACGGTGTCGCCTCCGCTTCCCGCCGACCCCGGAGTGTTGATGCCGCTCGACGCTCGCTTGCGCCATCAGGTGCAGCCCCTCCTCACCGCCGCTTCAGCTCATGGAGCGAATCGTCCGCTTCTCTCAGCGCGCGTTCAATCTCCGCCAGGCTCAGCTCCAATCTGTCTCCTAGACAGCTCATCATCCCACTTCTGACACCAGTGTGACGAGCGGCTAGTCGAGGTCGCGGCTAAACTAGCTAACTGTGCAGCTACGCTATGCTGAGCGCCTAATGCCGGTGGAGATCCCTGTGTCCCATACACCGCACGACCCCAGGGTATCCCAGAGTTCTTAAAAGAACTGTTGTTTAGCGCTTAAAAGGGCTATGTAGAAATCACTCCAGAGTCGTGGATCTGCTGCAACGCTGTTTATTAGCACACTTCTATCATTCACATTCACATAACTCCGCGGCCACCTGTAGCCACCCCTATCACACACACTGTCTCGTGGATGGTTAGTCCGACAATGTTAATCAAATCACATACATACACACCAAACACATACCCTAACATCACATACATACTCAAATAATAAAGTCATTAAACATAAACACATAACATTGGAGCATTTGCTTTTTAAACTTTAATATAAGCGCCTCCCATGATGCTCCGCGGCAACGACATATTGCAGGGTCGTCACAGTATATTCTTCTACGTTTCTATTATGAGGTACCCACCTGTAAATTTCCTTCAATTGTCAAAGGCTCTCACTAAACTAAACCCACATGTAAGCACTGCAGGAGTTGTCTGAGATGTTGCTTGAATTATTTCAGGCTATAATTCTGTCATGTTGAGCATGTGACTTTACTTCACTGAGTCAGGGCTGTGAACTGAGCAACACAGCTGACTGGCAGCTCTGAGATTCTTGAAGAGAGTTACATGCAGAGCCAGACATTAATAATTAAAGCTGAAGAAACATTGACGCACAACCCATTGTGCTGGTAATCAGTACAAATAAAAAAACTGCTTGCAGTCACCTTTTTGTTTTGTTATTGAGGACTGTGCCAGTCACCTTTTATGTTGTTTTCTTTCCTATTCTTCCCAAATGTGTGTTTCGTTACATTAGGACTATAAATTGCTTCATGGTTAAATTGGTGTTGAAATTGACCTAACAAAATACTGTCTCCATTTTTTATTGATATATTTTATTGCATAGTTTAATTATTATTAATTATTGCATTTTTAATTATTGTTTACTTTATTGATTACTTTATCAATATTACTAGCTAATACTATTATGTTTTTGAATATTGAATGCTGCTACAGCTTTTAAAATAAGAATTATTATTATTAACATTATTTTATTAGTATTTATTACACATGTATGTGTTGTTGTGGACATTTTTGTTTACTCCGGGGCAATTTTGAGTCTTAATTTAGACATAACTTAATATGTTTCAGCAGATGAAAAGATTTTTGTGACGAATCTTATTTGGGAAATAGGTTATACTTATTTTGGGAAAATGCTTTGAAAATTTACTCTGTTGGTAAATGTGTCAGATAATTTTTTTACTCTACTCTCACCCAGAGTGGTACATCGCTCAGCTCTCACCTACCACTTACGCATTCACAACCTGCTTTTATCTACCCTCAAAAATATGCAAATAAACATGCAGGTGCACAGACGAATGCAACGCTTGTTTAGCAGGTGAAGATAACAGAGAGATTAGATTTAAATAAATATTTTCTTTCATTTTCTTCCAGAATTATACCATAGTAGTAAATAGTAGCTGAAAAGGTGATTTGAGACTTGTAGTGTAGAGATTCTTTTGATTCAGTTTTAATTCTTTCAGGAATATAAACTCAACAAAAAAGAAACGTCCTCTGACTTTCAACTGTTTTTACTTTCAGTAAGCATAATGTGTAAATATATGTATGAACTCTAAAAGAGTCAACATCATAAGATATAAAACAATTGTTTCACAGACATGTGACTAACAGAAAAAATTTAGAATAATCTGTCCTAATGCACATTTACACTGATGAGCAGGGACCGTGGCCATCTTTCATTGGGTGTTTTTCACAGTCGGTAGACAAATCTCTTTAGTGTCTTGCATTTTTAGAACTGTGATCTTAAATGCCTACTTTCTGTAAGCTGTTAAGGTCTTAACGACCATTCCACAGGTTATTATTAATTAATTGTTCATTAATTGATTATGGTTAATTGAATCTGCATGGAGAACATTGTTTAAACCCTATACAATGAAGAAGAGTTACTAAACAAATTGGTTATAATAGAAGTCAATTGGACACTTGGGTTGGATTAACAGACTAATGCAACAAAAATGCACCATATTTACAGTAAAAAAAAATTCCCTCTAACATGACAGAAGGGTACTCAATTTGAACAAACAAGGGTTAAATGTGTACACCACATTATGCAGCATTATGCAGCAAATCAAACTGCACAAGAATGTTCATGATGGTGTTTTCATGTGATTTTCTTTAGAAATCTTAAAGTAATATTTCACTTCCATAGAGAGACCTGTTCTTCTTAACCTTGGCTTCCCTTTGAGGATGTTAGTTCACAAGGTTTGTATTTGCTGTCGCCATAGATTGTTTGCTCTCTACGCATTATTTTCCTCAGCCAGGGCATTAGTGACCGTATCTCGGTGGCCCTGAGGTCTTTAACATAAAGCTATCGGTTTATTCCAGGCTCTGTGCCCAGAGGTAACCCCACAGGAAGCCTTCTCAAATGATTTCTTGTCATATTTATCCACAGGTAGTCTCAAAGGAGCCACCATTGTGGATGCACTGGACACACTGTACATTATGGAGATGTATGACGAATTTGAAGCTGCTACCGAGTGGGTGGAAAAGAACCTAGACTTTAACATGGTAAGGCTGTTTTTAGTCATTTCTAAATGAATGATTGCTTGTTTTTCGTTTAAAAAAACACTTTGGCAAGTAGAAGTGAGAAATAAGTCTGGATTCATGACAGGAATGGTCAACCCTTTCTCCTCTCTGGAGCCATTTGTTAATTAGACTGTCTGGCTAGTCTGGTGTTAATTTGAGAGGCGATTTTAAGTTTTAGCGCCAAGGATAAAAAAACCTTTACGGGCTCTGTAAACACGCCAATGCCTCAAGTCTCTGGCTTTTTGAAGAAATATTTTCTACAAAAATAAATGTTTAATCTCCATCCATGTTTACTATGGCAGTTTAGCAAACATGTCTGTTAACATTTACATTTTCATTTAGGCATTTAGATTATGCTTTTGTCCAAATATTTTGTCACAATATCTAATTCGTTACATAGTCAAAGTCTATCTCAGCTGCTATTAAGTGTTCCCTGAAGAGAAGAGTTTTCAGTTGCTTTTTGAAAGCGGTTAGTGTTGCTGCTTTCCTGATTGGATCAGGGGGATTGTTTCACCAGCCAGGGACAGTGAGAGAGAAGGTTCTGGTAAGAGATTTTCTGCCTTTGTGGGCTGTTCCTTCTCCTAGATCTCTTCTGATAAAGAGGGACCCCGATAAATCGATCAGGACTGATCATGTGATTTTTGAAACATCTAAATAGAGGAAAGAATATTGGGACATTGTAACTGATGCACTTTTTGTTTTGTTTTCTGAACACGCTTCATCAGAAAGTCTTCTAATTGGTTTAGCTCATTGACTAACTTCTTTTTTCAGACAGCAGAAGAGAGTGGTGTATTACAGAGTGCGCTGTTCAAAACATGACAACGATTTTAAACCCTGATCAAACACTGACACCACTCTGTATATCAAAAGCTCTGGTGTGATTTTAGAAGTCTTTTAAGGTTTATTTGAAGTCTAAACATAGTTTTTGTGCAAGTTTATATCAAGAGCCCATTCTTTTGACCTCAGATTTTTCTACTTACATTTTTATTAACTAATAGATGAAAAAAATTTAACCTGGGGCAACTTGAGGGAATTGTTGTTGTCTTTTATTCCTAAACTGTATTTGATCAGAAAAAAATTATCGGAATTGTATCAGGAGGAAAAAAAGGTATAGTATCGGCAAATATTGTGATCGGCAGATATTCAAATTGAAATGATCGTGATTTGGGTTGGGAACAAAAAAAACTGATTGGGACAACCCTAGTACTTTTGCAAAAGCTACAGAATAAAAGATGATTATCGTAAAAAATTATATTTGAAAGGCTTAATGGAAATTACATTTGTTTTTACATTTTACTGAATCCTTCACATTATGTGCTTGTTCATTTCATCAGATGCACCAGAACGAAAAATCTAATTATGTGTAATCATTAAAAAAAATTATAATAATTCAGTTTTCTATTAATGTCAACTACATTACATATTCACACCAAGCCTGACGCACAAGCTAGACCTTGGACAATTGTGAGCTAATCTAGTTAAGTATGTTCAAAGAGTCCATGTAACCAACTTATGTGAAAACAAAAACATTTTGTGCTCTGTTAATGAGGTTACAGTTTGTCTTGATATGAAGCAAAATTGTTAATTGGTGCTCCACCATGAGTAAGTTCTCTGATTTTACGTACTGAAAACTTCTAATAAACATAGTAAGTTGATATTATTACCACAAGACTTCAGAATTGATTCGATGTTGCAACCCTGACAATTCAAAGTTTTTGCTTTGTTTAATGTCTGTTCTTCCCACTCATTATTGAGCTTTTGCATTAGATATTCTAACTTGGCATTGGAAGTTCTTCAGTCGATGGCAAAAGTGAGAGAGGAAACTCTATTTGGGTCCAAACCTTTAATGAAGAGTGTTAAACAACTTTTAATTGAAAGGCTTTTCTTTCCACCCTCTAGCAATCCCAACAATGAAAGAGTCCGTAAAAATCCCCTGTGAAACGGTTATTAATATTCAGCTCATCTTTGGAATACTAAGCAACCTGTTTCGGATGCACGAAAGCTTTTTTATGAAGGAATAATGTTAGGCAATGAGAGTTTAGTCATGCTGCTTTATTCACCCTCTGTTGCTATCTTTATAAACCAAGAGGAGGTAGAGTTGAAGACTATCTGGCTATCAGCTTATTTTATCCCAAATTCTGTTTTTAAAACCCTTTGATATTTTTTCTTTTTCTTATCTAGATCTGCTTGGTGTTGAACTTTTTTTAAGCTTCTCACACCATTTCCCAACCCTATTTTACACATTCTGATCAGATCGCCTTGCAGAGAAATCTGACCCGAGGCTGAATGGAGGACTAGAGCCTCTTCAGAGTATCTGTAGCCCTGATCTCTCATCTTTTATGCTTTGGGATTCTTTCATTCCTGTAAAAGCCAGTGTCATCAGAGGTCAGGTTTAGACTGCGGTGTTGCAGTAACCACAAATCCCTGACGGACTCGAGCTGGAGTGAGATAACCTTTCAGAACGAGACACAGTGCTACCAGTGGCTGATCAAAAGCTTATACATAGAAAATCCCTTCTGATTTAAAGACCATCAGATGGGAGACAAGATAAAAATTGGCACAGACACCACAAATGGTATTGTTTGTAGCATTTATTAGTGTGCTTTGACATCTGCCTTGTTTTGTTCGCTTGAATCATTTTCGCTCTTTGAAATGTTTGTTTGTGGAACGAAGATGTTTAATACACACAGCCAAAATTGTGCATTTGTGCAAAAAACTAAAAAGTGCAGCTAAAATAGATCAAAATCTGATAATACACCTGTATCTCTGAAACTAGGCATCCACCCACAAAAAGCTTGATATGTTCAGTGAAGAACATTTTTAATTTAACAACCTTTTAGCAGGCCGGAAAACATGTTCATTACTGTTTAATGTACACATTATTGCTGGGTAAGTCAACGTTTAAGTATTTTATAAAATAATTTTATTTTATAATGCAATGCCATTTTTTATCTTTTGTAATTGATGCATGCTTTGAAATTTTAATACTAGTGTATGCAACTATTATGGCTTGATTTAAGTAAGCTTATTACACAGTCATTTACATTAATGCAGTGGTACTAATAGACTTTATTTAATTTTTTGGCCTAGGTTTCAGTATTGACCTATAATTTCTATGTTGGTGCATGTCTAATTTTCACGCTTTTGTTTTTGTTTTTGTTGTCTGCGTTTCTGTATTCTGTTGGCGACGTCATGAGTATGAGCATCAGGATTATATGGAGCTAGAGATATGCCAAAGCAATCTGAATTTGAATCTTGTTTAAATTAATTATGGTTAAATAAAACTGAATATGATACACAATTAAAGCAATATTTTAATTTCTTAATTTCAATAAAAATTTTGTAGCTTGAATAATAGAACCCTGCAATTTAAGACAACTGTTTTTTTTAGACATTTACATACATATTTCCTACAATTTTTTTGATCTGAGTTTCTAGGAAATATCATTAAACGTTTTCAAGATGAAGAAATTGATCAAACTCCATTTTCTAAAATTCTAACCAAAAAATTCTGCTTGTGAAATTCAGATGTTATAGAAAGTAGGTTAGGGGTCACACTTCACAAATGAATGGCACACTTCAGACTTGTGGAGTTTCTGATTGTTTTGACATTTCACTAACTCTATTAGCTTCTGGCTGAATACTTATATCAGTTGATAAGCAATACGCTACGCTCTGAGCACATTACACCAGTTTTCTAACGATCACACTGGCTCTCAATATAGCACCGCTTCTGCTTCTACTATCTTATTTCTTAAATAGCCCTTTCCAGAATATATATATATATATATATATATATATATATATATATATATATATATATATATTTAGTACCAAAAGAGTTTGGACACACCTTCTCATTCAAAAAGTTTTTCGGACTGACTGACCTTCATTTCTTAAAGTAATGATGTTTTTCTTTACTAAGCAGTAAACATATATATATATATATATATATATATATATAGAGAGAGAGAGAGAGAGAAGATGGAGATGAGAGAGAGAGAGGGGATGAAGATGATGAGAGATGAGGAGAGGAGAAGAGAGAGAGAGAGAGATAAGACGAGATACTAGTAGAGAGTAGAGATCTGTGAGACAGAGGAGAGGAGAGAGATGAGAGAGAGAGACTTTTTTTTTACTTTTACACTTCTTTTATTTTAACAGTTCATCAGTTCTGTACAAGTTTTAGAGCTATTCACTCAGCTCAAGCATAAAAACGATCATCTCTTCTTGTACACAGCATAAAACATTTCCAACACACCACAAATATTTAAAATACTCCACATTTTTCATCTGTTTATAAAAATTAAAATCAACTAAAATCCTAGCTTTCACGAGTCTTTTAAAAATGCGGATGGCATCACAGTCCGTGTTCTGAGCAACTTTGTTTTTTCTGGATAAATAGATTGCCATCTTTGCTTGTCCAAAAATAAAATTAATGAGTTGGCATTTGTTCTTTGTTTCTTTACATACTTAAAACCAGAAATAAAACACTGAACTGTAAAATCCACATTAAAACCCCCTAAAATACTTGTTAAAAGCACAAACAGAGGCTGTAGACGACTGCAGTGGATAAAAGCATGGAACGCTGTCTCTCTTCGGCCACAGAAGGGACAGTCGTGTGATACGTCTGGATTTAAAACCGAGATAAAAGAGTTTACAGCCACAATACAATGTAAAACCCTCCACTGCAGGTCAGCAGTCCTCTTGGGTAACGGTGGTTTATAGAGCGCTCTCCACTCGGGTTTAAATCCTCATTAAAACCGTTTCCACTCTCCTCCACGGGGTGTCTACCCTCACACTCAGGTGTTTCTTATTTAAACCTTCACGCTGGCTCTGTAGAGCACCTTCCCCCGCCACCGTTGCCAGGTTCATCTCCTCTTCCCCCTGGGCTTCCAGAAAAGGTCCCTGTGCAGTTCGCCGAGGTCCGGGGCGAGGCTCAGCCGGGGAAGGGATGAGGTCTCTGCTTCACCGTCCCTGGGCGCTGTATCCCAGAGCTGAGCTCGCTCCTCGATGTTAGGGCGGACCTCCAGCGATTGCAGCAAGCTGTTCGACCACCCCTCCTGGACCGGACTCCTATTCTTTCTGCCAGGTCCTCCGTTCGCGCCAGGTCCCCTCCAGCCACCTCCACCAGATTCCGGAGGGTCACCACTCCCGAGGCGACGAGGACTCCGGTCAGCCCAGGGACGGCTACACTGGAGATGTCCAGCCGGCCTCCGTACACCAGAGGCTCCTCCAGCAGCCAGTGTATCGTTCCCCCATCTTTTATCTTTTTCTTAAAAAAACCCCAGATCTTAAAAAACACACGATAAAACACAGGTAAAAGCGAAAAGTCCAATAAATTAGTATTCATTAAAAACAGCGATCTGTCCAACCCCAGCCTTTGGACAGTCCTTAAAATACCACTGGCTGCAGCTCTCCACGTGAGGTCCTTCGGTCCGGTGAGGAGCCTCTGCACGAACTGGAGACGGAAGGCTGCGGCTCTGCTGGACAGCTGGACCAGTCCTTGTCCTCCTTCCTCCTTCGGCAGGTGTAGCACGCTCTTTGGTATCCAGTGTAGACCGTCCCAGAAGAAGTCCAGCAGCTGGGCTTGGAGGGTGGTCATCAGGTCCGGGTGGCGGGTCCACACAGGCGAGCTTGTGCCAGAGGGAGGACGCGGCGAGGTTGTTGATGACCAGCACCCTCCCCCTATAGGACATCTTAGGAAGCACTCGCTTCCACCTGTTCAATCTGCTTCTAATGTGCTCTACAGAGTCCTCCCAATTCTTGTTTAAAAACGTGTTGTCCCCTAGGTAGACACCCAAGTATTTTAAAACCACCCCTCTTCCACACTAACCCCTCTGGTAGCGATGGCTGCTGCCCTCTCACTCCCCGATTTAATAAACAGCTTCACTTTTCCCCCAGTTCACTTTGGCAGAGGACAGCACTTGAAAGTCTTTTAAAACACTCGTTAAAAAGTCCCACCTCGCTCTGCGTGTTCACCATCACTACCAGGTCGTCTGCATAGGCTGATAAAATCATCGGGGTTTCACAGTGTGGAATCTTAAAACCAGAGATAAAACATCTTAACTTGTTTAAAAGAGGTTCGATCGCGAGTGAGTAGAGCATCCCTGAGAGGGAACAGCCCTGTCTGATCCCTCTGCTTACTTTAAAAGGAGCGCATAAACCACCGTTAACCTTCAGCACACTCTCAATCTCACTGTATAAAATCCTCACCATGTTTGTGAATTTCGGGTTGAACCCAAACGCTTCCATCACTCTCCACAGGTACTGGTGTTCAACCCGGTCGAACGCTTTCTCCTGGTCGAGGGAGATCATGCCAGTCCTTAGGCCTAGAAGGCTGGCAACATTGAAGATGTCCCGAATTAAATAGATTGTGGTTGTTTTCCCGCAATATAAAATACACTTTTGAAAATAAATTCAATAAAGACAGACTACGACTTTCAGTCCGATTTCTCTTTACTTTTCAGCACAAGATCTTTCAGGAAACAGCAATGTGATGGGTTACAGAACCTGGCTCGAAAACTGCACCTCCTTTGGTGTTTCATAGGCGCGGTATATATGCAGAAAGCTATCCTTGCAGATAAGTTTCACGTGGCAGATATTTTGTCTCTAGCTGCGTATCCCTATCAGAAAAGCGTCACTCCTTTTAAGTTAGACTGTCTTTTTCATGGACTCTAGCTTTTAAAGTCAGGTCCAATTTATGAATTAAATAAATGTTAAATCAGGTCACCTAATTGCCAAAACACCCACATTCCCTCCTTGGGAACTTTCCAAGTTTCCATTCGTTAAGGCAATTAAGTGAGTTAATTATGTAAAATCGTTTTCTCCATTACTTCAATTGGCTAAGTTAAGGAGTAGCACTTTCCCCTGTCTTTTGCCAATTTTCTACAAAAAACAGAAAACAAACAAAATAATAATTAATCAAAAGTAGAATAAGATCCGCAGATGATGATCTTCTTCGTAAGGAAACGCGATTTCGATGAGATAGTCATCGGAGGGCCGTTCGATACCGGTCTGTCCGATCATGCTTTCAAGACATCATTCACACATTAGCATTACTTCTTCACTTCTCATTAAAACTTTCTGTTCAGTGGTTACAGATGCTCCAAATATAATGATGTTCAAAATGTCCTTCAAATGTCATTTCACTCAGTCATCATTCTCTCAAAGGAAAATTTAAGAGATGCCTCATGGTTTTTTTTTTTTTTTTTTTTTTTTTTGGCATCTATGTTGGTGATTAGGATGATTATTATAACTTGTACACTTGATAATGAGCGCAATATTTTTGGAATAATCTCCATATTTACAATAATTTGCATATAAAATCCAATGTTTAGCAAAACTCTGTTCTCTAACTCTCCAACAACCAGAAAAAATCAGCATTAAACAGCTTTTTCACCCAAAACTAAAAAATTTATTCCGCAAAAATCAAAAAGTAAAACTAGATTAACTCAAAAATCTCCGTATATACTCTAAGCAGAAATAAAGTAATTAAAAAGAAAGACACTCGCTTCGGATCCTCTTCATTCGTAATCCTCTCATTTGTAATCCTCTCATCCCACGCACACACAGAAACAGGTGTACTGGGGTATCTGACAGTTCTTTTAGGTGGATCACTTTTTCTCTCAGCATTGTCCATGTGATCACCTTTTTAGGAAATAGGGTACCTTTGAGCATTTGGGTAGGCTTTAGGCAGGATAGGCAAGGTCAAAAGGTTGTGGCGGTTGTAGAGTTGTTTGGCACCGGTGGCTTCAGCATCATCCGGGTGACTTTCAGGAACCATCGCCATGGGTGACCTTTTTAGCAGTGACATGGGAATACGGGAGTCAGGAAATCTTTCGGGAACCCTCAGGAACCTCCAGGTGTCTCATCAGACGATCTCTTGTTGACTGCTACCGCGACTGCATCCATGTTTCTCAGGAAGCCTTTCAGCCTTTGCTCAAGTCCCTCAGGATTCAAGCTAATAGAATGAATGCTAGGTTTCTTTGCACTCATTTTCTGAATAGCACAGATAGTGGTTCTGCACTCCTAAGAGTCTTTAGAGTTCATAACCACATTGTCCATTGTCTCCACTCTAAAAATTGTCCATTCAATGTGGAGACTTTCTCTGGTTTTCAGCCAAAAATTCTCTCGTGAGTGTCATAAAAAACGCAAAGTATTAGATATCTACAAAATCAAAAAGTACTAAGAAATATCAATCAAATAAAACAATCGACTTATTAAAAAAGTAATAAAACTAAGGGCTAGAAAAACAGGCAAGCGCTATCGCAAAAAAACTATTGAAATAAAAGATTGAAAACAACAAATTTGGGTTACCATGCTGCCTTCATACCAATCTTAAAAGTTGGCAGTGAACCGGAAAAAAAGAGTTTCATGATTTTTTAGGTTCTATCTTTGATTCTACATAAACAACTTTATTTTTGATTTACACTCTCAGAAATACTTTATTTAAAAACCTTAATCGTACTCCATCATTATTTTATATATTCTTTTTATAATGCTCACATACTCATATTCAATTCAATAACAGTTCAAAATGTCATCTTGTTTTTATTCTTTAGCACTTAAAAATACGCTCATTATTAGTGAAAAATAAATCTTAGATACTAGGAGAAGAAGCTCTCATCACACAAGTTCTCCTTATGATTGGCAAAGACACAAGGTTTCAAAAATACACTTTTACTTCTTATCTAAATAAAGAATCAGACAGTGCTAAATATGTGGATCAACAAAAGTGAACTTTCTCTTTAATGTTTCTACTGATCTCAAAGGATATCATTCTGGTCGGTTGAAAGGAATCCTTCATTCACAGGACCTAGAGGGGATGCCTCTTCTCTCTCCGAGCATTCACGTTGTCATGGAGTTCACTCAGTTTTGTTCAAACAATCATTCTTTCTATAATCAAGACAAATAAAATTAATATCCAACAGTGGAGTGAGAATCACTCATTCCTCCATTCTCCTTTCAGTCGCTTTCATGCACATATAAGACAGACATCCTAGCTGAGGATAATGTTACATGCATGTGTCCACTTCGTCGCAAAGTAGTGAACCAAGCTCTTCCTCAGTCGCAGCAAGATCCTTTCCTAAGTTTAGGGTAATATCAATAAATCTGTCGCTTGTATTTTGGTACATCATCCTAGTCATACTATTTTCGATAGCTTTTTGAATGAGTCCTCGAACGCAGGGTATCACGCAGCATCCCATGATTGCGATAATGGCAAGTGCAACAACTATAGTAATTGCTATTGAGGAAATAATCTTTCCCCATTTTCCAAACCATCTTTCCATCATTTTACCAAATGGATCTTCTCTGTCAGTGTTTCTCTTCAGTTCCAGGGATAACCTTTTCAGTCCGTTTAGTGCGTTAGTAACTGACCCATCGATTTCGGTATTTTGAGGGTATGGCAGTACAGCATTCGGTTCCAAACAGAATACAAACTCCTCCTTCTTTTGCAAGTAGCATATCTAGAGCTATTCGATTTTGTCTTGTCATGATAGAATTTTGTCTAATTGGTCTTTATTCCTCCAATAGCTTGGATGGAGAGGTTAACAAATCTCTGCTGGTTGTAGTACAAATAGTTAATCCATGCCTACATTTTGTTAATTGTCTTTATATGCTCTAACGTTAGGTGGAACCATTGGTTGAGTTATCGGGTACTTTTGTGCTATTTCTTGGCAAATAAATGGTAAAGGATCTTGTGCTCTAAAAAGCAGTGCTAGACATCTTAATTCTTGAAAGTCTGTTACTCTGACAGGTGTAGTTGTTAATAGGGGGTTTGCCGTTGCACAAATAATGCAGTCACTAATGTTTAAGGATTTAGCCGTATAGGAGATCCATTCTAGCCATTCATTTCTACCTATAAATCCTGTTTCAATAGCAAATAATTCTTCAATTGAACTGGCTTTGATAACATCTGCTCTAATTTCTTCAGTTTCAACGTACGGGGAAGTTGGTCCAATTGTCTTAGTGGTTGTGCCGTTATGCTCTTTAACTTTAACGTAAAATGATCCCACAGGGTCCCATCCATCAATTGACGCACCCACTACATAGTAGTTTTCATCACTTTCAAGGGCATCTTTTAAAGTTATCATTAATCCATTACACTTAAACTGTTCGCATTGGCTTCCTTGGTTGGGCATTTTAATGAGACTCAGTCGCTGAAATAGAGTTTTTCCCTTGCTCACAGTTTCCGGATTGGTTGTCTTTGGTGGCGGTTCAATAGCCCAGCTTGGATCAGTAGACCATCCTACTAGACTCCAAGATGAACATGTCATGTCTCTAGCTCCACTATCTTCCTTGATTGGGGCTGTACAAATATACATCTTAGCACGTTGGTACATATTATGGTGTCCTACACATTTGGCTAATCTACAAAAATCAATTCTCCAGGTTGTGGTAGCTCCTTTTGGTGCAATAAACAGTTTGGAAGTTTGAGCTTCTCCTTTCCAAGCATTCATAATTAAAATGAGAAGCACACAGACCCATCTTAACACAGACATCTTTCTGTTTTAATTCCGATTTGTACCTTAGAACGGTTTTAATCAGCTCTGGAGTGGTAGACTCAATAGGGGCTGGAGCAGTCTCGATCCGCCTCAAGTCTAAGTGGAACACAGGAATACTCTTATCCCAGGTTCTCAGAATCTCCAGTCGAAAGTAATCTGTAAGCAAAAATTCAACACAAAAACGGTACGTTTCATGGTTATTTGTCTATCTGGATGTCTGGATTTATTTCAAATAATTTACTCCTTCACAGGGTCATCTGCAATTTTATCACTTGTTGGAAAGGTCTCATTAAGATTTCTTACTTTCAGGCAGTGAGATATATGATACCACAGGTTGGATCCCTTCACCCTTACAGCAGTAGGTGTGGCTTGGGTGACCTCATCCGAACCCTCTCTTCTCGGTTGATCCCACTTTCTCTTAAAAATGTTTATGAACACGTGATCTCCAACTGATATAGGACCTGGTCGTCCAGACTCCTCAGGAGAACACCTTGGTCGACTCTCAGCCTGTAAAACATGCTGATGATTCTTTTACCAACAATCAGATATATTTGTCAATATCATTTCTCAGATCATTCAAATTGTCACAGCTAATAAATTCTCTATCAGGTCGAGGCATCGCTCTTCCTGTCACCATTTCATGGGGGGTTAATTTGGTTTCACGATTTGTGCTGTTCCTGATGCTGAATAATGCAATGGGTAAAGCTTTTGTCCAATTGAGCCCGGTTTTTGCACAAATTTTAGAAAGCTTTCCCTTTAAAGTCTGATTCATTCTTTCACACTTTCCTTGGCTGGCAGGGTGGTACACAGAACCATACTTCAAATCAATTTGCAACCTCTTACACATCAATTTCATAACAACCGCTATGAAACCCGGTCCATTATCACACTGTATCTGCGACGGGATACCAAATCTCGGAAATACCTCTCTCGTCAAGGCATTCACTACAGAGTCTCCACTCTGACACTTTACCGCGAAAGCTTCTACCCAGCCGCTAAATCGGCAAACAATTGTTAAAATATATCTCTTTCCACTAACAACCTTGATCATGTCTATAAAGTCAATGACTATGCTTACAAAGGGTCGGAAAAGTTCTGATTATATGTGGAGCACTATTGATGTTTCTGACCATACACGTTTCACATTTCTCTAGAAAGTTGTTTACTTTAGTTTGAAGATGCGGAAACCAAAGATTTAGTTGTCTAATGATAACATCTATCATTTCTCTTCGGTTGTGGTGCGCTGTACCATGAGCATGTAATAGTACCATTTGTTCTGCACTCTCTGGTATTATCAATTGACCTTGAAGTGTTGTCCAAATTCCTTCTTTTGATTTAATCCCTCCTTTGAGGTTCCAGTCTAATGTTTCTTGTACACTAGCACTTGATTGCATTTCACAAAATTTTCAAAATCCCATTCACCTTTTAGTTCAACTGCTTCGTTTTTCTTTTGCTGTCGAGTTACAACCGGCATTTCAGTAATAATCTCTTGCATCGCTGCTTGTTTGGCTGCTGAGTCTGCAAAATTATTTCCAATTGTTTCTACACTTTGATCTCTTTTGTGTGCATCACATTTGACTATACTTAGCTTTTTTGGTGTTTGACAGGCTTCAATCAATGCTTTAATTTCTGTTTCATGAATAATAGGTTTACCATTTGTTTTCTTATACCCATTATTGTGCCAAATTTTTCCATAGTAATGAGCTACCGAATAACCATAGGCAGAGTCTGTAAAGATCGTTCCTTCTTGGTTATCTAAGATGTTACAAGCTTCTGTTAATGCCATAATTTCTGCTCTTTGTGCTGACATTATACCTTGAGTGACTTTTATTTCTCTGATGGTGTTAAATTTTAATGGATCTTTGTTCTCAAGTTCTACCACAGAAAAACCCATTTGGCTCTTGCCTGCATCGTTCTTAAAACACAAACCATCTACAAAAGAATTCTTCCTTCCTCTAAGGGTTCAGCTGATAAGTCTGGTCTTATCTTCATGTCCACAGTCCCTGAAATTTCACAGCAGTGTGGCTCTCCCTGTTGGCAAAATAACAGTTTTTCTGCTTCATTTTTTGTTTTGAGTACCTTTACAGTCAAGTTTACTTTTTCAAGTAGTTCCAAATATTTCATTCTTCTTCCTACTGACAGATTAAATCTGTTTTGTTCCAAAATTCCTACAACTTCATGGGTTGATCTTATTTCTACTGGGGCACTTAAAACTATTTTTGAACATTTTGAATAAGCCCAAAATACTGCTTCAAGATTTTTCTCACAGTCTGTGAAATTGTCCATTCCACTAAGGAAAGTTGAATACCATCCTAGCGGTCTTTGTTTTGTACCTTCTTTTTGATGTAAAATAGCTGTTGCTAATCCTCCCTTTCCTAATGCAACATCTAATAAAAAAGGTTTGTTGTAATTTGGATTTGACAGTTTTGTTGCAACGATCACTTCTTTTTTAAGTCGGTCAAATTCTTTTGAAGCTTCTTCAGTCCATTTTAAAGTTGCATTTAGTTGTTTAACTCTTGCATCTCTCATTAGTTGTCTCATTAGTTTGCATTTGTCTGCATACTCTAATGAATTCACTGCAGTAGTCTGTTTTTCCTAAAAATCCTAACGTTTGTCCATTTAATTGTATCGTTTAGAAATTTGTTAATTATTTTACAGTCTGCATTTATTTTATCTATAATTAATCTCGTTATTTTTAACAGTTCTGATCATTTTTACTTTATGTTTACCATCTGCTGATTTAACACATTTAAATAATTCTACCAATTTACAACACTCATTCTACAGTTTCCAAAACCACCCACTACAATTGTTTATTCAGTTACAATTTGGATTGTAATTTCAGGTTTAACTTTTAAGTAATTGAACTTTAATTTTCATCATTAAAATTTATTTTTAAGATTCTACATTTTGAAAAAGTATCTCAATAATCAATTTCACTTTGCAGTGCTTCATTTCTCATCCAAGTTCTATTATCTATCTGTGCTTTACTTTATGTGTTTGAGTTTCTCTTCTAAGAGAGCACGTCAAGGCGGGGTGAACTTATCAGTCTCTGCGTTATTTTGTCTAGGCTTTCTCACACATTCAAACATTCTAGTTACTCATCTCACATCACAAGTTCCTTGCTTACACACACATACAATTTGCCATCTTCATAATTTTTTCTCAAACATTCTAGTTGCTTTTCCTCATTCTATCAATTCAACCTCTGTTTCTTCTATCTGCACAAACATAGCACACATGTCCATCAACATTGTACATCTCCATCCATTATCCAACACAACAACTTTCTCTTGCTTTCTTTTTGAGATTTGCTCTATCAATTTATGTCTTGTCTCAATTATTTTTAGAGTTTTGCCTGCATTTTTCCTTATTATTAGCCATTTTTTCAAATTTTTGATTTTCTCTGTGTCCCAACTACCTTCTTTTGGCCACGAAAGATCTACAGATTTGTCTTTTCTCAATTTGTTTTGGATTTTTTCAGACCAGCGTCTAAGTTTTACTCCTGCAGTTGAGTCTTTCATTTTTATCCACTGTATTGGGGTTAGTGAAACATTAACCTCAAACCTGTTTACAGCCGCAGTTGCCATTGGTGATAAGAGCCTGCTCAGAAGACCAAGTCTTCGCTCTCGTTAATGGGAATTATTTAATTCAAGGTTTTTTCCTTTTTCTTCAAAGCTAGTTACTTTTAAATGGTCTTTATTTCTTTTCCGGTCGTTAACAGTTTTCCCAAGATTAGATGCTTTTAGTTTTAAAGTAATAATATTATTGTCTAATGTTGGACTTTAGAAGGCGTCCATTGCATGTTCAAAATGACCAAGAGACAGATTGCCAACTGATCGAATTTAATTGACTTCAGCAGGGAGAAATCAACAGCAGTTTACAGTGCACTGGAGAAACTCTAAACAGCTTCTGAGTCCGTTTTCCAAAATCCTAGCTCTTTATTTCCTCTCAAGCCGTTTCTGGGGAAACGAAACCAGGTGTTATTTCTCGTCCCCGCGACTGGTACAAGACTCCTCTGACGTAGGATGGTCAGCTCCCTGCCTGGTACAGGATGGTTCCTGTGTTCTTCTTATCTGCTCAAAACAGGATGTGCTATGGCCTTCAGACACACAAAAAGGCTCACAAACCTTCATGAATCTCTTCTTATTTAACTCTTCAGTTTTTCTTAATCAGAATTTAAAAGGTAAAAAGTTGGTTAGCAAAATAAGTACTTTTAAATATATAAAAGGTAAAATATAAATCCCACAAATCCCTCTCTTGGCCTCTGAAAGAGGCCACAATTCAAAACATAGACAGAGTAAAATGCATCCTAAACTATCTTCATACTATCTTAAGCCTGACACATTTGCTGGTGCGTCCGAGAGTGCTCGGGTCGAAAAACCTCCGTGAGGGAAAAAGACACCCGAGCGACCCCCTAGTTGGCTTGTGGGCGATCACTCTTAGGCTCTCTCGTCCACACCAGATCTATACACAAAAATAGAAACAAAAGACTGCGCTAAAACCTATCTGCTAAAGCATCCTTACTACCAGAGTGCCCAGAGAGGGTTGGAAAACCCTTGTGTGCCCAATTGACCCCCAAGTTCAGCTAATCTAAACATCACACATGATTTCACCTTAGATTTTAACATTACTATCAAATTAATAACACAATAATTTTGATCCAGGATCTGAAATAAAGCAGAATTAATGGAAAAGATAGCAGAAAGAAACAAACACACAATACAGTTTTTTCTTGTCTTGAGAAAATAAATGACATTTACTCATACAGCAACCAAAGTAATAAGTAAAAGTATTCTAAACACCATAAAAATTAATAAATGAGTCATAAGAAAATTAAATGAATCATAAGAAAATGAATCATAAGAAAATTTAATTAACTTAATAAAAAATAAGAAAATTAATCATAACACTAGTCAACATTTTAAGAGAAAAACTTAAATCAACAAAAAATTTAAGAAGGGGAAAAAACAAAATCAAAATTTGATATTACTCCAAAGAATAAATTGAGATGTTTTTCTTTTTACATCTCCTCCTCCCCCATTTGCTCAATCCTTTAGTCACATTTGGTTTCTTCACTTCTCGTTTGGGTCTGATTAGGGTCTGATTAGATCTGTGCACCACAACTGTGATGTTTCTGTTGGTTTCTAGATCATGACTTTTTCCTACAGTGTTAACCCCCTACTATTAGCACTGCAATTATTCCAATGAGAATCATTCATTTCCAATTTTCCCACAATTTTCTCCTCTCGACCCGCATCTTTGCTGTCGTTCTTCTACTACTGCTATTATTACTTCTTTTTTAAGTTGGTCAAATTCTTTTGAAGCTTCTTCAGTCCCTTTTACAGGTGCATTTAGTTGTTTGATTCCTGCATCTCTCATGAGTTGTCTCATTAGTTAACATTTTTCTGCATACTCTGTGATTATATTCACTGCAGCAGCCTGTTGTTCCTAAAAACCCTAACATTTTCCATTTAATTTTATCATTTAGAAATTTGTTAATTATTTTACAGTCCACATTTATTTTATCTATAATTAATCTTGTTATTTTTTATCAGTTCTGAACATTTTTACTTTATGTTTACCATCTGTTGATTTAACACATTTAATGAATTCTACCAATTTAACAAAACTCATTCTAGAGTTTCCAAAACCACAACCTACAATTGTTTATTCAGTTACAATTTGGATTGTAATTTCAGGTTTAACTTTTAAGTAATTTAACTTAAATTATCATCATTAAAGTTTATTTTTCAGATTCTACATTTAGAAATATTATCTCAATAATCAATTTTCACTTTGAAGTGCTTAATTTTTCATCTAAGTTCTATAGTCTATCTTTGCTTTACTTTGTGTGTTTGAGTTTCTCTTCCAAGAGAGCGTATAAAGGCTGGGTGAACTTATCAGTCTCTGCGTTATTTTGTCTAGGCTTTCTCACACATTCAAACATTTTAGTTACTCATCTTCATCATTATTTTTTTTTTTATTCACAAACATGTTCTATCAATTCAGCCTCTGTTTCTTCTATCTGCACAAACACAGCACACATGTCCAACACAACAACTTTCTCCTGCTTTCTGTCTTTGGCTTTTTCAGCATGCAGTTTAGACTGCTTTCAAAATCTTGATATGTTGGGAGATCTCGTCCAGATGTTTTAGTTACTAGGTGAAAAACAAGCCTGTCTACTTCGTGTGTTACAGCACATTCACCTTTTCTTTTCTTTTGGACCTCTACTTTCTCAACTCCGTATTTTTCTCTAAATCTTTTTGCAATTCCTGCTCCGAAGGCACAGTCTGCGCTTACACAGTGTGCTACTGGTTCTCTACTAGGAGCAGTAAAGAGATCTCCCACTCTGTGAACAATCTGTAAAGCCTGTTGAGGGAATTTTTTTTGTCAAAATGTTCGTCACTCACGTGTCCTGTTGTTTCCTGGTCCTCTTCGGGTATTTTCTTCTTCTTGTGTATGTGTATGTGTTTGTGTATTACCTGTTGAAGTCTAAGATGATCCTCTATTCTCCCTCTCTTGGACCTTAGAAGTAAGGTCCACACTTGTGTCTTCCAATGATCGTGATGTGGGCAGCACTGGCTGAGGTGATACCAGGTGTCACCCTTTCCTTCAATCCTACTTCCCATAGCCTTCTCAAAATGCTTTCTGTCGCTTCCATACCGGTTTCTGGGGTCGGTGCTGCTAGAAGTAGATCATCTTCATACATAATATCATAATAGTGATTTAAACTCAATATGATCTCACTCCTGGATCTTCGTTTTCTCCTTCAATCTGAAAAATCCTCATCAAACAATCACAACACAAATTAGGCAACGATTCAACACACACTGCTCCCGCCATCTGCAACAAAAACAAAACTGAATTGTCAGTGAAATGTTTATTAGCGTCATTTTGCCAGTAAAACACCACCTTTTCCCATGTCTCCAGCATCTGTAACAAAGTGATCACAGATTTCAGTTCTTGAAACATTTCCTTCTTCTCACTCCATAATCTTTGTTCATTATGGAATCTAATAGTTGATTGATAAGTTACCATTTACAGCTCATCCAAGAACTTCATAAGACATCATAGACCCCTGTTTTCTCTTCTCAAAGTGAACCTGAATTTTTTCATCTTGTCAAGATTCATGACACCTCATTTACATTTTTTCTCTCTTCAATTATCAGGTTTGTTCTGCAACAAAAAACAACCAAATTCTAACTAAACTATTCTAAACTATCGCTAACCCCATCAGTCCTAAAAGAAAATTCACAACAACCTCGACACCTGATGTGTAAAAGCATAGGATTCATCTCAGAGTAACAAAGAATAAAAAATAATAATAAAAGAAAATAATAAAACACACACAGTATGCCCCGTCGACACACTTTCAAAAAAATTGGGGGAAAAAATGAAAAAGTCAATGGCCAGATTTTCCACAAAAATGCTAAAAAATATATATATATATATTTTTTTTATTCCCTGCAGAAGCAATGTACATTGGTTAGGTTAGACACACTTCATTCAATCTCATTCATCACAAACAATCATCTCCCCAGATTTGGCTAAATGTTACACTTTATTTTTCTATTAAGTGTTTTAAAGGCCTCTGTTTTTAGATATTGCCATTGTTTACCCTTTTATTCTCTTATAATTATCAATTTGTCACTGCAAGTTGAATAATAATTTCTCTATATTGTTTTAGGAAATGTCTTCACTGTATAGTCATTTTTCAAGTCCACATTAGTCTCTATTCTCAATTAGCATCTTCACAAGACCGTCCAGTTTCAGTCCGTCCACAAGCAACACTCGTTCTTCATTGTTTATTATTCAGTCTTAAGTCAGGTATCCATTCAAGATCTCGCATTGAATAAACATTCACATAAAATGGCACACTACGTGCTCCTCTGTTACCGTTAACACTGTGACCAATCAGAAATACCAGTAAATATCATGAATGTTTAAATGTTTAGTCAATGAAAATCCCAAAATAGATTCCTCTAACATGAAAGGTTGGAGTTGGGTTTCAAAATTCTAATAATTTCCCCTTTTCATTATATATATAAAAAACTCATAGTTGATCATTCTCATTCATAAAACCCCCAAGTCACTTTAATTATTTGTCTCTGAATGAGTTGTATTCGTTTAAATCAATTCCCTGTTTTCATTTCCCCCAAAAAATCATCACCATAAATATAGGGATGTCATAAGCAACAGAAGTCTTCGGACTTCACATTAGTCATTTTAGTGTATTAGTATTTCAATTCTTCATAAACAAGAGTGGTTTGGTTACTGTCAGTCCATCTTAATATCAATCTGTCACACATAGACGCATTATAATGAGTCAGAGTATTATAAAAAACCTCTGCAATTCTTGTAGAACTCATTACATTAGTCTAGATGACATCAATCTACACCCAATATAATTAGATGACAATTCTTTTTTTTTTTTTTTTTTTAGTTAAGAATTAAAAATTTCAACACGTTTATGTTATATTTTTTTATTTTGCAAAATCAATATCAGTTGATTTAATTTTCCTTTCAATGGATCCGATTATTTTCAGTCTAAAAGTTATTTGTTTTAAAGTCAATACAATTTAGAATTTATTTCTTTTACATTCCCACAATCCCTTTGGACGTCAGAAACCAGTCACTCAACTTCTCACTGAAGTTCATAAAATAAATCCTATTCTATCTGTTTGCACCCAAATCAACCTAAATTTTACTTTGAACTTCACTCATGGTTTAAGTTTGATAAATGCATATGCTCAGCAGAGTTTTACAGGTTTCAGTAATCCTAATGATTACAAACTCATTTCAACTATGTTAGTTTGTTAGTATAAAAGTACCTAATGTTGTAGCCATTTTCCGCTTCTCAGCTCCGAAGCCTTCATGATTCTGAACCATTCTGAGAGAGATCAGGAGATGATTGATGAAGGTCTTTGATGATGTCTTTGTCAGACGAGTGATTTGCACAGTTGATTGTCTCCTCCTCAGATCTGACCCCTCTCCTCTCCGTTTCCTCTTCTCTCTTCCACACCTCCTCGTGAGATGCATCCTTCCTCATTTTCCCTCAAGCTGCTCACTCCAGGCCATAAACTCCTAATGGACTTACAGGATAGTGCGTGAAAAACAGTCTCTGTAACAAGAACAAGCTACGCCATCCCAATGTCACAGTCTGCTCCACCCCTCCTTGGGTGCACCACCATGTTTGTGTAGGTGGGGGGAAAAATAGAATGGTACTTGTATCAGAAGATCCGTTCGCATGCAGATGATGTTTGCATACGCAGATAAGGCCAGAAGCCTGTGCAGTCTATGGGGCAGATCTGAACACGGCCATGATGATTCTAGGTGCTTGAAGAACTCCATCATCTCCACTCTCAGAAGGCCATCCGCATGCTTTGAACTCAGAATTGATCAAGATCTCATTCAAAATAAACAAAACAAACAAGTTAGTTCTTATTCAGATTTTATCTTGGGTTGGAACATCAAACTCTGCTTTGATTAAGTTGCACACAAAATAATTCCCCAATCAACTTAATGTTTCAATTTCCTTTCAATTAGGGTGCAATTATTTATTTATATATTTATATATATATTAGTATTATTTATTTTATTTATTATTATTATTATTTATTTATTTATTTATTTTTAAACAAAAGTCCCTCTATCTAAAATAATTCTCTTAGGGAAGAACCACAACCTTTCAATTAAACACACTAAGTCAATTGAATTTATGCAAAAAGGAAAAGTCACCTCAAAGAGTCAAATTATATGTCTTTAACATAACTATTATGAATTTTCATGTCTACATTAGCAAGATTGTGTCTTCTATAGCATGTTTGATTTGTCTTTTACTAAATTTAATTCAGCATCAAAGCAGTTAGTTTAATTTATTTTCCTTTTACTTTTTTACTTTTTAAGTCTTAACCTCTAGTTTATTTTCCCCAATTTGTAGATGTATAATTAATTATGTAGCAATAATTTACTTCCACAAATTTAATCAAAGTTGTTTGATAGATTTATTTTATGCTTGTTCTAATTTATAATTTTTATAATTTAGTAACTAAATATTAATGTTTAAGCTTAATGCTTCTGAAATTTAATAATTTTCCCCAGTGTTATTAGGAAAGTACATCCCCCTGCATTCAACCACTAGATGTCACTCTCACACATTCACAGATTTCATCACACATATGTGTCATATGCAATGAAAAGCTGGGCTTTTAACTTATTCGCATGCGCTATAACACATAAAAATATGTGTAGTTGCAACCAAGCTTCTCTTTTTTATTGGCTCAAAAATTTTCTATTATCTCTTTTTTGGCAAGTCTCTAATTCTTGCTGGCGCGCTTTGATTTCCCTGGGTTCAACTTGGGTTATGATTTCACTCATATTTTCCATTGTTTCCCCAGAGTCACCTCAAAATCTTGTTCCTTCTCAAAATCCATGATTGTTTCTCAAATACAGTAGGTTTTATAATTTTAGAAACCCTATCTTTCCCTATTTAATGATTTTAATCCTTTCCCTATTCTTACCTACTGTTTAATTTAGCGTCTAATTAAATTTTTTATAGTGGGCACTCCCCACTACCCCGCAGACCGGAGGATTTCCACAATTTTCAACTTCCACCAATCCTCGTCAGAACTGGGGCTTTTGAAAACGGGTCTGCCCAATTTTCTTTCAATTGCCAAACACAGTTTACTACTCGTGAGATGTCCTCACAAAATACTTTTCACGAAGTATTTTCTTGACTCACTTTTCACGAAGTAGTCCCTTTATACTTATCACGAAGTATGTATACTTATCACGAAGTATTCTCTTTATACTTTTCACGAAGTATTTTCTTGACTCACTTTTCACGAAGTAGTCCCTTTATACTTATCACGAAGTATGTATACTTTTCACGAAGTATTCTCTTTATACTTTTCACGAAGTATTTTCTTTATACCTTTTACTTATCACGAAGTTTGCGCTAGGTATTTTGCTTATCACGAAGCTTAAATATCACAAATTATTTTCCTACCTCCACTGCTGATTTCTCCCTGCAGTCAAAAATTTGGAAACACGGAAAAGATCGCTTTTTCTCTTTAAACTTCACAATATGTATAAAATAATCGACGGTTCTATAGAGAAACCCCAATTCAACACTTGATTTAATGTAACCAATAGCAGAATTTAATTAAAAGGTTTCTGCTCACCTTTTGAAAGGGCGGCGCCGCCTCTGTGTGTTGAATTTGGGAATCTCCTCACATCCAGGAGTCTCTTAGAGTCATCACGTCGGAGGTCACCAATTTGTTGGACTTTAGAAGGCGTCCATTGCATGTTCAAAATGACCAAGAGACAGATTGCCAACTGATCGAATTTAATTGACTTCAGCAGGGAGAAATCAACAGCAGTTTACAGTGCACTGGAGAAACTCTAAACAGCTTCTGAGTCCGTTTTCCAAAATCCTAGCTCTTTATTTCCTCTCAAGCCGTTTCTGGGGAAACGAAACCAGGTGTTATTTCTCGTCCCCGCGACTGGTACAAGACTCCTCTGACGTAGGATGGTCAGCTCCCTGCCTGGTACAGGATGGTTCCTGTGTTCTTCTTATCTGCTCAAAACAGGATGTGCTATGGCCTTCAGACACACAAAAAGGCTCACAAACCTTCATGAATCTCTTCTTATTTAACTCTTCAGTTTTTCTTAATCAGAATTTAAAAGGTAAAAAGTTGGTTAGCAAAATAAGTACTTTTAAATATATAAAAGGTAAAATATAAATCCCACACTAACCACTATTTTTGTATCCCTTTGTAATAAAGTTTTCAAATAAACACTATCACCTCCGTCATTCAAGGACCTCCATGAGTATATCACTTCACGCTACCCTTGAGCGCGCTTCAGATCAAAATATCTGGCAACAACACTCTACCTTGAGCGTGCTCCAGATCAAAATATCTGGCAACCTTACGCTACCCTTGAGCGTACTTCAGACCAAATGTCTGGCATCAAAAACAAGCGCAAGTTTTCCGGAATAACTTCGCCTCCTCGGTAAGCTAACTATCCCGAAGGTATACTAAACAAATCCTAGTTTATTATATTATCACCCGATTCAGCAGCGCTGCGCAGTCACCGTGATCTGAGTCTCTTCTAATCTTATCTATTACCACACTCCATTATTATAAGTTTCAATTTGTTTAGTAGCTAATCGACACCCCCGACGACTAGACTTTCTCAAGTTCAATACTCATCCACTCTCAACATTTGTGTTAGCAGGTTATAAGTTCAATTTGGTTCAATGATTATTTTTAAAGTGCTCACTTTTTCATCAGTACCATCCTCTCAGCCTTTCCTCCTTCTGAATCAGACTTATTCTACTCAGATAATAAACAATACTAACCGAATTGTATTTTTAGTTTTAACTTATTTTTAATTATTTTAAGGGGTTTAAAAACAACCTGTTCTTTTTAATTCAGAGTCTTATTTTTACACACTTCTTTCAGAGTTAAGAGCTTTTTCCCAGAGCCAAAAACCTCATTTAATTCTAATCAAAAAACTGGAGAGACACATCACATTTCTTAACATTAACTAACACAGTAAGCATAAATAACAAAGAGTTATGCTTACCGATCCCAATGATGTGCGTTAGCTCCCAGTTACAGGGTGAGGTTGCTCTTTTGCTCTTTGCTCTCGAAGTGTTGTTGCTAGCTTCAGTGAAGCTCTGACAGCGGCTCCTGGCACCTCTTCAGCGTCAACGGCTGTGATCTCAGACTCTTGAATCCTGCCGACTACGCCATTTAATGTGGTTGTTTTCCCGCAATATAAAATACACTTTTGAAAATAAATTCAATAAAGACAGACTACGACTTTCAGTCCGATTTCTCTTTACTTTTCAGCACAAGATCTTTCAGGAAACAGCAATGTGATGGGTTACAGAACCTGGCTCGAAAACTGCACCTCCTTTGGTGTTTCATAGGCGCGGTATATATGCAGAAAGCTATCCTTGCAGATAAGTTTCACGTGGCAGATATTTTGTCTCTAGCTGCGTATCCCTATCAGAAAAGCGTCACTCCTTTTAAGTTAGACTGTCTTTTTCATGGACTCTAGCTTTTAAGGTCAGACTGTCTTTTTCATGGAGTCAGGTCCAATTTATGAATTAAATAAATGTTAAATCAGGTCACCTAATTGCCAAAACACCCACAAGATGTTATCAAATATTGACCTATCAGGCACACAGTACGACTGGTTATGATGGACGATCTTCCCAATGACCTTAGTCAGTCGAGAGGCTAATGTTTTGGAGAACAGCTTGCAGTCGGTGCACAGCAGGGAGACCGGGCGCCAGTTCTTCAGCAGGGTGAGGTCTCCCTTCTTGGGCAGCAGGGTGAGGACGGCTCTTCGACAGCTCAGCGGGAGTGATCCTCTCCGCAAACTGTCTCGTAGCACGTCCAGCACGTTCTGCCCCATCACGTCCCAGAAAGCCTTATAAAATTCGCAAGGGAGACCATCGATTCCTGGCGCCCTTCCGTTCTCCATTCCCTTGAGCGCCCCATAGACCTCCTCGAGGGTTATCTCCTCGTCCAGCTCTTTGGCCTCCGCCTCTGGGAGTTTAGGGAGGTCTATGAGGAAGGAGTCCTCCACTGCCTGCGCTCCAGACCACTCGCTGCTGTAGAGCTTCGAGTAGAAGCTTACTGTCTGCTGGCGTATCTCAGAGGGTTCGGATACGAGCTCCCCTGATTCGGTTTGCACAGCATGGATCAATCTTTTCTGTCCATTCTTCTGCTCTAGACCAAAAAAGAACTTTGACTGGGTGTCCATCTCCGCTGCGCTCCTGAAGCGCGAGCGGACCAGCGCCCCCTGTGCTGTGATGTCTAATAGATCATTCATTCTACCTTTTTTTATTTAGATTTCTTCAATGTGCCTGCCGTTCTCATGCGCTTCAAGCTGCTGTAGTTCTAGTATTTGATCTTCAAGGGCTCTTAAGGATCTGACGATGTCTCTGGTGACATTGAGAGTGTACTGCTGACAGAACTCTTTTATTTGTGCTTTAGCCACATCCCACCATAGCTGAAGTGAATTAAAAGCTGATTTTTCAGATTTAAAAACACTCCATAAAAAATTAAAAGACGCTTTAAAATTGTTATCTTCTAAAAGAGTGGTGTTAAAAATCCAGTAGGCACTCGAGGGCTTTATTTTCTCTCTCGTTAAAACACACTGAACCATACAATGATCAGAGATACCTACTGGAACAATAAAACATTTCTTAAAAAGTGTCTGCTGATGTTTAAAACCATAAAACCGGTCCAATCTTGCCATGGAGAGCACGTTCTCTCTGGCATGAAGCCATGTGTACTGTCTCTTGTTCAAATTAAAAGATCTCCAAATGTCATTGAGCTCATGCGTCTCCACCATCTCCTTCAGACGCTTCCGGGAGGCCATGTGAGGTTCAGCATGGTTCCGGTCAATAAAATCTGTTGTACAATTAAAATCACCACCTAAGATTAAAAGCTCTGCGGGTCACATTCTGCGAGAACATTGCTCAGCGTCTCTAAAAAGCCCATTCTCTCCGAGGCACTGGTGGGAGCGTACACACAGATAAAAACTAAAACCTCATTCTCATAAAACGTCTTCACTTTTAAAAGCCTCCCATTTAAAAACTCTTCAACAGAATAAGAACAGGGAATAAAAGAACGAGTAAAAAGCAAGGCTACACCACCGCTCAGCGTCGTTCCGTGGCTTAAAATCACCACCCCATCCCACTCCTCCACCCAGTCAGAAGCATTGCTGTCATCGCTGTGCGTCTCTTGAAGCATAGCTACGTCAATGCGTTTCTGCTTTAAAATTGTGAACAGCTTCAGTCTCTTGCTCTGCTCTCTTGCTCCGTTAATATTAAAACTCGCTATATTTATTCCAGCCATTAAAATGATGAAGAGGCTTAAAACCACTCTAAAAACAACACACATTAAGAACCCTCTAAAAAGACCAGCTCTTTCCTTATCAATGTCAGAATTTTCTTCAGTCGGGCGATTTCTTGGTCATCAAAAAACCCTTTTTTCCTGAAGAAATTAACATCATTCATGAACTGGAGAGTGTTGGGGAAGTACTCGGTGAGCACCACCCCTCGCTGGCCTTTAGTCTTCTCTAAAAAACTCTTTATCATTTCACCACTGTATTCATTTATTTCGCTTGGTTCTTGAGAGTCACCTGGGAAAGGTGACTCTTCCATCACTTCATCATCCTCTTTTTCTTCCTGATTTTTTCCTTTTTCTTCCTGATTACTTTCATTTTCTTCCTTTTTTAACTGTTTTTTCCCTTTCTGGCTGCTGGACTTTTTTCGTTTACCTTTCATCTCGACAGCAGACTCTTCGGCCATCTCCACGTCAGCGCTCTGCTCCGGCTCCGGAGCGTTCTCCAGAGTCTCCGAGCAGCCGCTCCGCGCCTCCGTTCCTGCCTCCGCCGGCGCAGGTGACCCTCCCGCCGCTCCGAGAGCCGCCGAGCTGCCGGCGAACGCTTCCCACTCGCTCTCGATCCGATTCTCGATCGATTTGTTCGCCGGCTCCGGATTCACCTTCTCCGGGCTCGGCTCCGCTTCAGCGGGGCTCTGGGCAGCGGGTTCCGCGGGGGTCCGGTTCTCTTCCGGGGCAGGCGCAGCAGCGGCACCGGAGCCTTCAGCGACCGGCTGAACCGCGGCCGCAGGGGGAACAGCCGCGGCCGGCTCAGCCGCCTCCTGCTCCGGCTGCTCAGAAGCCCCAGAGCCGCTCCGCTGCTCGGGACAGACTCTGGCCAGGTGACCGATAGAGTTACATTTAAAACATTTCATCTCGGTATCTGACGACACAAACACATTGTACGCATGACCATCATAATAAAACTTAAAAACAGTGTTGACCTCCTCCACTCCTTCCTTTAAAACCATAAAAACAGACCTTCTACAAGACACCAGGTGCTTGATCAGGGGGGACTTACAGCCCAGGGGGATCTTCTTAATCGGGGATACAGTTCTCCCGTACTGCACGAGCTCTCGGTTAATCAACTCGTCGGGAATAAAAGGAGGAACATTGGATAATAAAATCTTTTTTGCTGGGGAACTGAGGGGGGACACCGCTACCTGAGCATTCTTGATCACCACACCCGTCAGAGAGAGAGAGAGAGAGAGAGAGAGAGAGAGACCTTCAACATTCTTTTATTCACAATTGAGTTTACAATCACCATTTAACCTTACATTTTTACACCATTAAAAAGGTTAATAAACATAATTACAACCCAAATGCTCTTAGAAACACCAAATAAGTTTTTCTTCTTCCACTGTACACAAAACCTCAAGATGACACCATTTCCTTTGAAAACCTAAAACATCATTTAACTCCTTATAAAAATTAAAATCAATCACAATTCTGGCTTTAAGAAGAGATCTAAAAACTTGCACCAGATCAACGTCCACATCTTTGTTCAGTCTTTGTTTTCTGCTTAAATACACCGCCAGCTTTGCTCGTCCCAGAATAAAGTTCAGTAGTTGAAACAAAACACATTTTTCTCGTGAATACTTAAAACCAACAATAAAAGTTTCAGGATAAAACTCCACATTGAACCTTTCACACAACCGCTGCACTGCGTGGAATAACGGTTTAAGCCTTTCACAAAACATGAACGCGTGGAAAACTGTTTCCCTCTGAGTGCAAAAAGGACAGGTGGCGCTACAACTGGCATCCATCCTCCACCTGACAGCGTTTACTGCTACCGCTCCATGAAGGACGCGCCGCTGCAGGTCTCCTGTCCTCCTCGGCAATGGTGGCTTATACAAAACTCTCCACTCAGGCTTCACATCTTCAGAGAGTTTTAACACTGAGCGCCATGGCGTATCCCATCGTCTGTCCAGATCTTTTTTATTCAACGCAAGCACACACATTCTGTACAGATCTTTTCCTGAACTGGAAAATAAGTCTACCAGCTGAGACTCAGCTCTGTTTAACAAAGCACCAGAGCACTCTGCGAGGTGTACTTTAATGATCACACGAGGAAAGAGCTCGTCTTCATCGGGACTGACTCTCCCTGTAAAGAACTCCTCCAGCAACAAACGTTCATCACCAGACAATATCTCTTTCATTTTACATAAAAAGTGCTCCACTGTTCGTAAGGAGGTAACCCCCAATTTTTCTCTGAGGGCTTCAGTGTTTTTAAAATACGCTCCAGTCACTGCCAGCAGGTGCTTTAACACCACGATCCCCGAGTCTCTCAGTCCCTCGCTGAACCCTGACGGAGAGACGTCCAGCCTGGCGTCCCCCATCAGAAGCTCCTGCAGCAGCCAGTGCATCGAGTGAACGTTCTCAGTCTATTTGATCTGAAACAAACTCCACACTTTAAACAGTCTCTGATAAAAGGGTGCTAACAAAGTCAAGTTCAGGCATTTAGGATCCATTAAAAACAGAGATTTATCTAAACACAAGCCGTTTACAGATCTTCAAATAGCACAGGCAGCTGCCCTCCAGCTCGCATGAGCAGGACCGTCCAGAAGTCTCTGAAGAAACTGCAGACGGAACGCAGCGATCCTACTCTGCAGGTGAATTAAACCTTGTCCGCCCTCATCTCTTGGCAAAGATAACACACTCTGTTGAACCCAGTGATGCCCGTCCCAGAAAAACTCAACAAATATTTTCCTGATTTCATTGATCATAGATTCTGGGGGTTCAACACATGCAACTTTGTGCCATAAAAGAGAAGCAACCATGTTATTAATGACCAGCGTTCTGCCTCTATACGACATATTTGGCAGAAGCCACTTCCATCGGTCCAGACGACCTTTAATTTTCTGCACCGCACCTTCCCAGTTTTTATCAACAGTGACAACATTCCCGAGAAACACTCCCAGATACTTCAAGCCTCCTCTGCTCCAGCATAGACCCTCAGGAAGAGCCGGCCTCTCGGCTCCCCAGTCACCAATCAACAGGGCTTCGCTTTTATTCCAGTTAACTTTGGCTGATGACCACCTTCCAAATTCAACTAACAACTGAGATAGAACCTCAATATCTCTTTGGTTAGTTACCAGAGCGACCAGGTTATCAGCATAGGCCGATAGATGAAGAACAGGGCCTTTGGGGATCTTCAAGCCCCGCAGGCTCCTCCTGATCTGCTGGAGCAGAGGTTCTATGGTCAGAGAATACAACATTCCAGAGAGAGAGCATCCCTGACGGATACCTCTCTCCACCTTGAAGGGAGTGCATAAGCCACCATTGACTTTGATTAAACTCTCAATGTCACAATAGAGGGACTTGATCATGAATAAAAACGTCTCATTAAAACCAAACGCTAAAAGTGTGTTCCATAAATAATCATGTTCTAAACTATCAAAGGCTTTCTCCTGATCTAGAGAGAGCAAACCACACGTGATGTTAAATAAATCACATACTTTCAAAAGATCTCTGATAAAAGAAATGTTGTCAATAATAGTTCTCTTTGGGACACAGTACGACTGGTCCGGGTGGATCACCTCGTTCATCACTTTCGCTGTTCTAATGGCCAAGGTTTTCGATAATAGCTTGTAATCGCTACACAATAGAGAGACAGGTCTCCAGTTCTTGACCTCAGTCAGGTCTCCTTTTTTTGGTAGAAGGACTAGAACCGCTCGTCGACAGCTCAACGGCAAACGACCCTTCCTCAAACTATCGTTTAGCACCTCCAGCAGATCTTCTCCTAACACATCCCAGAGAGCTTTGAGAAGATCCACCGGGATCCCGTCTATCCCTGGAGCCCTGCCCGACTGCATACTCTGCAGAGCTTCATGAAGTTCTTTCAGCGTGATGTTCTTTTTTAGCTCATCATTCGACTCTTTTGAGATCTTCTGCAGATTTTTGAGAAAGAAATTATCATGCTGATCTTTAACGCACTCACTCTTGTACAGAGTCTGATAGAAGCCCACGACCTCCCGCCGTATATCTTTGGGGTCCGTCAACAACTCCCCAGCTTCTGCTTTAACAGCATGAATGGTTTTCCTAGCCCCATTCCTTCTCTCATGACTAAAGAAGAACTTTGAAGGGATGTCCATCTGATCAAGGTACATAAACCTAGCCCGGACCAGAGCCCCCTGTGTTTTGAAATCTATTAGGTCTTTTAACTCAGTTTTTTTTCTATAAAGTGCTTCAATACACCTGTTATCACTTGAGGTCTCTGTCAGAGATTCTAGGTCTGATATTTCCTTCTCGAGCGCTTCTAACGAACGCGTCCGGTCTCTTGTGACATTGCTAGAGTACTGCTGTGAGAACTGTTTCATCTGAGCTTTCCCGTAATCCCACCATTGCTGCAGATTCACAAAAGAACACTTGCTTTTTCTAAAACCTTCCCAAAAATATTGAAATGCATCCATGAATAAATTATCGTTCAACAAACATGTGTTATAATGCCAATAAGCACTCTTAAAATGCATACAATTGATTAAAACTTTACAGGCCACCGTACTGTGATCAGAGAAGCCCAGAGGAGAGATGGAACACTTCAGCATCACATTCAGGTGATTTTTGAAACAATAAAATCGATCCAGTCTGGCTAGACTCAACCTGCTTTCTCTCACATGCGCCCAGCTGTACTGACGAGTATCGCTGTTTAAAACTCTCCATACGTCACATAAATCGCGGCTCTTTAACAGACGAATCAAGCGCCGACGAGAGGCCACATGTGGCTCTACATGATTTCTATCTATCTCCAGCTCCGTGCAGTTAAAGTCCCCTCCCAGCAGCAGCAGCTCTTCTGGGCAGCAGCTCCTCAGAGACGCACACAGGGTCTCTAGGAACATTAACTGTTCCTGTAAAGCAGTCGGAGCATAAACACACATAAAAACAACTGCTATATTCTCATAGACAGCTCTTACTTTTAAAATCCTGCCATTTACCGGCTCATCCACCACATAAGTGTCTGGTGTACAATGTTTACTAAATAAGATGGCCACACCAGCACAAACCATGGCTTAAAACAGACAGGCCGTCAAACTCCTTCCTCCAGTCCTGCTCCACCTCTGTGCAGCTGTGGGTCTCTTGCAAAAAAGCTACATCCATCTTTTTTCTTTTAATTACTTCAACTATCTGTGCTCTTTTGTTCCAATTTTTTGCACCATTTACATTCATTGAAGCCACATGCAACTCCCACATAAGATAGAGGAAGAAATAAAAGAACAACATATTCGTCTACCCTGCAGAAGAGAGGACTTGCTCTCCTCCGCTTACTGCCCAGAACTCAGAGCTTTATTCGTTAACCTCACCAGCTTCTTCAGTCGGTACACCTCTGTTTCTGAAAACCAGTTTTTTGCCATGCCGCTTTTAACTTTATCCACAAATTTCTTTGGATCTATGAAAAAATCTGCCACCTTTATTCCACGCTTTCCTTTTGTGGCTGTGAGAAATAACCGTATGTCTTCATATTCACAGTTTTTAGCTTTCGTGATTGGTTTCTGTGAAAGAACACTTTCGTCCTCTATGAGATCGTTTTCATCTTCTGTTTCATACATCTCAACATCTTGTTCCACATCTGCTTTGTTTTTTTCAGAAACATTTGGGCTCTCTTTACTTAAACTGTTATTTGGGGTTTTAAAAATAAACTCCTTAATTTGCTGAGGTGTCACAATTTCCATATTTTCTTCAGCCTGCATTTCTTTTTCCTTCAGCGTTACACTTTCGTTCATGCTCTCTGAACCATTGTCTGAGCTCTCAGCACCGCGCGGCGCCGCACTGGAGCCTGCATCAGTGGGATCCACAGGGGGAGCCGCCGCGGGTCGAGCTTCACTCCCCCCGGGAGGCGCGTCCCTCTCCAGCTCCGCTGCGCGCCCCGCCTCGGCTCCACCGTGGCTCTCTGGGACAGCCACACCCGGATCTGGTTTGTTTTTCTCCGGACACTGACGCGCTACGTGACCCGGAAGCCCGCAGCTGAAACACTTCACTTTACCAGTGGTCACATAAACGCTGTAACTGAAATCCTCGATCTTAAAGTTAAGCGTTAAATCCAGATCGGCGTCGTTCAAAGTGATCATGTGCGCAAACCGCCTGAACGAAACTACATGTTTTAACAGCGGCGAGGCACAGTTAATCGAGATCTTCTTAATGGGAGAAACCAGTTTACCATGACGCGATAAAGCTTGAGAGAGGATTTCATCACTCACAAACGGCGGAACGTTAGACAAGGAAACCTTTTTAGCGGGTAACGAGAGCGGCAGCACTGGAACAAATTCCCCGTCAAACTCGATCCCCTTCTCTACCAGCTCGTCCGCTTTCTCGCTACTCTCCAGAAACACCACGATCGAATTATTCATCCGTGAAGCCGACACAATCCCTGCGTGCCCCACCACCTCTCCTACTGCCAGACAACACTCCTCCACGCTCATCCCGGACGCCACCTTCACCGCGTGGCGTCTGGTAAGCGCTCCCATGATCTGCTCCCGCCGAGCCGACGTGCTCCTCAGAGACGAGCGCGCGGCCCTCAAACACTTCCAACCCGCACACCAACAACCAACACTTACAACTACACTCCAGAGAGAGAGAGAAACGATTTCACTCACACTGCTCTACAACACGCTCTCACACACTCAGTCCTCTCACACACAGAGAGAGAGAGAGAGAGAGAGAGAGAGAGAGAGAGAGAGAGAGAGAGAGAGAGAGAGATGATGACGAGAGAGAGAGACGAAGTAGAGAGAGAGATGGAGAGAGAGATGAGAGATCAGAGACATTGAGACGAGAGAGCATGACGTCCCCATATGTGGCAGAGCTGCCGTGGATTGAGCCCTGAGTAGGCAGAGCTCGACTAGCAGTCGCGATGAGAGAGAGAGAGAGAGAGATCCCATCTGCTTTTGCCTCTTGGATCTTAAACCGAGTCTCCTTTGACTTTGTTCATGATCGTGTGTATCATTCTCAGCACTTAGATGTAATTCTCTGAAGAATATTTTGGAGGTTTTTTGGGTTAACTTTGACCCAATTTTTCAAATATACTTCACAGCAGACATTTTCAGTCAGAACCTGATTGTTCAGATCCTGAAGCTTTCCATAGGTTTCTAGATACTTCTATCCATTGGTTTTATTTGATGCCTTTCTCTAAATCCACATCAGAGAAGTCTTTGTCATCCTTGCTAGTCTCTGACAAGTGCATTTATAATCTTCCTAAGGGTTCAGCCATCATTTGGAAACATCTGTCTCTACTGATTTAAGCTTTTATCAGTTGTTTGTCTTGTTCTGAACTGATATATTTCAATGTGCTGCTGTGTATTTGGTTCCTGAGACTGGGTTACTGTTATTGAATTGTGTTGATGATGCATGATAGGTCTTGCATCACACAATAAGTGGGTCATAATTGTTTGGTTGCCCGGAGACGGGACAGAGATTCAAATGCATATCTGCAGATGAAACCCCAGATGTGGTTTTGTGGTCAGACAATATAATATCACATGTCTGAAATCAAACTTGTGGTTCAAGCTACAGGTTGCACTTTGCTTGGTTACCAGATCAGAACACTGAATGGAATATAATAAGAATCCTTGACTTATGTTTGTGTTAATTTAAAATCTGGATGTTTATAGTATTTGAATTTTTTTAATTTAAATAAGTTTTACATTGTAAACATGGACAATACAGAAGATACAGGTGGCACTTTTTTCAAGAACCATAATATTTAAAGTAAAAGTCAGCATTGGTAGACTGAAACATCAATTATACACACCTAATGTAACTAGGCTGAGGTGAACAACTGTGGATCTTGGTTTAAATGCAAGACAAAGCAAAACAGCTCAAGCCAAGGCACATTCTTCTAACCTTAAAATTTCGACTTGCATTATTTAAGATAATATTTAATCAAGGGAGTCTGATTTGGGCAGTGTATAATAGTAAGTACACTTTCTGATGTCCATGACATTGTTATCTGCTTTCTTCGTCATTCTAGCTGTTCTTTCAGCCCAACAGCTGTTTAAATATCCATATTTTCCACCCTCTAAAGTTTAAGAGTCAACCAATATTATAATAAAGCCAACACATATTATATTTTGTTTCTTGTTTCAGAAAGGGATGCTTTTAAAGCGTCATATAAGGTTATATATATATATGTGTGTGTGTGTGTGTGTGCGTGTGCGTGCGCGTGCGTGCGTGTGTGTGTGTGTGTGTGTGTGTGTGTGTGTAAATTATGGGTAGGGTTGCCATAGTCATAGCCAAAATGTACATAAATGTTCAAAAAATGAGTAGAGTTGCCAGAGTTTGAGAAAACTTTTGGAAATCCACAAAAAGAACATAAAAGTGATGTTTAGCGATGCCGTAGTTTGACAAAAGGCTCATATACATATACAAATAAATATACATATACAGCGTAAAAGTGATTGTTGGGGTTGCCAGATATTGACATAACATTAACAAAATATTAATGTTGTTGTTAGAGTTGCTAGAGATGACAGCTAGTGTTGCCAGTGTTATAACGATCAACTTTGTAAAAGACAAAACTAGGGTTGCCAGAGTTTGAGAAAAAACTTTGTAAATGCTCCAAAAATTCAAAATTATAGTTAGGGTTTGAAACAATGTATTTAAAACAAGCTGTTTGTTATTCTAAAAAGTTTTGTGTGTGTTTTTGATGTTATGATATAAGTCTTAAAAATTGTCAAAGGTGACCTTATGAAACCTTGAGACACTCTGTTTTTTACTGGGGCACTGATGAGTATTACTAGGGCACGTGTCCAAGTAAATTGGGTCTAGTAAAGTCATGCTCCCAAGTTAGGTTGACCTATAAAATGGACATGAAAGACTTTTGGACTGTTGGGAATCCCCATGCATCCGAACAACTATTAAATGAAAGATTGACCTAAGGGCATTCCTATGGAAAAGTTGCTGTTTAGACCATGCTGCTACGGTTGTAGTACCCAATACCAAATAAAAAATATATATATTTATTTTAGACTGCACACTCATTATAAGTAAAAAGCCAGAACACAACCTAATAATAACCATAATAATGAGATACAATTTGTCATTTCCTGTTAAATGCTACCAAAAGTGTAAATTAAACAAAAAATGTTTGCACTGCTGTGTAAAATCATGATAAAATCATCTTGTGCTGTATAATATTTCTGCAGGTTTTCCTAATTGCAGACACATTTGAGACTAAAGTTTTACATCGGATCCTGATTTATGTAGGAAATGTTCTTATATTTGATTCCTGTCTATCCTCTGAACAGACCATCCATGAAACACCAGGTGCACCGTAGGATACCTATTTACTCAGCACAGTTTCCAAATCCTCTGAAAGCATCTGCTCTCAGATTTTCGCCTCCTTTGGGAGCTTGTTTGGATCTGCGTTCAATATGGGTAGAGCTTTGTTGTGCTGTTTTCTTTTCTTCAACTGTATTTGGCATGTGAGGGTGATGTATGTTTATAGTACACAGCTTTTCTTTCATTTTTATAGTTCAAGGTGAGCCAAATTTCTTGAGCACAAATATTCACTTTGTCTTTTGTTTTTTTCCTCAGAATGCTGAAATCTCAGTCTTTGAAGTCAACATCCGTTTCGTCGGAGGCCTGTTGTCAGCCTATTATCTCTCAGGCAAAGAGGTATGTGAATCTGTAGTGTGCAGATGTTTTGTGGCTGACGACTCCCGACGGTCAGGAATTGATTCAGTATGCAAGCTGGTTTTAATTGAAGAAGGGAAGCTCCAGGCTTGACGTTTACATTTGTTTTTGCAGATAAAAATAAAACATTCAGCCACAGAATTAAAATCTGGTATCATTTACGTTTCTTGCACATAAATAACTGTATCATGAAGGTCAAACTGGTTGGCTGCACTATCCCTACACTGTCAACCCAGGTAGGTTTAGCTTACTCAATAAAAAGTATATAATCAGTTAAGAGGGTTTTCATTGTAAGTGTGCAGAATTATATATACATATATTTTTTTTGTTTACTGTACTTAAAATACTTGATTTGTCCTAACTGTAAATACACACTAGCTTAACTTGTTTATTTTGATCTTATCATCCTTATTTTTGCCAAGAAACTGTTTTCACAACAAGGTCACTAACCATTACTATGACATCTAATCCTTTACAAATTTGCACTCTCACCAATGTTGAGTCTTAACAGCACAAAAATAGCTTTTTATTAAGATCTTGTTGATTACCCACAATGGATTCCAATTTGGTGAAACTTCCAATATTTAAATTTAAATTATTTAAGCTATGTTGCATAACTTAAAACAGAATTGCTCAGCTGACTTGATTTTTTTTTACAAACTCATAAATATAAAAAAAACTATTTTAAGTTAACATCGATCAAATTCTTCCCCTTTACGATGCGTGCAGTTTTTGGTCATCGTGACATTTATTGTTGGCTGGGAATAATAGGGCTTCTCAGAAGAGCCAATGGGAGGTCAGGTCTGTCTCTTTCTGGTGGTCTGACCGTCTGCCCGGACATCAAGCCAAGTCAAACACACACTCCACCTACACACTCAGAGCTTATTCAGGAAGCTCTGTACCCGCTTGGATCAATTGAACAATTGAAAACCATTTTGATGTCAAAAACCAATGTTGGACTCTCAACTCTGACCTGCACTACACACAGGCAGGGACACGCAACCACAAACCCATTTGCAGGCCTTCAAGCTAATGCAAGGCTTTACTCATGTTTCGGTGCTGTAAAATAGATTTTCCACTCAGCATCTGGGGAAGGAAAGAATCTGGTTCATATCAGAAGAGTGCCATTTTCGGCTGATGCTTAAGGCCTTGTTTTGACTGTCCCGCAGTAGATGTGCTCACAGTAATGGTAATAGACAAGCTTTCATTTGTGCTGAGTAGAACAGGGCTTTGTCTTGAGGGGAACGGAGGGCTGTGAGCTTTACCAGGGATGTATGTGTGTTCTTGAGTTAACTTGAGGCAAATGCTTGAGTGAAACTCATAAAGAGCTACAAAAGAGTGTGTGGGAGACATTTTTTTGCATTATTTAAGATAATAATAATTGTCCTAATTATTTCAATTGTTAACTTAATCACGGTAGGACTGATACGATTCATTGAAAAACAAATCATTCTTGAGACAAAATCCTTTGCCTGTAAGCCTCCCTTCCTTTTAGAAGCTCATGTCATGATTTCTGCTTTATTGTGAAAATGCACTTATGCTTACGCCACCCTTGAATCAGAAGGAGGCGTGATGTTTTGATTTTAGAGCAAGATCGCTTACTAATGCGAGCCGCATGATGGAACGGAGCAGTTGCAAAATTTGCAATGAGCAGAGAGACCAAACTAAAAGCATCAAGAGAAAAAAAATTATCCAAGGTTTTGCGATCATTATAAATGATGTGTGTCCATTGGAAGATCAAGATAGCAGCAGAAAAAAAACTGCTTCGAAGTTTAGGGCAAGCCTCAGTTCTGAGCACGTTGACATTCTTACCATTGTGCCTCTTTAAAGACTTACACATACACACACCGTGTATTTTCAGGACACATTTATATTTTCACAAACATATTGACTGTTTATGTTTTACCTGAGCTGTTTTGAAAACTTTAGTAGGTAATTTATTTATTTATTTTTTTTAGTAAAGCTCAGTAAAATTATATTTGTTCACAGCTCAAGAATAGACAGTACGGGTACACTCAGAATGTTTATTTTTGAAAGAAAATAGAAAATATAGTCCTTATGCATTGGATATTATGTTTTCAGACCTGTAGTGTTTTTTCCTGCATATTTATTATTTTGCTCTTAACTAAACAAAATACCCTTCATCGGATGACTCGATTAATCGATACAATTTTCAGAAGAATACTTGATTACTAAAGTATTCTATAACTACAGCCCTAAATTATAGCGTAGTTTCCTTGTAAACCCTCTGTTTCAGTTGAATGTTTTAAGTTCAGTTTTTTATCGCAGTGGATATTTAAACAACAACAGAAATAAACCACTCTGATAACATGGGGTATTAAAAATCTACAGCTTTTATAAGTAGGAACTTCAATTGATCAAGTAAATGCCTCCTGAAAACATCATGCAATACCTACTACATTTGATTTACAGCAATTAATTAAAAAATGCTACATCCCCAATGTTAAAATACTGATTGGCTTTTCCACAATTTTCTATAAAGGTGTTTACCGTGTTTTTACAGTTGTTGTTTTTTGCACAGTTTTTGTTCACTTTTTTGTTGTTGTTTTCAAGTTGTGTTTGTCAAACATTTCTTATTTCCTATGGACCGACAACTTCTACATGATATATGCTACTCTCGACTCTCTCGATCCTGATTAGATTCATGAGAGGGTATAGAAGATGGGAAGACCTGACCTATTCATGTCACCCTGCACTGAGAATCACATTTCACGTGATTGGTTACATAATATCGGTGTGTGTTGAAAACAAGCGCTGCCTGTTGAAAGTAAATAGCTGCTTGTCAAACATAGTTTCAGATAACAGTGGAGCTCTCTGCTATCTCCAATGCTCTCATCAGTCCACCAGCGATAGAGATCTTTGAACACTGCATTATTGTTCTCTCAGCATGATTTCAGCACCGTCTATGGAGCGCCACACCATGCGGTTGAATAAAAAGTGGTCAGCACTGATGAAAGTCCTTCAGTGCGGTAATCTCAAACACTCAGGATAATGAGACGCTCTCCTGCCGGGCTTCAGAGTAATGTGTGTCCTGAACAGAGAAATCTTGATTAGAGTCGATAGCCTTCAGGTAGCCGGGTACATTGTCGAACCATAGCAAGAGATCTTTGTTCATCTGTCGTGTGCTGTTATATTCTTTCCAGGCATCAGAAATGTAATCTTTCTAAAGCAAAGTCATTATAGATTTCTAATCCTGCATGACTGAGTTATCGACAGAGGATGAGGTTTCGGTAGGGTTAAGAATGACCACATATGGGTATGAAAAGAGCCTTTATTTTAATACACAGGATATGTTTTTTTTTTAAAGAAAATGTGTGTATTTATAATCCTAAATATTATCATTACATTGCTTTCTAAATAAGCATTTAACGTAAAACATTTTTTAGATTTAAATCAGGTGGTGAGACTGTATATATCTCTCCACTGCATTCCTTTAAGATATGTCACATTTTCCCGGTCGCCCTAGCGTGTCTGCTCATACAGTATAAAATCTCAGTTCAATATTTCTATCTGAGAACTGTTGTCCAGTTTGTATAAAAAATACGTGTTCAAATGTATAAACATTTTTAAAAGGGTGAAAAAAACTGCTAAAACCTGACAAGGAAAACAACATTTTGTTTAGATATCACAGGATTTTGATTTGTTCATGTTTCAGTTGTTACATTTAAAATATTAAAGATGTTTTTTTACCTATTATTATTTTATTATCAATTATTGAAATATCTCAAATATTCTTTCGACAGCAGTGCTACAAAATCAGCAGTGTCACAATATATCAATATTTCAAAAATACAGTTTTTGTGTAAATTGGGCACTACAATGAATTGTATTGAACTTTTTTTACCTGGTGGTCATTTTGTGCAACTGCAGCTTTTGAGTTGGATACCGCAGCAGCGACACATTTGACACTGTCTTCAGAATGCGTTAATTTTGTCGCACAGATTCTGTAGATATTAAATTAATAAATTTTAATTTAAACATCAAGATGGGTTACTGCAGCGATCACCAACCTTTTTTGTGCCAAGGAATTGTTTAATGTCCGACAATGTTATCAGGATCTGGTCTTTGAGATGTGGTGGATAAATACAACAAAATAATGTAATACGACCTGCATGTAAACTGTGGTATTTTCTAAACATAATAATAAAAAAACATGAATTCACTCTAGCTGTTAACAAGAGTTTTGAGGGCTTCATTGCCTCATTCGAGAGCCGTTTGTTGTGTATTTTGCAAAGTGGGCTTGGTGCGTAGGAATCTCCTGTCGAGATAAATCCATTGTTTAAGTAGGACTCTTGATATTGTCTGTTAAATGCATCTTTCTTTTTCTTGGAAGTTGTAGGATCTTCCTCTGTCTCCTTGCTGGGCCTTTTCCCCTTCACAAAGAAACTTTCCAAAGACATTTGTTTTTTACAATTTTCCTTAGCTCCTGGGCTTCATTTAATTGGTAATCTATCACACGACCGAGTAGAACACCTTGACCTGCATCAAGAGTTCAAATTGTTAAAAATAGAAGATTCCAAAATAAACAAAATGGAAGTAATGTAAGTTATTTATACTCTCTGTGCGGCAGAAACTAAATGACCCACGGACCGCTACCGGTCCGAGGCTAGGGACTTGGGGGCCGCTGGGTTACTGGACGAGGTGGTTAAATTAAAAAGAGTGCCATTTTTCTTCTTCTGCTGATGGCTCTGCATTTTGGCTGGCTCTCAAAGCTAGTCTGGATTCTTTGATGAATCTTTCATGGTCCTGAGCCTGAGAGACAGGCTTCATGCAAATACAGCGCACGCTCCTAAAGTGAAAGGCCGTAGACAGAGACTTCCCTTGCTCAAAGCTTGTTTGTGTGATTTAGATCAGCTCTGGGTTTCCTCTGCTGAACGATGTCAGGATTAATCTCAGGTTGATTCATTCTTGCATTATTTACGCCCGGACGCTTTTCCATCATTGATGTGAGCTGCCTGGGACACAGCCACCTGTCAGAACACAGCACTTAACTCCTTAATGGATCACATATCGATTTTCACCCTTTTTTTTGTGTTATTCTATGGTCTATGATTCATTCTACATAACCTCTGGCAAACTCCATCTGTGATGATTTTCAGTTTATTGGCTGACATCACCAGATGCACAAATTAGCATTGATATACTTTAACTATTAAATATAATATAGACATTTAGTCTTGACATGTAGTTTTGAAAGTGCATGCATATTAAACAGTTATTGCAAATGTTATTACGCTACATTAAACGTGTTCAAGCTTGTAAATCTTTTTTAAGATTTCATTAATCATATAAATATGTTTGCCTTTTGGAACTTTAAAATGTAGTATTAAACAAATGTAATTATAGTGTATCTATGCATTTCTATCATTCCTATTATATGCAATTGGTTATTGATATTTTGATATAATTTCTTCATATTTTCAATAATGTTATATCACATTATAATTTAATTAGTTTGTAAATTGTCATATTTATTGTACAATAGGTACTTAAGCTCATTTATTATTTATTAGTAATATTGCATTGTATTGTAATTGCATTGACAATCTTTTATTTTGGAAATTGCCTATACTCTCGATTACATCTCATCTAAAGTTTTACCCACAAGTTGGCAAAATGAGTAAGAAATCCTTTGCGAAAGGGTAAAATTACTTTTTTTTCTCCAGAAACAAAGAAAATAACTTTTAACAAACCAAGACTCAAGTTTGAAATATGTATTTATGGTAACACCAGACTCTGTAATGAGGCAACCAGCCTTCAAGAGTTGTGAAATGTGCAATTCCTGGTTCTTATAACATATTTATTCATTCAAACAATTTATTGGGGGCAGAGAAGATATTACTAGTCTTTGATGCTAAACTCATTTTATTTCATCGAGTAAATAGCAGATTTTTTTTACAATATGAATCCCTGGGCCACAGTTAGTTTGGAAATCACTACATAACTAATAGAGATGAAACAATAAATCCAAGCAAATCAATTACTGAAACAATTGCAAACTAATTTCACCTAAGTGTGTCACCTCAAATACCATGCAAAGCAAAAAAGAAAATGAGTAGAGGAAAGGTACATTCTATTAATTTATTTGTATTGTTATAAAAAGTCATATTTAAAACATGCATGTGTATGTTTTTTAGTGTTAGTCTATTTTTATTTATGTTTTATCATTATAGCCAATCAAGGAGCAACATGCCTGTGTACTTTCTAAAGATTTGAGTTCTGTTTTTGAACAAAAAGTAGGAAATTCATGCTTTTCTTGTTTTAGTTTTTTTCTCAAATTATCGATTAATATCAAATTAATAAATTTGGGAAATAATCATTAGTTACAGCCCTAATAAATATATGACAATATCAAAATATTTATTTTTATAATGCAATATTAATTATTATGGTGTTGTTTGTATTCGTCACGGTGGCGCAGTGGGTAGCACGGTCGTCTCACAGCAAGAAAGTCGCTGGTTCGAGCCTCGGCTGGGTCAGTTGGCATTTCTGTGTGGAGTTTGCATGTTCTCCCCGTGATCGCGTGGGTTTTCTCCAGGTGCTCCAGTTTCCCCACAAGTCCAAAGACATGTGGTATAAATGAATTGAGTAAGAATGATTGTCCATAGTGTTAAAGTGTGAATGAGTGTGTGTGAATGTTTCCCAGCGATGGGTTGCGGCTGGAAGGGCATCCGCAGCATAAAACATATGCCAGAGGAGTTGGGGGTTCATTCCGCTGTGGCGACCCCAAAAGGGAAAAAGCCGACATGAAAATGGATGGTGTTGTTTGTATTTTACAACATTTTTTTTAAATGATATTTATTCAATAATTCAATAATTGAATGTTTCATATTTTAATATTTCATGTATCTTAATTTCAATAATTTGAATTTGAAAAACTCTAGCACTTTAGTTGCTCTCTACCAACAATCGTTAACTTGTATTAATTTGTTCTAAACAGATAAAGTTGATATATGTTATTTATTATTTCTATGTTTACACTAAATCCACACAAAATACTCTGCCTTCATCATTTTAGTTATGTAGCAGATTACGAAATGCATGCCAAAGCCTCATAAAAGGTTCTTAAGCAACATAATTACATAAAGCTCAAAGCAGTGTATGCAGCTCTGCAGGTCGGCGCAAGCGGGATAAATGATGCATCATCACTAATGACTAGAACATCTGTTTCGTCTAAACCACTGGTCAGACCTTCTCTTACACATTCAGCCTTTCAGCTTGAGCCTTGTGTAGTTTTTCAGGAAATGTGAATGTGAACGGTGCCATGTCTCAGAGACTTCAGCACTTTACAGCTCATTAGCAGTATGTGTGCTGATTGCTCCTTATTTTCTAAAACAATTAAAAAGGAATTTGAGTTGTTTACAGCTGGCAGAGGAAATCAATCATTCCCACTCAGTCACTGTCGTTTTTCTCTGTTGACATACATTTAAAAACATGACAATTTAAAGCAGTCTTTTCTTGTTCTTTAAACAATCCTGAAGCCATCGTTTTTAAAAGGATCCTGCCTTGATTGACAGGGCTATTGTGAGCTGTTAGCGTTGTTGCTAATGTAATTCTGCATGCAAGATTTTCAATTACACTAATTCAGCCGCGTCTTTCTTCTGGATTGTTCTCTGGACTCTTTTTTTTTCTAGCCATGATGGAAGTCATATGCAGATTAACACACGTCTGCTGCTAACTTTGCCGAGTTGCAGCAATAATTAAACCGCAGCGAGAGCGGATATGAAGCTTGAGAACATCATACAAAGTAAAAGAGCTAAGTCTTTAATGCTTAATTTTCCTCTCACTCTGAGGTAAATGACTTGTTTTAGACTTGTTATTGCCAAAACACTTGATGCCTAGCACACCTGCTATTAGCCAGAACTCTTTTCTCATCTGATAGAGTATGACAAGCAATTTTCTCTGTTCAATATGGGGCACGACAATATGTTAGCTTCCAAACAAGCGGGTTTACTTTCGTCCCACAAACCAGCTGTTGTGGCGTAGTAGTTAGCACTGCTTCCATTCAGCAAAGTGGTGACTGGGGTTTTTTTTTTTACATGGTCTTCTTTGTCGTCTTTACAGATATATTCTGAAAAGGTTCAGTGAAAGGACTTAATGTAACTATCCCTAATTTATTCTAGGTAAGGTGGGCGCTAAACAGGTTTTTCAGTGGCACGCATCATTTGTGTACCTCAGCTTTACAGTGTTTAAACCACTTAAAGCAATACAACCTCTGCTGTAGGTCCATTTGCACGTTGATCAACCCTGGGTGTCCTGCAGTTAGCTGTACCTAGCAAGCTTGGTGACCCATCTGTGAGCCTTCCTCAGATTCCAACATACTCTTAAGGTTCCTCACTGTTGAACTAACTACACCTACACCTCGCTTCCACTGGACACGCCATTATCTTCCACCCTTTGCCCTCCGCCTCAGCTACTAGGGTGAAATAGCACTCAAAGGCTTCTTCAACAACATCCTCCCAGGAAACTGTTAGCTTTATGATGTAGATGAGCTAGCAGGAATTAAACCAGAGGACAATGTCTGTTTACAGGGTTGTTGTTGCTGCAATCTCTAGAACAGGTATGTCAAGTTTAATTCTTGGAGGGCCGCAGCCCCTGCTGGTTTTTGCTTCAACCCTGTTTCAAAAGACACATGAGTAACTTTAAACAAGCTAAGTGGAATTTATTACTGTAATCAGGTGCCTTCAGTTAAGGTTTGCCCAAAACTTTGCATGACTGCAGCCATCCAAGACTTGAGAATTGACACCCCTGCTCTAGAGGGAAGATAAGCTGCTGGTCTAGATCGACTCTCATTTGCCAGTCTCTGGCTACATTCAATGGGGAGTGACCTTGGGGCTACTCCTTCCATTCCATAGAGTTCAAGCATGAGATGGCATGTTAAAAAGTCATTAAAAGTCTGAATTTTTATAAAATAGAAAAAATGGAGCCAAGCTGTCAGAGTCCATTTCTTGTTTCTTAGTTGTATTGTCAGTTCTAGTCCACCATTTGTGTCTTTTTCAGTTCTTCATAATGTTTTTGTTTGCCTCGGTCCTTTCACAACACTTACATTATTGTTTTGTTTTTGTTTTTTTCAATGTGCTCACTGGTTGTTTCATTGTATGTACATTCCCTTGATTCCACTCCACTTGTTTAAATAACCTCATTATCTTGTTATCCTGTTTCTGTATTTCTCAGTTTCAAGTCGTTGTTTCCTGCACATCCGTCAGCTGTTATTTTTTAACAAATGTTTAAGCCCGTTTCTTTGACACCTGGATATCCCCTATATATATATATATATATATATATATATATATATATATATATATATATATATAATTTTTTTTTTTGACACCGGCAAAAACAGAATCTGCAGACTGAACTAGAGAGGAAAACACTCAGCTGAAATAGCACAGGTCGTCCTACAGAACACATTTATCAGCACCATTATCCTGCAATAGAGCTGAGGAGAGATGCATGAAGCCTATACAAACTGCTTTTAATCTCCTCTATTAATAATTGCAATGCGCTTTAGTGCAATTTTATGTTAATAAATAATTACAACTAGGATTTTTCCTGGTTATTTGAACAATTATTCATGGAATGCACATATGTTTGAAGTTTCAAATGAATTTGGTACTCTTGTTTGTGTGATTTATACTGAAAATGTTAGCAACAATTGTCTGTGGGTTTATGATTATTGTGTATATTGGGTCTAGAGACAATGAAAATATTTTTCATGCTAACAAAATATTTTAGCTAAGATGCTTACTAGAATAATACCAAACATGTGCATTATAAAAAAGTTTTATAGGTTAAACAATTCATTTAAAAACAAAAATAGGAAAAAACTTACTTATTGTGGCAAAATCGTCTTACACTAGATTGGTTAAAAAAAAATTTCCGCTCATTTCATATCATTTACTCGTTGCCAGCTTGGCCTTGTGACTTCTTTTGTAATTACAGCACGTAGCATCTGTTGTACCAGTAATTGGATAATAACTCTCACGATTCTTTCTTGCCTGCTTATCAATATTGGTCTATTTTTGATTTTCAAATATTTTGTAGTGTTGCATTAGGTTACATCAACATACTTTAGAAAAATGTTCATGTATTAAACACCCGTAAACACAGACCCCCTTCGGTAGAAACTCTGATTTAAAACTTGCAAGCAGATGAAATCCTCAGAATCCTGCTAGTGGCCCCAGTATTTCTTTCGCATTCATCTCAGAAATATTACAGCAGGTGATAAGTGGCGATAAGTGCAGGTATTCAACTCTGTGATCTCCAGCCATCTCTCTGCTGACCTTCTTTCTCAGACTGACTGAGATGGAGACCTGCAAAAAGCTCCAGATGTCACTTATTTATCTCACAGTTTCCTCTTAAGCTTCACCTCCTGTAGTTTCCTCTCTTTTAGTTCAGATAGAATTAAACATTCAGAGTACAATCCACTAGTGTTCTATGTATCTCACAGAACCCTGATTGTGGTTAGACTTGATTGACGTGAAAGAAGAAAGGTTATGCGGGGTTAAGATTCACATGGCTATTGATTTGCTGCTACTGGTCTGTCTGGATAAGCCCTGGATGAGATGATTGCAATCGTGTTTTCTTTGGCAATCATTGCAAATGATGACTTAATCGTAATCAACGTTTTTGTATTTTACTACTGAAATGCTAGTGTTTGCAGCTGTTGTCCATTCATTAGCTCGCCTGCGCATATTAGCAGGTTGCAGCAACCTGTACTTTGAAAATGGGCAAAAATATTAATATATGTAGGAGTTTAGGGTAAGTCTTCCCACTCAATTCTTGTCTAAGACTGTCCCTTGTAGCCAAGATATTTATTTTAAATATTTACAGGTTTTATAAAACATAAACTAATGAGTAACCAAAATAAACAGAAAACTCCTCCAAGATGGGGCTTTCTCAGTCTCATTCTAGTAGCAATTTGCCTGATTTACAAACCACTATGGCAGAGGTCTCAAACACCTGCAGGTTTTTATTCCAACCCTATTTCAGGAGATACACCAGTAGCTTCAAATAAGCTCAGAGGAACGTAATCAGTGGACTCAGGTGGGTTTAGTTAAGGTTGGAGCACAGCAAAACTGTGCAAGGCTGCGTCCCTCCAGGAAATGAGTTTGACACACCTGCACTTTGCACACATTTTGTGTCTTTGAAAGCCTATAAGGAAAATTATTTTGACAGAACATCGAGACAACAATGGTCCAGATAATTCTTCTCAAATATTGCATTATTTTTATCTGTCTTTTTAAAATCCGTTTTATTAGATGTTTGAAGTCCTTTCTACACATACATCAGCTTTTCTTGTGACAACTAAACAAAGTGCTCAGAGGCGTGCCTATGAACAGAGCCAGCTCTATCCATACCTTCACAACACATCTCACGCATTCCTAACTTTCTGCGTTCTGTGAGATCTTCCTTTGGTATTCCAGCACCTCTTTTGTCTTCATATCTCCTATGTGCTTCACACACCCTCAGCGAGTGCTTGTTGATTTGGAAGGGTGGAAGAAGTGTGTGAATGGTTATGGGAGAAGAGATCCACTTAACTCGAGGTTTTATCAGGTAATGACCAGGTACACAAGGCTGTTGTACCCACACAATAGCCTGTTTGTGTCACTTCTGCTGTAAGCTTGCAAGATGAGTTAATCGGCCTAGAAGAAGCTGATGTTCTTCAAACAAAGAAAACCCAGCCAATTAAATGTATTGTCTGTACATTTGCAAGAATGACTCACTGCTCATCTCACGACCCTCAGGACCAGATTTTCTTGCTATTTAAAGCAAGGCCAATTTATTCAGCAAATATCTCCCTTCAAATTCAGTTCAGAACTGTAAAACGCCAGCCAAACAGAAAGAGCATGATGTGTTTTTCCAACACATGGAGGGCTGTGAAAATGGATAAGAACCATTACTATTTGACAAGGATGGACTATTTTTTAATGAATAATGCAGCTGATAACCGGCCTGGCAGAAGAAAGTAAGAGAAGAAAGAAGAAATAGAGGTCTCATGAGGAATCTTGCTCTGGCTTTCAGTTTCTATCCATCTTTGCAGCATTTGCTGGGGAATTAGGGTTGAGAGAAGAAGAAAAGGCTTCACTTTCCTCCCCGGACTTATTCAAACCCAAGTTTCATCCTGTTTCAAAAGTCAGCCATGGGAATTCCTAATTAGCTTCTCTGTCTTTGTTAATTACCATTGATTAAGACTTTTTTTCTCAGACTTTATGCTAGTTAGGCTTAGGATTGAAGCTGTGCAGATTGATTTCTTACAGCATTAGTGTAATTTTATATCTACATAATTCAAAACCAAATCACAGCTGGCAGAGAAAAGAATGCAAATTGTGATTACACAAGTTAGGTTTAGGATGGCTTTGAGGCAGGGATGATTTTGGATTTGTTGTATTGATCAATTTGAGGGATTTGGTTTATTTATAAGAGAATGCTTGTTTTTTTACATGATGGAAGTGTTTAATAATGAGGCTTCCACACTTCATTATACTCCTTATCAATCAACGGTATACAAAACAGTATTTTTAGAATTATTATAGAACAAGTATAGGTATTTGTTACGACCCCAAAAAGGTGGTGGAATCTAGTATTGGCCAATTTGTGGGGCCATTTATATTAGGATTTAGGATAAATCTAAGTGATAAGTTATACTTTCTGGTTGTAAATGAAAACTTAAAACACATCTCTTTAATGTGCCATTTGACTAAGTTTGATTGTATTTTGTATCTGGATTTAATGTTCAATACTGTACATTTTATTCATTTTTTTATGCTGTTATTCATTGCACTGATGCTATTTATTGTGTCTACTTTATATGTTATATTTGCTTACCATGTTTTCAGTTTTGTTTTACTGTGAATCACTTTGAACAGATTTCCTCTGTTAAAGTGATAAACAAATAAAGCTAGCTTCACTAGCAAACAAACTAGCACGTAGGTTATGGTTGACCAAAGCTGAAAGCTAACTCCTCTTCTCTAATATCAGCTTTAAAATCAAACCAGGGAGTCCCATAGGCCAATGACAGATTTTGAGAATACAGGTCTGTGATTCTTTGAAGCAGCGGTCTTGGCTAGTGGCAGAAGACTAGTGAGGAACAAGGTGCGCTGGTAATAACATACAAAGGCATGGGGCTAAATGGCTAAACCTAAAACAAATATTTTAGCTAACTTTGTTTTATGTGTTTGTCTTTCAATAATTTGCTCTTTGGAGAGCATTGTTTGGTGTATTTTTATGTGTGAAGAATCTGAAACAAATTTTTTGCTCAAACCAGAGAGCAACTTTATAAGTCAGAAGATTGGACAAGTCATTAAGATCAAGAACCGGCAACAGCATTCTCAGATTTTTGCAAAAGTCATACAAGCTTGTGAAATTGTCCTGATTTCTGTTTTGACACATTGTATTTTTTACAGCCTTTAAAAATGATAATGAAACCTGTACATAAATCTTTCTCTATAAGGCTCTTCTTTCCAAATAACAGTGGTGTGGTTCAAGGCTGATTAGCTTGATAATGTATAATTTGTTTAAAGTAAGCTTACTACGGGGAAAAGCACTTTTTATTACCAAGCAATCACAAGAAAACTTCTCTGACTGATTCTAGCTTTCTAAATAATGATCAGGATCATCAGAAGCACTGTGTGTATACGCCTGAAAACCAAAATCCATTATCATGACAAATGGAGCTTGCTTCAGGAAAGGAAATGAAGGCACGCTTCATCTGAATACTCTAATTATTCCAAGCAGTTTATTTGAAATGACAGTCCTTCATTTACCCTTTCCACAAATGGCTTGTCCATCAAGCTACTTGACCTCTGGGTTTTCACGCTGATAAGGGCAAAATTTGCATTGGAAAATCTACGCTCACATCTGGCCCTTTCAGCTTTCATACGAGAAATGGCAGAGTGTAGTAAATGTCTCACTTCTATTGAGTCGAACTTTAAAATGAATTATTCTAGCCTCTCTTTGAGTTGAAATTTTCTATGTCAGCTGTGCTCCATGTGACGCAGCTATCATGTTTTCTGCTCCGCCTCGGGCTGTGCGGAGGTTTAAGGTCAGCCTCAACTGCTGAGACAGTCTTTTGGAGGAATCAGACTCATTTCGGCTCTCACAGTTGAGGTAAACCAAGCACAAACAAGCTTTACTAAGCTGCAATTTCACACCAGATCTGAAGCAACACAAACACAATCAGATCTAAGTGGCCCCTTTTGACACTTTTATTGAATCTTTGATTATTTGGATTCGTTTTGTTGGACAACTGCATAAATTTTGATTGCTTTTTAATGCTGCTCGACTCTTCTAACCTGTTGGTGCGCTAATAAAGCACAGCACTGCAGGCAGCCGTCGGTGAGGTTGCAAGATGAAGCGCTTGCATTCAGAGCCTTTACCCTGACTCTCTTCGCTCAGCAGGTGTCTGATTGGACATAAGCTGGTGCTCATTGATGCAGACAAGTGAACCTTTCACACTTGGCCAAATATCTAATTCGAACACACCAAATCTGGCTTTCCAGCTTTATTGTTTTTTTTTTTATCTGCCACTTATCTCAATTTATTCTCGATTCATTGTTTCGATTCAGTTCAATTCTGGTCTGAAAGAGGCATATTTATTCCAGAGTTTCATTACCACCTTCATTCTTTCCCAGACACTTTTAGCAATGAAAATCATACCTGCAACATGTGTCCAATCATTGCAGACAAAGTATACCATGTCTAGTTGTCATCTCTCAACAAATCAATCAATCAATAAATCAATCAAAATCTATTCATATAGCACTTGTTGCGATTACATCAAAGCAGCTTCACAAAGGCCTAATGTGGAACACTTTAATTAGAATTCATTTTATATAATTCACTTATGAGATAAAGATAATTTCCATAAAATGTTAATTTAGGAACTATAAAGTTTGAGACTTCCAAATAGCAAGGCCCCACCTATACTCATTGTCTATGGTGGCTAAGTTTTTCGTAATATGGAGTAGCACAATCTGTTATATCTGGTGATGAATGGTCTGAGGCTGTTGGTTAGAAAGGTAGGTATCAAGTTGTGCTGGATCATTAAAGAGATGATAATTTTGAACCACACTGTTTTTTTACAGACCAAGAAGGTTTTTATTAAAGAATGAATAAACAACTTGTGAGAAATGCACCTTTGATTGATTTTGACCTGTATTTTCTTCAGATGAAGTATCGTTTAATGCATTACTTTTTAACAAAAGCAACAATCTTTTTTGGACTGGGTCACTCTGGCCTCTTGGTGACTGAAAAATTAAGGATGTCAAAATTTCAGACATCTGTTCCTGAAAAAAAAATGTATAAGATAGTGGCTCCTCTCCAAGGTCATTGTTTTTGGGTGAAATTTATTTGTTTTTGGTAGTTTGTAGTAGTTGTTTTTTGCAGAATCCCAAATGTCTTAAAATTGCTTTTAAAAATCTGAGAATTTGAGCTACGAATCTTGTTTAATGTTCATAAGAACCAGGCCAATAAGATCTACAATCTCACAACACTTTAACCATTTTGTTCAACAGGAAGTATTTAAATGTTTATATCCAGCTCATTTTTCGCATTCACTTGTATTCAGCAATTTGTCTGTTAAATGATGCCAAAAGATTTTGCCTCAAGCCAAGCTGCACCTGACTAAACTCAAGAGCAACTCGCATGGACAGGGCTGCCCTGACCTCCTGCTGCCTCCCCAAAAAAACAAGTGTGAAAAATTCAGGTTCCAGTTTCTACAAAAACGGTATTAGATAGTAGCTCTGCTCAAAAATGGCTGTCCACTCGTGGCTGTCCACACTTCAAATAAAGCAAGCTGTTGAGTTAGAGGCTTTATCCTTATTGGAAGACAGCACTTCCTCTTCACTTCAATGTTGCTTTAGCATTAAAAACTAAGTGAAACCCCCCAAAATGTGAAAGTGGTGTTGTGCGTTTGAGAGATTATGTTCTCTTTGAGCGGATTGATCTTTTTACTCACAAACCCAAACACAGATACACTTGTGTTTATTGTTTTCTTTTTCTGATTTCAGCTCAAGTGTTCTCAAAATCTACACATGCATCCAGCTCTTCCTGCTTTCATTTAGACATTTCCTTGATGCTCTGGTTATTTAGTCCTGAACTCACAATAATTGGATTACAGACCCTGGGCTGTTGTGAAGCCACATGCAATAATCCCTAGTGTTAATGGCCTGTGGTATTTTCAGATTCACCCTGTTGTATTTAGGTTAAGCTTGATTACTGTACTTCAATCTGTTTTTTACAAGCACTTTCAATCCCAGACATACGTTTGACTTTAAATTCTTAAGCATTATTTTTAATCCGAACATCTGCTGGAAATGCAGCTCCCTGTGTTTGTGTCTCACTCTTTTATTCACACCTCCATATTCTACGTCAAAGTGAAAATTGGTTTATGAGGAAAGGGTCACACATCGGTGGAAGTTCTGGAAGGATTATCACAGCTTGACCGGGTTTAAGAACCAGATCCTCATTGGTTTGCTTGCAGCTCCCTGAGCTCTGTCACTACTTTACACCGTCACAGACTGGAAATTTTCATCCCCTTGTGTGCTTGTTCACTTTTATCTCAGATTGTTTCCCCTTTGCCATCTGATTTTGCATATGTTTCCTTCACAAATGTCCTTGAATAACTAAGAGAGGCTGTTTTGTTTGTTTCAGTTCACTAGATTCTGGAGACTTTAGGAAACAAGACACTGCTGTTGAGTCACAGATCAGAGTTAAACGTTTTTCTAAAATTAAAAAAATATTAATAATATCTGTATGATCTTGTGATAAAGATCATTGTTCCAGGAGAACAATCAACTTCAAATTACCACAAGTAATTCAATTTTAATTATGAATTGCAAGAAAGGAAAATAATGCCCATATTGTGTTGATGTTCATTTAAGTTGCGATTAACAAATAAATTCGTTTAATATAAGTTTTATTTTTAATGTTGTACTGCCTACACTACAGGTCTAACTTTTGGAGTAATTTTTGCATGCGGTAAATGTAAATTATCCTCCAAGACAATTCAATGCTACATTTTTGCATTATCAAATATAGCAAAATAATCTGAATGTTACTATGTGATTCAGCGATCTTATAAACACTGCTTTAGAGTTACAATTTAGTTTGATGTTAAAATACTAAACTAGTAATTATATTCAGCCAAAGTTTTGGAATCCATTGTGGAAGGTATTTAAAGAAACATGTCACTTCATGTTCCTAAAAACTTTTTTTTAAGGGTTTATTAAGGTACATCAAGAGGTCACTCCAGGCTGAAGAGCGAAGCTTACATTTTCACTAGTATTTCAGAAAATATGTCATGCACTCAAACCAGACACACAACATATACATTATTTGAAAACTTTGAGGAACAGGCTTTACGATCCTGCTTGTGGTCTACAAAAACTATTGCGTGCCACTTCCTGAGCATGCAGAAAGACAAACATATACGTTCATTGTCTTTATTAATGCCCTGAGAGATTTAAGGTTTTTCTAACCATTTTGTCGATGTTTCAGTGCGAACCATTTCTATCAACTCTAGAGGCATATGTAATTTTTTTTTTAATTGCGTGGATGTTTCAGACGAAAATGTCATGCTGATCACGTTATGAATTTTTCGACATTTCATGCATTTTTTTTGTATAGTTCCTTCATCAAAACATGCCTCAAGTCATATTCAGCATGTTTGTGTAATCCTATTTTCTTTTTCCGGGAGCTCAAAACGGCTCGATGGAAGTTGCCACAATAGTATTGCTATAGTATTTGAAGGTTATTAACAGTGCAGTGATAGTCTAGAGAGGCCAAATCGTTTTTATAAATTGTTTAAAAGTGACAGCTTAAATATCTGAACTGGTATGAAACATTGCCCTGAAATAGAGCAGATAGCTCAAAAAGCTAATGCTTTTGACACGTAATCTTTCTTCAGTAACTTGTCCTGAAGTCTCTCTGCTTGACCACACTGACAGAAAGTCAAACAGTGTGATGTTTCATCTGTTGATTTGTTGGATAGAAACATTTTCCTCCTTTGCTTTTACCTGTTGTGGTTCCTGAAAGGTTATGGTGTCTGTTGAAACATGAAAGTCAGAGCTTTAGGTTGACAGTGGGTGTTTGTTTGGCATCCTCTCATTTAAAGCAGAAAGCTCTGGCATTGTTATTTTCTTCCAAAAGGTCAAAAACTTGTTTCCTTATGATTTATTATGGGGCTCAGATGTCATTTCAGGAAATTCTGGAGGGGCAGATTGAGAGTGTTTGAGTTTGTACATGGGTTTGCTTTGAAAACCTGCAAAACCCAAATCTTCAGAAGAGCATTTGATCTAAACTACTTCAGAACAATTGTTACTTTAAGACCTTTTTAGCAAACCAAACATGGAACAGAAACTTGAAAAAACTAAACGGGTATATATATATATATATATATATATATATATATATATATATATATATATATATATATATATATATATATATATATATATATATATATATATTTGGCTAAACTTCTATCAAAATAAGTGTAATGGAAAAAAAAAATGTTGTGCCCCTGCAGGCATAACATTTAATCCACTGACGAAGACTTCATGAGTCTCTCTCCAGTATGCTCTGGAGACTTAGCACCTGCAAATTGTTTTTTTTTTTTTTTAGTCCTTCTTGTTCTTTTTGTGCAGTAGATAAAGAGCATATGTTATCAAAGTAATGTGTGAGTCCTGTGGATCATTATAGTGTCCTGCAACCTGTACATTTACCCATCAATTCCGAGCTGCACAGGGTGTGTTGGGTCCCTCAGCAGGTGGAAATATGTCTTTGGTTTAGATTGGTGGATAGAGAAATCCCCAGAGGGAAGCCTTAGTTGACCTCTATATTAAAGTTTCCTGGTCTCTCACGCTCATGAAGTCAAACGGACCTATACACTCCACAGGAAGTACAATTGATGTGCGCTTATCACATTAAAAAAATACATTAAGTGATGGAGTAAAGACATGAAAACAAAGCTCTTCTAAAGTAATTGTAAACTGTAAATGCATTGCTGCATTTTTTTGCGTCTTGAGAAGTAAACATGCTGTCTTCAAATCGATTGTGTGAATTTTGAAAACGGTCAATATTTGATTCACTATTAATTGACTTTTTTGAACTGAATGAGCCTCTCGGTTTATCTGTTTGAATTAGACCTTCTTTCACACTTATCTTGCCCAGACAGAACAGAGAGAGCGAGGAAAGAAAGCATTATCGTTGACATATCTTTTCACCGAGTGTTTTGACAGGTGTGTGTAAAGCGGGCCCTTCTTTCTCTCTGTCCCTGAGTGACTCCTTTTATCTGATCTCTGTGGGTTTAAACCACTTTATTATCTGGTGAGAATGATACAAGCATCTTTTTTGGTAGGCTTTGGTTAAAGGTCAGTAAATGAAGCATGAGATGTTATCTTTGGCCTGTTATTATTGGGTACTTTATCTATCACATATAGGCTAAAAATGTTTAAAAGCTTTTAATCGGCATGGAGTCGCAAAAATAACCATCTTAAAATACCACTAAAGTAAAAAAAAAAACTTTTTTTTTGTTTTTTTATTTTTTGTTTTCATGTGATAGCAGTACCTGTTTCAGCCACAAATTATCACCCATAAATGGAAAGTCAAGCTAACTTGCTTAGCTGTTTATGAACAAAATGTTGAATACTGATTTAAACAGGTACAATCTCTATGTCGACACAAGCTGAAATTAGCTGTCTTCCAAAAACTATATGTGGAAACTCCTTCTTTTTAGCTTGGCAGTGATCTATGACTCACAAACGCACTTCCATTTCCTCTTTGGCGGCAACAAATGATGTTAATGGCCTGTATGTCTCTACATTCTCTCTTGTTCTGTTTTATCAGTGAGCACAGGTGCGTCCCTGTGGCCCATTTCATCTCCATCAATTCCTCCTCCCTGTCCATCCATCCCTTTTCTTTAACAAACCCCTCATTTTCATCTCAATGGCTTCCCTATGACAACACTGTTTATCATTTCTAGTCAAGCTCTAGATAGAACTAGATATTTAAGCCAAAGATGGAAACACACACCAGGTATAAGTTAAGTTTCTTCCTTCACTTGTTTGAGATGTCAAGATGCTAAATTCATTCACATCAGCCTCTTCAGTGTTCTGTTGAAAAGAGCTGAAGCAGGTTTACAAGTTTACTAATACATTTTACTCCTATTCCACATGGCTGTCTATTCTTCTGCAGTGCATTAGAATATGTGTTACCATATTTGTACTGTTATAAGATGCTTGCACAGCCTTAAAGGAATCTATTTTTCCTCTGCTATCTGTATGTATGCTAGCCACCTCACGCTGCCTGTCCACTGGGTCCAATGCAAGGGAATTTTTAATCACAGACCTAGAATTTTCATTATCAAGAAGAAATGTTATACACGTATTGTTACATTACACAAATTGAGAATTCCTTTTTAACGCTTATTTGAGAGCGCTTTGAGAATGCATGAAGACCTAGAGAGCTTGTATTTTAGTCTAGGCACAGACCCATCCTTGACAATGGTTTCCAGCTCCATCTTTACACTGCTATGATAATTTTAGGAATCGTTCACTTACATGACACTCTACCGACATGCAGATATCAGCTTCTACATAAAAAAAATCTTCGAAATTCATTTACATTTTTTGATGGAATCCTATTTTTTTATCTTCTAAATTCTAAATAAAGCTCTAAGTATAACTGAATCAACAATGATGTTTTTCGCATACCATCAGCACAACTGGAATGTGGCTGACATACTGTTAGCATTGGAAGACCTGATGGACATGGTTTGGCATGTTTTTTCTTTTCATTAATTTCCTATAATAAACTTATCATGTGTTTTATAGAAGTAAACGTTTTATTTTATTTTTACACAGGCACATTTTTTACCTTGGAGTGAGCAAAAACATATTTTGAAAAATTGTATATCCCTTACCAAACATTCTTTTATTTCCAAGTTCTTTGCCATAATGCTGAACTTATGGCATTACTTGGAAGGTAATGCTGACTGTGCACTTTTTTAGGCTTCAGTATGCTTTCTGTCAGTGGGAAATTGGACCAGAAGCCAATGCTAAAACTAATGCTCTGTAGATTTTTAAAAAAGGTTAATAAACAAGTAAATTTACTTGTTAATTGTTTTTAGCTTAACATAATAAACAGCATTTTTAGGATTGAGTATGACAAACAACCATTTGTCACGTTTCGTTGTATAGATATACAAGTATTATAAGGGATTTTTTTTAATCAAGTAAATCAGGTTTAAGGAATAACAGACAAATGCCAGTGGCATCACACAATAAGAACCGGCTTTGCTTGTAGACTTAACAGTGTGAAGAGGAGATGGTCAAGCAGTGTGTTGAGGGGTTGGAGATGAGCAGGATAAGGCTGGCTGGCTGGAGAAAGAGGAAGGAGGAAAGAGGAAGGAGGAAGGAGGAAGGGGGAAGGCCCATGGAAAGAGAACCACTGGACAGTGAACTGAGTGAGGAGTGAGTCTTTGTAGCAGTGGTGACGAGGTGCAGCTGGGGCTCGTTGGTGAGGACGCAGGTGTTATTCCGGTGATTGTGGTCGTGTGACATTGCGCTGTGTGGTTGAGCCATTATTTTTATACAAATAAAAGTTGTAGTTTTGCAATCAAAGACACAATTGTGGGGTGTTTAAATTCATCTTTGTTAGGTCACAAAACATCTCCTTTTTAACTTAATCTGAAAAGTAATTAAAAAAATTATAGTTTTGTTTTCAAAACTGTGAAGTGTTTCTTTATTTATTATTACTCCATTTGGCCTGACCATAAGAGTTTATCGACTTTTCAGGTGCTTCCTTTTATTGTGCTTTCAGCACAACATTGTTTTAAAAATCATTCAAATCCTCAGTAAAAATGATTATGACTTTATTAGCTAGGGTCTTCAGTTTTATTCCCTCTGATATTTGGAGATCAATGTTTCATTTCAGGTGAATGAGAAGCTCACATTTATACTTTGTATTTGATTTTCACCCCTTTATCTGACTCTATTGCTCTTGATGTTTTTGCTGCCATGAATTGACTTTTATCCTTGTGTAATGAATAATTTCTAAGGAAAAGCTATTATGTTAACCAAACAGGGAGTAATTCAAGAAATGAAAACTGTGTTAAATGTTAATAAACAAAAAACATTTTTAGTTTTAACTTTTTGAATTGGCTTTAAACTTAGTATCGTAATTAATTGTACAAAGAAAAACTGCTTTTTTTACTTATATAATTTTATAGTTTCAGTTTATTCTCCTTGTTTTCATTTTCAGCTTCAAAACTTCTGTTTAAAGTGATAAACCAAAACACATTTCTGCCTGTGCTCCAGAGACCAAAACCTCTCCAAATATCCTTTCATTGCATTAAAGCAGTTTAACAAAGCTTTTGCCTTTAGAGTTTTCATCTGGTGATCACTGACATTCTTTCGTCCATGACTTTACCTCGGATTGATCCCACGATCGATTTCCTTTCATTGCAGTTAATCTTTTAGGCCTAAATCCGGTTTCCCAAAGCATCAATGCAAATTTCACTTTGTTTAATTAAAAACTGCAGCATCACTTTGCTTTTGGATCTAAGAGAAATGATGCTGCGCACCTAATGTTTACCAGTGTCATTTACAAAAATAATTTACTTTTACAATTCTTCCTGCTTAAATCCAGTTCTTCTGTTTTGTCTCATTTTCATCTCCAGAAGCCGGTGTTCCTCCAGCTGAGCTTTAGTGTAAATGTCATCCTTTGTTAAAGCTGTCATGAGCTTTAGAGCTTTTCTTACATTGTCTTTTCCTTTTGCTTGTGTAATCTGTGGGTGAACCTAAGAGGTTTGAGAGGCTATAAAAGGGTCGGGTCGGGTGCGTTTTGTACCCTCTGGTTCTCACAGTGATCCAGGTGGAGATGCGAGTGTTTCTGCTCCCTCCACCCACTGACAGGGTCGTTTGTCTTATTTAGTGGATGTCCAGCACTTGGCCAGCAGTTGTGCTGTTGCTCATAAACATTCGCTCTTAACGGATGTTTTTGAGTGACCTTCAGGTTTGTTTAACCTGGTTTTATTTCTCAGCACTGCTGAACCACTGCTGAACTTGTATTATGATTGTGAATAGAGCTGAACAATTAATCGCGTTTGCATTTAACTTGCAATATGAATAAAAACACGTCACTTCGCCTCTATGTTGTTTGTTTAAAACTGAATAATACAAGATAAACCGTTGATCTCAGCAACAGATGGATACACATCCCATCCCCTGGTCGATAAATTCATGGCGCTTCCCTCATATTCCGAAATGTCAGAGGACTGGAGTGAAGAGCTTCCTTTCAGACAGCATAATTCCTGCCCTCCTCTAATGTGCTGCTATCAGCCCCTTCCCCGGATCCTGCCCTAGGCTAAATATCAACTGCTCTCTGTCTGTCAGCTGACTGAGCATGATGTTAATATGACTGATAGAATAAATATGCAGACTTTATGGGCTAGCCTCAGGTTACGGATGGAGCCATGCTGAGCTCTTGTGTCTTTTTCTCTTCAGGTGTTTAGGAAAAAAGCTGTTGAACTTGGAGAGAAGCTACTGCCCGCCTTCAAGACCCCAACGGGTGTCCCCTGGGCTCTGCTCAACCTAAAGAGGTCAGTAATGCACAAGAACACACTTGAGGCTTTCTTCCACCGAACAGGCCTGATCGCTCCTCTGCATGTCTTATTAACTTCAATGCTCTGGATTGGAATCCAACCCAATAACAGTTTGCTGTCACCTTTGAGCTTGCTGCCTGAGATTTGGCATTGAATAAAAAGGTTAGGAGGGATTATAGGGGTGCCAAATCCATTTTCTGCAACAGCAGTTGTTTTGCTATTGTTGCCAGTGCTGCTGATTTGGTATTTAGACCCTCTCACTGAAATAAATGTCAGTATTTGTGTAAATGTGGGTGGGAGCAAAAGCACTGAAGTAGATGTGGGAGAATTAGATGAAATGCATCAAACTGAGAATTGATGGCATGGTTCACATTGTTGCAGCTCACGGGCCACAGTGTGGCACACGCCGGACCTCATATTTGGGATTTATGAGCAGAAACAACAATTAGAAAAAGGAATTTGAACTGGACAAAGAATGATAAAAGCAACTCTGCCTAACCCCAAACTAGCTGCACTGTATTAGCAATGAACTGCTGGTGTTGGGTATTGTTTGGGTGCAGTAGTGGGGCATCATGGGAGATGTAGTTCAGTGTGTACATATAAGTAATAGCCGCAGAGTGAGCAGGAAGCTAAATCAGGCTGGCAAAACGGGGCATGACTGGTATTAAATTGTAATGTATTTTAAAGTGAATCGATCTCATTGAGAGAATGGTTAAATTATTATGAACGCATACTTTTAATGTCATTAAGTGCATTTCACATTTTCAACACTTCAACAAATCTCAAATATATCGACTTTTGCTTATTCTTATCCACTCCAACCAATGAGAAGCTTTCTCTAAAGAAGTGACCTTAATAATCTGGAGGGGAAAAAAACAACAATCCCAGGGGTGTTTACCATATCATTTACTAGCTCCTGGTGTTAACTCTGCTTGAAAACATATGGGTTTTAAATATGAGTTAAAAATGTTTACAATCATTTAGTAAATTGTACATAAAGAATATATGAAAGGAGCATCTAATAACAATGCTACAAGACAAATGGTCTTCACAATCTGTCTGTAAAAATAGCTTTTAAGCATCACTGCACTTAGCACAAGTGCTCCTATCACCTCTCCTCCAGAGAAGACATTTTCCACTCTCCATGTGGGTTACCTGCATCATTAAATCTGTCCACATGGCTAATGTCGTGCGCTCCTATGTTATCGTCATTTGCTCGAGGCTCCTATGGCGTAATTCAAGTCACAGTCCTTTTTTTTCATCCTTTACGTGCTTATGTAAGTGTATTCACCCTGCGGGCAGAATGATCTTAATGCATCTTCTCCAAATCTTCTCTTTGATGAAAGACAATCTTGTATTTTGGGAAAGTGTTTGTTTCGTTTTGGTTAAACTCCAGCAAATCTGGCTTGTCTGAGGTTATAGTTTGAGTATTTACTGGTCGAGAAATTACTTAAAAAAACTCTCGACTGAAGCTAGAGCAGATCATTAGAATAGGTCAGCCATGAAGAGGTGAAACATTAGGGTGCAGGGGCTTGTAGACCCCTGCTAAGGAGCTGCTGTTTGTTCTGGGGGTCCTCGATGGTGCCATCCTCCATGATTTAGCCTCATGTTCCAGCTCATAGAAATCTTTGGAGAGCAGATCATAATCATATTCAGCTGCTGATGAGAGCATGAATCACAGCAATCGTCAGTTTTCAGGATATGAGGTCCTATTCTCCACTGAATATGTGTAATTGAGCAAGCCTTGAGATTTCATCTTAGACAGGGAAATTATCCTTATGAAACTCACTTATTAGCAGGAGATGACACACCGCTGATTCATCTACATTTTTTGCACATTAGGACAGATAATAAACAACTTTTTTCACTCACTAGGGTGGATATTAACCAAACTATTTATGCATAATGTATCTCTTTATTATGACCAATGGCTTGACTTATTCCTTAGGGTCCTTCCATGACCCCCAAGTTATTGTTGATGTTGACATGAAGTCATAGCAGCTCGCTGTTTACAATCTCAGTACATTAAGGATTGTTCAACGATGGAAGATTTTGAACACACAATCATTAGACTCTAATGACATTAATTATACACAAAATGCACAGTAAAAGCTAGAGTTTAGTTTACTATTTGGGCCCTTTCTAAATATAGTTATATTGAAACTTTAGTTAGCGTGATTTATGGGACGAGAAAGAGGTAGGCTCAATAGACTGGGTGTGGAACCTAGAACGTTTAGAACCTAGAAAGTTTACAATAAAGTGGAGCATTTAACTGTCCTAGAAAAGAACAACACTGTGCAAGTTGTGTTGTGCCTCACAAAAATAATACCTATTAATTATTAATCGAGTGATGACCATAAAAATCGTGTACATAATTAAATCCAGAGGTATCATATGATTTTCAGTCCTTGTCTTGGTATCTAACATGAGTCTTGGAAGTTCTCCTTGGAAATGCTGTTGGTTTTAAGATAATGCTTAAAAAAGTCACATCAGAGATACAAACTACAAGCTGCAGATACTCAATGGTGATCTCCTGAGTTTCTGAAATCCCAGCCCAAAATTGGGGTTGTTAGCATTTCAAAAGCCTGAACTTGATCTTGAAATTTCTTCTTTTTTTTTTCATGTGTGAGTTAATTTTTACAATGATGAGCAGAGCTGTGAAGATACTGCCTTGCCAACCCATGTGATGGAGGGAATTCTTCACAAACTTTCAAATTCGATTGAATTAAAGTATGTTCTATATTAAAACTCAGAAACATCACTGACTAAATAAAATAGATACAGGGGCTGCTACTTTATCCAAAAAGATAAAATAGCCTGTTATTATCTGTGGCACTTGGGTCCTGCAGAGCATCATGAACACACACAGCTCATGCTCGCCATGCTTCGTTTCACCTTTGAAAATAAACTGAACACTTGGGCATCTCCTGTGTGAGAACATCCATTTAACCTCCTCCATTAAAAATAAATTTTTGCATCTTTCTCGATCTTAATTAAACACATCAAATGATCGCTCATTTATCCCACTAAAAAAGATGCAAACCCGACACCTGGTCGAATTATAGAAATTAAACTTGAACCTGCTGGACAAAGATCTTCAACCTTAAAGCCTCAACGTCAGTCTGAATTCATCATTCTGTGACACTCACTGCTGTTAGAAGCTGCATTAGAAACATCTACATACCAAGCAATAGGTGAAAATGCTGGCTTATAAAAAAAAAGTGAAAATTGGTTTTAAAAAAGTTAGCGACATGCTAACATGACCTGAATAGATTTCAGATCTTCAAAAATGATGGAGATCGTCTTGAAAGGACTGTGAAAGTGACCCACTTGGAGTAGCAACAAGCCTCAAGACGACAGAATTTTTGAACATGTTCCTTCTGTGGGCCTTTTTATCATGCTGTCTGTCGGCTGTATATCCCCTGTGTCCCAGCCAGGATATTAAAGGCCAGAAAAGAGCTAATTTTACCAACCACCTTGACCCAGTTTTGACTGGAGCCAGACTGAGGGTCTCTGTGAATGACTTTACTTGAACACCCTTCATCTCTGCTTCCCTTAGCACCATTCTGCCTAAAAGCCAACTCACTATATGAGTAAAACCTTCTCCCAGTGAGAACTCCCATAACGTGTGTTATAACTGAGGCATGAAATTGAATTTTTAATTTTTGGGCTGCTTAAATATTCACAGAGTTTTTGTTCAAGTAGCTGTAAGATGATGTCACGGCAAAATTTGAAATGAAAACAGCAGGGAAACAGATGTTGTTATTTGTGTCTCGCTTCAGTTTGCACATGTTTTGTTTTATTTTGCATCTTCAACAACCTAAAAACACATCTTGAAGCATAGCCTGAAATTCTTTCACAGTTTGTTTTATTTGTTTTGTGGTTCTACCTTAAATCTTTTTTTAAGAGCTTTTGGTGTAGTTGTATTCTAATTGTTAGATAGCGCTTTATAAAAATGTAAGTTAAAATTCCTACACATTTTGATAAGTGGGGTGCACTTCCAGTCCTTGGATATCATAAGAATGTACCAACAAGTGATTGGTTTCACCTGTTTTAGTAGCTGTTCTCCGCTGCTCCTCATCCAAGATTCCAGAACTATAAACTTTATTAAAACTATATTTTGTCAGAAATAGTGGATACTTTACTCCAGGCTAAGTGTTTGTCTTATTTTGGAGAAAACTGTAATAATCAAAACATTTCAAACTTTTCAGAGAGCTTGGTGATGACAAACGAAATTTCCTGTAAAGGTTGTATAATAGTATGGAAATATGCCCTCTGTAGGAAAAAAAAATGTTATTTTAGCTGAACAAATGTGCTTTTTTCTGTACCAGATTCGTTTTTTCCCTGATATCATCAAAAAACTAAAATATTTTAAAACTTTATATAACAACTCTTAGTATTTTTAGAAACCCAAATGAAAAGAATTAGCTGTTAGTTGTTCGCATAAGCTTGTCAAACTTGTTTTCACCCTAGTTTTCCTCATACCCTATTCCTAGACACAAAGCATTGTCAGAACGCTTGTCAAACTCCCCCTTTCATTCAATGCGGACCTGAATTTCTCCAAACTTCACTTTTTCTACTCTTTAATTATTCAAGAGTGAACATTTTCCCTTCATGCATAAACATGTTTTTCCCTTTTCCTTGGTTAAAGTCAAGCAGCCTGAAGCCTTTCGCTATTTTTACTCTAACTTTCTGCATCCAGACACGCTCGCTGGTATAAAGAGAAATTTGTCTGCTTCCCCACACGGTTCATCTTCTTTTAACCTGTCTGTCTCCAGCTCATCCAGTCATGTGAAGGTGAGAATGTCGAAGAGTTATTCGGCATCTTCTGCTTGTAGAAACATTTTCATGGCCCTCTTTTCCACAGCTTATCTCTCTTCCCCACTCCATCCTGGTGCCGTTTTTTGATAGCATGAAAGGCTGATAGAAAGATTCCTAAATCAAATTTACCACACTTCCTGCCTGACATCACTTTAACTCTATTTAACTTCCATCTCTGGATATAAAGTGACGAGTTCTGCAGGTTGTTTAGTCAAGAGGAGAGTGTTGCTGGCAGTTTACTAACTGATTTTGTTGTATGAAATATTTAAGTACACATTTGTTTATATAGACACAGCATACAATTGGTGGAAGTGGGTTTATTGAATTAATAATGTTTTCAGTTCGTGAATAGATTAATGATCAACAAAACAGTAGTGCTTTTTCTGCACAAATTAGGATTGATTCAGCCTCATATGGTCTTCAATGGCCTCATATTCAACGTCCTCCTAATAGAAACATGATAGAACATCTTCTGACAATGAAAATATTTTTTCTTTTGAAAAATAGCACACAAAAGCCAGTTTCTTTTAGTGCCGATGATGTATTGGTGCACGCATCACTGAGTCCCATGAATGGTTGGTAAAGGAATCACTCAGGAAAGTTATCCTGTGTGAATCAACTCTGATTTCTATTGAGTGTGGTAAATGGGCCTTTCACAGTATGCATTCCCTCAGATAAGCTAGACAGTAAATGCTGGATGCTCGCACCTCGTTGTGATGTAGTTGGAAGTGTAAGCTGCGTAAATGTGGACTACATGCTGCTTGATTTTCAACCATCATCTCTCTCTCCACAAAAATGATGTCCTCTAATTGATGTTAGACAATTGTTCAGGTTTATTTCTGTAACTCATTTATTGCAGGCATATAAAAGGGTTACATAAGAGGGATATTTGTGTCTAATTGGTGCTTCTGTTACAGATTCATGAGGCAGTGCTGCTCATAAAAATAAAAATATGAGTAAGCGAGAGGTCAAATAATAATGAGACCTCCCGCTCTCCATTTCATCAATTTTTAGTGCTTTCCTCTTGCCCCCAGTGAAATGAAATTGAAGAAAATGATGGAAAACTGCTTTGTGGTTTATTTGAGCTTTATTTACAAGAATCCAAAAGCTGCAATGGTGTTTGACATTCTCAGTTTTATGATGTGTTTAACAGCATAACATTGGCTAAACTTGTTGTGTTTGGACAGCAATCATCATTTTCATCTTCTGAACATGTAAGCTATTTGAAATGTGTGGATGTTGAGTCCTCTTTTAACATGATTGGTTGGACTGTAGCTTTGATTGAAACCTCTAGAAAAGCTCTGCAGTATCTGGGTGTCATTGGAAATATAGATTCATGAGTTTATCTAAATCAACCAACCAACCAAATTGCCTCTGCTAATTACTTTCCTTTATAGTGTGGATTTAAATGTTTTCAACCACAGCAAAGTTGGGACTTTTAATATGAAATTAAAGGTAACTAGTGCATAATATTTCTTTATATCAGAGCAAGAAAACAAAGCAGTCCATGTGTTTCAATAGCAGAATTATTACTATTTAAAAATGTATTATAACTTACAAAATTAAGAGTAACTCACTTATTTCACTAAATCACACTTCACTCTTTATTACCACCCTTACTTAAAAATAATTAAATCACTCCAAATTAACCAACAATGTATAAAGCAACATTTCTTAATTACTCACTGGTTGTAAAATTATTTGACAAATAAACAACTTTTATTGATGTCTAGGTGTTTTTACAGAAGTTTATGATGTTTTATTTTCAAATCATTAGACCTTTTGCTTTCTGTTTTTTACCACAAAAAATCTCAATACGATCAATAAAAAAAAATTATAAACTTTACAACAAAAGTTTGTAAACGCTCCATAATAATGAATGTTTATTATGGTGGTTTCCTTTACATGGTTACTGTCATTTCTAAGGTTTGTAGGCAGTTGGATAGGAAGGGTGCCATGTCGCCTCTATTGAATGTTAAAGAAAATACAGTTGCAAAGAACATGATGAACAACAATTGAACAATCTAAATTTCTAAATGTGCAGACTTACTGGGTTTTCTTGTTCTTTGTTTGATTGATTTATTGATTGTTGTTTGTTTGGTGTGGGCAAATTAAGCAACGTTCCACATTTTGTTTTTATGTCACATGCTTTGTTATTCTAGTCAAATAATTAAATGCAATAACATATCTGGGTTATGTAAAGTCTAAAATGCTCATTTATCTTAAATCACTTAATAGAACTGAAACAGTATTTTTTAACAGTATGTTTGTAATCAAGTGAAGAAACAGATTTAAGACATTGCATCAATCAAGAGAGTCATCTTTCATTAGTTACACATAATTTAGAAAACCCATAACTGGCAACCTTAGATCTCTATGGAAGCGGAATGGCTACTTGGTTGTATTTTGTATGTAATTACAGGACTAGTTTTGCCTCACCCTTGCATTCTCTTTTACGGACCTCAAGTAGTTTCATGAACTGAGCTGCATCAATCAACATTTCAATCAAACCGCATGTTTGATATCATGTTGGGTATTATGGAGAAAAAGTAAGCACTTTCGATTATACTTGACTGTCAGTTAAATTGCCTCATTATTTGCTTGTCCCCTTTTGAAAAGTGATGCAAGAAAATCAGAAACGAGATTTTTGGTTAGTCAGCAAACGTCACTGAAACTTGAACCTTCTGGCCTCTTTTGAATCAATTTCAATGTTTTGTGGAGCATGACAGCTTTATAGATCTGTCCGACTGATAGCGTTCCTATGTGGCCTCAGGTCTACAAGAGAGAAATGTTAGTTTGTGAATGAGAGCGATGGAGAGAAGCTTCTTTGCTTTGTTGAACAAGAAGGGGAACTTCTGTTGCAGCCTGAGGATACATTTACATGGGTTTGGGTTTTACTCCAGCTTGAGTTAATTATTCAAGCTAATGGTATTTTATCCAGGGCTCTGGCAGATAATTTGTTATGTATCCCTTACTGCTGGTTATTAAGTGTCCTGCTGCTGGGACAGACCGTGGCCTTGAGAAAATAATTTTTAGATTAGGATTTAGATTTTTTCATCTATTGTGATTAGGTTTTTAAAAATCTGTCAAAGACATTCTTGAAGTATAGAACAGTTGAGAACAGTTGATGTTTACACTTGGTATCTGTCAATGTTGATTTTTTGCATTTCTGGCTGGAAATGAGATCCGATTCAAGTTTACATGTAGGTCAGATGTGAGTGAAAAGCAACCCAATATAAAGCTGCTTCTAGTAACTGTGATGTTTAATACACTTATAATGTAAAGCTGCTTTGTTGAAAGCCATATGGTGTTGAGAATTTAAAGCCCTCCTGTTATCTGTATCTTTTCATTCATAAAGCCTTAACTGTCTCTACATGTGACTAATGAGAAATAGAGAGGAGCTGAAACATTAGCGAGATAAGCAGCAAGTAACTCAACCATTCATGTTGAGTTACAGGAAGCTCTGCTACTCATCTGTGGGCAGATGAAGAAAACTTGGGTGCTGAGATGTACATCCTGAAACAGAGCAAGAGCATTGGTGCTTTAAGGACATTTATTTTACTTCTCCTTTGACTCGCGCATCTGATAATGGCAGATGTGATGTCCCTGTAAGCAGGAAACTGATGAGAGATACGTTAATGTGAGACTGTCATTCAATAGTCAGGGGTGAAGAAATTGCATTGTGAAAACAATGAAGACTCAATTAAATGAAACCACTGTAATATAGATGTGTACAAAACATTAGTACACATTTATGCCCTAACACCTTCCAAAAGTTGTGTTTCAATAATATTGGCTCTTTAAGTCAAGGGCTAGGAGTGATATGGTACCCGAGCGGACAATGTGGCGCAAGCATGACGAGTACTTACAAATATTGTGATGGAGCGAGACATGTGTGAGGGGATATTCATTGAGGAAATGTACACTTTTTCCAGAATTGGTGAAGCCAATCAGGAGCGTTCTAGAGTAGTCATGTGAGCAATGACACCTAGAGGAGAAAAGGGAAAAACGAGTTGGTAGACCATTTATATCAGTGGTTCTCAAACTTTTTTCACCAAGTTCTACTTCGGAAAAAAATTGGCACTCCAAGTACCACCATAAAGAGCAACATTAAAATACACAACTCCAGTGTAGTCAGAAACTTTTGCATTTTCACACAGAAATATTTTGGAAACTTGTTCTCACTAAATAGACTTTAAAAGGCACAATTTGATCTCGATTTTGGCCATGCATGCATTTTGAACAAAAATGACATGCTCAGTGTCCAATGAACTTAATTAACACTGTCTGCAGTATGTGAGTTTATCTTCACTTTGTCCTTGATGTTCGCCTTTTGATTTAAACAGTTAGCAGTCAGATTCATCTCATGGCTGATACGTTTCAAAGGCAAAATTGTTCTTCTGGTGTCTTGTGTCAGAGACAAGTGCCACACTTGATTTGGATCAGCTGGCACAAACTCTTTTGAAAATCCTTTGCATTAAAATCTCACTAATTTGCATCTAAATTTTCTTCTTGGGAGTATTTCCACGGAATACAACCCTTCCATGTTCGGAGAAGAATTTGCATACAGCGTGGGTACACAAAACTGCTCAAGGTCCTGAAACTACTTAGGTCATGTGCTGAGATGTGAAAAGAAACACAAACATATATCTACTACAGTATATGCAGAAAAACAGGTCTCATTTATTAAAATTTTACATCACAGAGTCCAACTTAAACACAGTTTCTCAAAGATACGAGTCATTGGAGAAGATGTTCTTCTACTGAAATAGTTATTGGAAGACACATTTTAAGCTTAATGAAGTTGCGGTTGCTATCCGAGCCCTTCTAACTCCACTTCCAGTAGTATACATAATATGCTGACATGTATAAGGTATGATGTTATTTTCATCTCAATCTTTTTCTTATTATTGTTTAATACTATTAAAGTTGGCTCTGATCAGATATTTATGCCAGTGTTAAGTCTGTTAGCAGTGCATTATGGGGAATGTAGTTTTCTTCTGTGAATGGGTGTCACATTGGAGCTGCATTTTGTTCACACTGAAGACAAATAACAGGCGCATGTTATTTGTAAAGCGAACGAACACACCAAAAATCCAATAAAAATAGCATTCAATGCAAATGTGTGAGTGATCCAGTGAAATCACATTCCAAAAAAAGACTATTTGTTGTCTTTCTTAAGTAAATTAAGTAAATTGGTTTGTTGGTTAGGATTTAGTTCATCAGTAAAGGTTTTGAATCAAATCCTAAATATAAACCAGAAGATTCAATGGTAAACCACTAGAAGCTGGAAAGTTTTTGGGTTTTTGATTGGATCAAAAGGCTCTGGTATTTTCCTTATTGATCACCTCTTGTGTGCTTAGACGATTGCTTTTATGATAAATCTTTCTCTGTATCACTCTAGCGCTTGGCCTGTGAATGACAAAAAGTTTTGATAAAATGATCTAAAACATGGAAATAAGTAACTATATTTACTGCAAAATAAACTGTGTAAAAAATATAGCATAGGTAAAACTATGATTTATATACTATAGCATAGGTAAACCTGTAAAACTATGACTCCTCTGCATTGAGGAAATCCTTCTGTTTTACTGTTTTCTCGTGGAGACTCTAGTGAGCAGCAGCCAGATCTATGTAAAGGATTCTAATCCAGATTAATGTCTTTTATTTGCATTCTTAAAAACCTTTATCCCTTCATTTTCCTGCATTTGATACACACTGCAATCATCTGTGTAATGAAAAACAAATTGCTTTGGCACAGCTCAGGGCTCCACACAAACATTTGCTTAGGAGCACGCTTGCCCTGAGGGGCACAGTTGCTGTTCGCTTGTTTGGATTTTCTTTGTTTTGCGTTGAAATGAGGACATATACATAAGGAAAGTTTTGCCACATTCAAGTGTCTAGCTTAGTCTTTAGTAATCAGTAATTTTAGGAAATGCTTATGAATTGTTAAATAACATCATTGCCATTGAATATTTATCAAAATTATGCCAAAGGTTTTAACATCTTTAATTTTAATTTATTTTCCCTTTCAGCAAAAAAATTGGTGAAGGTAAGCATTTGATTGGCATATCTAGCATTCATCTGGCACTGAAATACAGTGTGTGTGCTAAACATTGGAAGTGGAGGAATTGTTTTGACAGGGATCAGATTAAAAGTAATGTTATCTTGACTGAAGCTTAGGCCAGGCATGGGTCGAAAGTGTCTGGAATCGTGCATAAATGCTCAAAAACATTAAATTCTTCATCAGGGTTCCCATGTTTGAGAAAACAACCAAAATCCTCAAATACGCTCAGAAAAGGCTCTTAATCTCTATTTGTTTATTTTTAGTGACGTTAAGTGGTGCCAAAGAAGAGGCTTCTATGTAAACATAGGTGATTACATGTTGAAGTGGACTGCAGTGTCTTGTGGAGTCCCTCAAGGCTCAATCCTTCCCCCTTTACTATTTAACCTGTCCATGCTTCCACTGGGCCAAATTATGAGAAGGAACCAGATATCATACCATCAGTTATGCTGATGATACACAAATTTATCTAGCTATCTCCCCGAATGACTACAACCCCATAAAATCTCCCTGCCAATGTCTTGATGAGATTAAAAACGGGATAGAAAACAACTTTCTTCAATTAAACAAGGACAAAACTGAAGTCATTGCATTCGGAAGCAAAAGCGAAGTTTTTTAAGGTTAACACGTATCTCAATACCAAGGGCCTAATGACTACAAATCAGGTCAGGAATCTGGGGTGATTCTGAACTCTGATCTTAGTTTAAATAGCTACGTCAAAGTAATGATGAAATCCACTTAATACCATCTTAGAAACATTGCAAGACTGCTTTGTTTCCAGACAAGATTTAGAGAAACTGATTCATGCTTTCATCTCCAGCAGGCTGGACTGCTGTAACGGTCTTATCACTGGTCTTCCCAAAAAGACAATTAAACAGCTACAGCTCATTCAGAATGCAGCGGCAGCGACATTTCTCCAGTTATTAAGTTTTAAGATTTTAAAGTTCTGCTGCTCGTATAAAACTTAGCACCTAAATGCCTAACAGAGACAATCAGTGAATACATACCAAACAGAGAGATGAGATCCCTCAGATCAAATAAATTAGATCTACCCCGGGTAAATTCCAAACAGGGTAAATACTCTTTTAGTTATCATGCGGACCAAATATGAAACCAGCTTCCAGAGGAGATCAAGGGTGCCAACACTTTAGTCACGTTTAAATCCAGGCTAAAGACTCACCTGTTTAGTTGCACTTTTGTCAACTGAGCACCAATGTCCAAACAACTATTTTACCTCTGCACTTCACATCTTAATCTTTGTTTTAATCAATGTTTTAACATTTTTAGTTTTTAATCACTTTGATTTTATATTACTTTTTATGCTAGATTTTATTAAATGTACTTTGTTTTTATTCTTTGTTTCCAATGTAAAGCACTTTGATTTACCCTGTGTACGAAATGTGCTTTACAAATAAACTTGCCTTGCCTTGCCTTGCCATAGTTTGAGAAAAGCCCCATATACATATATAGTTAGGTTTGCCTGAGAAAATACCCAAGAACACTCAAAATCATAAAAGGTGATTGTTAATGACACAAGACCCAAATATTTAAAAAACATGAATATGTGATTGTAAGGGTTGCCAATGACTGTAAAAATGTGCATACGTTCTCAGTCATTTTGAAGACAAAATAGATTGAGGTTGCCAGAGATTGAGTAAACTGTCTATAAAAGAGATGGTTAGGGTTGAAACAATGTATTTGAAGCATACTTTTTGTATTATGCAAAACTTTTTGTTTTTAATGTTAGGATTAAATTTCATTTTAAAATGGTCTAAAACATGTCTATAAAAGCCTTACATTTGATCTTGACAAACCTGCAGAAACCCTGGAGAGATAATGAGCATGACTTGACTAGGTGGACCAACCTGCTTTATTTATCTGCATGTGCTTTCACTGTAAATGTTAAAAAAAACTGGCTTCATTTTTCAAAGAACAAAGAATTTGGAATGCCCGCTTAAAATTTCCTTAGCAAAACATCTGCGTTCTTGTTTATTTGTCTAAATCAGGCCTCTTGCAGTGAATTTGACTGACTGTAATAATAACAATCCACAAGATATTTTCACACATTTAGCCATGGCACACCACAATACCTTGTGTTTGCATTAATATGGTGCCAGTGCTGATGAGCACAGTCTACAAAAATGATGACACCAGTAGCAACACTCCAGAGGTGTTTGCAGGTGTTGCCTACTGTGGTCTGAAATATGAAGCTTTCACCTTTTTTCCCTCATAGGAATTCACCACTGCTGGCGTAAAAACGTCCGCTTAGACTCAAAATCATTGCTCATTAATAATACCCACAAAGCACCTTCGACTTGAACCAAGAGCGTATTTTAGCAGTGCTTTACTCCTCCTGTCCAAAGTCAGGGTTGGTAATTTATTCTCTTAATTACATAAATAACTTTCACAGTCTGTTTTGTCGAATTAGGCTTTAAAGGGAAGTGTCCAGTCTCGTTCTTTAAGAGCTGTGATTAGGTGTCATTACTCAGCAGTAGTTTATCTTTATAATTAGTGTGGACACAGAGGCCCTTACAGAGCAGATAATGTGCTGTCAGGATTGCAACAGCTGCTCAAACCTGTTCCTTACTTTTCTCGACTAGAGTGTTTGTGGAGGAGAGCCAGGAAATAACAGTAGAGGTGCTGCTAATCACTGAAGGAAAACCAAGGCCCGCTTTGTGAAGTAAAGGCATGAAATGTGCTTGACAGCCACGGAAGGAGCGTGATTAATGTTGTTTGAGTATATCAGTTCACTAATGTGGCCAATAAATAGAAGGATGGGAGATATACAAGCAGGGGTGGATCCTTTACGGAATGTGGCAGTGTGGGGTTGGGCATGATTGGTTGCTTCTATGAATTTGCATCAAGCACTAAATTTGTTAACTTGGATTATTTTTTTACCAAGCATGAATTCCTTGCAAAAACTCAAACGGAAGTTCATATGGAGTGTTTTATATGCCATGTATAGACCTCACAAGTCTATTTTTAAAAACTGATTTTTTTTGATGAGCACAGTTTAAAAAACAACTCCATCCAAGCAAAAACACTCCTAAAACGCTGTAAAGATTATACCAATCCATGGCAGCCAACTCTTCTAGGCTAGTTCATTTAATCAAATTTTGATTACAATAGCGATTTCGGGCCTTAACCCTTGTGTGGTGTTCATATTATTGTTACTCAGGAGGTTTGCGGGTCTTGTGGACCCATTGCTTTTTGCAGATTTTAATTCACCCAATCAAAACATTTTATGTTAAAAACTTAAACAATATTTCCTTTAGCCAAGAAACAAGTGATATAAACAGCAAATATACTTTATTTATTGTTCTTTAACCTGATTTCTTCACGTTTAGAATTTGAACTATGTGTGGTGTTCTCATTATTGTTACTTTGGCAGGGTTGGTGGGTCTGCTGGACCCATTGCATTTTGCCACTTTTAATTCACACAATTTTATTCCAAAATGTTATGTTTGTGTGATTTATGTTTGTGTGGGAAGAGAGAATTAAGGTAAAGAATCTACCATTTTCACAATTTAACATGCCCCGGGTCCAGTAGACCCGAACACCTTGTGTGTAATATAATTGTGTAAGGGGGTTTACGTGTGGGGTCATAAAAAATCTGTTCTGATCTACGTTTTTCACAGGAAATGAGCCTAGCCCAGTGAATCTCAGCTTCAAATAATAAATGCTTGTTTAATTTTTCTTTTGATTAAAACTGAAAATGGGTCCCACAGACCCGAACACCATACAAGGGTTAACAGACATAAACACTGTAAAATCAAGAAAAATGAATTTTGCGTTATTATGTACTTTACTTCTACACAAGCACATGAACTCATTGCAAGCCCATTCATGCCGAGGGCATCTTGAATTTCTCAAGTGTAGAGACCTTTGTAACATTACATTCTTGATTTTTCCTTCAGAATATACACATAACTCCTCCTTTGTGCTGATTGCAACACTGTGACAAACGAAGGTGACAGGCTAGCTATGTTGAGGTTCTTATGTGAGCAAACTCAAGGAAAACAAGTCTCTGCCTAATGTGATGGAAGTCTCTGTGTTTGTTTCTTTTGAGCAGCCTATTTTTGAACACAGAGCAGCATTTGTTTGTAGCTTATCGGGCCTGTTTTGTGAATAAATGTGTTATACATATATTAAAGGTGCATGTAATTGCAGCTTGTCAAGGAACCGAAGCAAACTCATGTTTCTCTCCTCTTCATCACTCTTCACTGGCTCCCCATTGCAGCTTGTGTAAATTCAGATCACTGGTGCTGCCGTACAAAACGTTTTTCAGATCAGCCCATGTTTACCTCCACAAGCTCATACACTCATACATGCCCTCCAGAAGCCAGTGCTCAGAGAAGAAACAGCTTCTTGTGGTTCCATCCCACAAAGACAGAAAATCTCTTAGCAAAACCTTCTCTCTCACTGTCCCTGGCTGGTGGACAAACTACCTGATCCAGTCAGGAAAGCAGCAAGACTAACAGCTTTCAAAAAGCAATTGAAAACTCTTCTCTTCAGTGAACATTTACCATGAAAATCACATTTTTTTCCTTTTCTCTCTTTCTTTTCTTTCTACTATGGTTTATTGATCATCTGATACAACTTCTATGAGCGAACTGAGTTAGACTTTTACTGTGTAAAAACTTGCATATTGTCCCTACTGTAAATTGCTTTGGACAAAAGCGTCTGCGAAATGCATAAATGTAAATGTTATTCTGTACAATTTATAGAATATGCTTTAGCACAGTGAATCGCAGCATAATTCATCTATAAGTCCACCATTAGTCTTAGTGCTTTGTGAGCGAAAGTAGTCTTCACAATAACAGTGTTTACTGCATTTTCAAAAATATTAACGTTTGCAACTGTTATTAGTTGGTATTTCTTACTGCTACACTGCCTTAAGATGCAAAAATAATCAGTTATTAATTGAAATATGAAAATCGCCAGCCCTAATTGTCGGTTTGGTTTACTATATTGTGTTCCAGTGTGTTTTCGCTTGTTAACCTGGTTTACGTTCAACCTCTGTTCATCGTCCAGATTGATGTCCCTTATCTCTTCTTAAATATTCATAGCATATTTAAACTCTCTTCTTTTAGTTATTTTGTCATGCAAGCTCCGCTACATGACTTTCATTGGTTCTGTGTATTGTAGAATCTTACGTTTTTCCTCCTGTATCTCCCCAGTAGTTTGGCAGTAGAAATTAGCAGTTACCTGCTTCCTGCCTCAGCATCGCCCATGTCCTGAGCCCTGATGTGATGGGATAATTGTTAGCCCGAAAAACATGTTTAATTCTCATGGAATACAAAAAGCCAAGAAAATACTGATTTTACTTAAAGAAGGAAGACTAAAAACAAGTGACCGAATTCAACCACTTGAACTGTCAACATAAATGTGATTAGTAATACATTGTGAAACTCTGTCAAATTCTACTGTACATGCAATCATCAGCGTTTGAAATTAAAATGCTATGTTTGCACCATGCATTGTGATTGGACTCTTTATTTTAACAAGTGTACTCAAGTGTTCTGTGATTTTGAACAACACTACAAATAGCAACCTCATCAAATAAACCCTTGTTATTTTTTGTGTCTGGGGTATTTCTGGATACAGCTTTCTTAAACTTGTAGGATATAGTCTCTTTTTTTGATAACCTCAGCGTTTCTGTTTACTCTTCCTGCAGTGGGGTTGGCAGAAACTGGCCCTGGGCGTCAGGTGGGAGCAGCATTCTGGCGGAATACGGAACACTGCATTTGGAGTTCATGCACCTTAGCGCTCTTTCTGGTAAACCAGTGTTTGCAGAGAAGGTGAGTAGAAGTTCACCACCCCGAACCGAACATGAGCTGACCATGTTAACCAGGAATGACCTCTGCTTGCAACCATTTTTCTGATGCCGATCCTATATAGAATAAATCTGCTGACATACCCTGCAATATAGACACAGACAAATGACACCATTACATGCTCCGAATGAGACTGTGCAAACTGTGAAAGTGACCTAGTCTGTGAATTTATGAGTCCTGTCGCCTCTAGAATAGACTGGAGCCATCACAAAAGCGGTTTGCGGTGTTTTTAAAAAGTGTTAAAAAGTTATTTATCTGTTCAGCTTCAGATCTATAGGTGTGTGTACGCTTGTAAGATGTAATTTGGAAGAACTCATTTACTGATTTCTCTGATTTGAAAATCTCTTGCTTTTTGTTTACTTTAACATATTTGTCAAGTAGTCCTCTGCTGGTTAGTGTAAGTGTTAAAATAAAAACATTTTTTCTGATGATTCAATGGCTGTCATGTTCTTGTTCTCTTGTGTTTGCAATATTTGCTTAGTTATTCAAGTTTTGCCCACCTGTATGGTTTCTCTGTATTGTAATTTTAAGTTAGTTTGATTCTATTATCTCTATGTTCTACACTTAATTATTTGCATTGACCTTGTTCAATGTTCTCTTGTTTGAAAACCTGATTACGTAAGAGGCTTGCTCTCTCTTGTAGGTGATGAACATTAGAAAAGTGCTGAACCGTCTGGACAAACCTCAAGGACTGTATCCAAACTACCTGAATCCTAACAGTGGACAGTGGGGCCAACGTAAGTCAAAGCATGCGCACACATAATTTCCTCATCCTTGACATTGATTAGTGTATTGTTTCTGAAGATGTTCCTTAGCCGTTGATTTCTTTGAGTCTGTTTGGCTGAAAAAAGTATGGTAGGTATTAAGGTTGTCCTGATCAAGCAGGCTTCCGATCAATTGGGTACAATCATGTGATTTTCGAAAGATTGGAAATGGAAATAAAATATATACATAAATACTCACACTTTTCCACACATTTATTCTAGTTTTCCACAAAAAAGATATAGCATTGTCATCTCTGTGCATCTGTGCATGATGAAATCAGCTGGAAGACTAATCAGAAACTGCGCTTCATGAGGAAGCCAGCTTCTTTTTCCTCTGATTGGTTTAGCTCATTGACTGACTTCTTGTGTAGCTCATGGCCACAGTGGAAGAGAAATTAGCATAGTTGGACACCAAACACTGGCACCGCTCTGTATATCTGCCGCTCCACCCTTGGTTTTATAAGTCTTCTAAAAAAAGAGCTTTTTTGTAGGCTAAAATTAGTTTTTGTGTAATCACAACAGCCTATTCTATTGATCACATATACAATTATTTCATACCTTTGTGAAATAAATCTCTTCTATTTTTGCAGGTTATCAAAACCTTTGTATAACAAGTTATCTGAAACTGGTTCAAATATTGTTTTGTAAATGTAATGATTTTAATCATACAATACAATAAACTGTTATAGTAAAAACTTGGTTATAATCCAATCCTTTTATAACTGTATCTAACAAGAAAAATTATTAGAATTGTATCAAGAGCAAAGAAGGGATCAGATTGGTAAATATCAGGAGAAATTACACTGACTGTATTGTGTTTTGTAGAAATGAGATCTCAATTTTCCTCCATCATCAACTGTGTCATTCATTTGTATTGTAATCCAGTTAGAAGTTTGAAACTAGATGGTGCTAGAACCAGAGATTTCAGCATCTGTGTGTGTAAAATGGATCAGGCAGCCCTTTGAATCTCAGACTAGACAGCTGGAATCCCTGAAGCTGTGAAGAAATGCAAGGACTCTGACCATATATCGTCTTCCGGGGTTAATTATGTATCACACTCAGAGATATATACTTTCTTCTCCTCGCATTCATCCACTAGATGACATATACATCAATAGGTAGGGTTGTTTTATGCTGGTCTCAAAACCTCAGAAATGGGGGCTTCTTTAGGCTTGCTTGATTTTTCAGTCCTCCCTCTTGGGGATTCATCAGCGGAGAGAAGGCTCTTACTTCTTAACTTCATGGTCAGCAATGACGGCAGCGTTTGATGGTCTCGATGAGCCGAGGGCAGCAAAGATACTTCAGTCTGGAGTCGGGTTAACACAATTCTGATGGAGGAACATCTCTACATTAAGAGGATGGAAAGAATTTGAGCTGTCAGAATGTGACAGAAGATTTCTTTTTGTTCATTGAAGCAAGCCTTTCTTTTCCTCCCTTTGACAAAAGTCGTTTGTTTAGATGGTCGTAAACAAAAAAGATGGGAGATGGCAGCAGGCCGCAGGGTGGAAGGAATGGGAATCTACAGCTGCACTTAAAAATAGCTGTCAGTCTTTTAGCTTCACGCAAGTTGCCCAGAACAGTCCTGAAGGGCTTTCTGTATGGGTCAGTTGTCAGGTCCAGGCTCTGAGCGGCTGGTAGCCTCAAGGTTGACCTTAATGAAACAACATGAAATGGCAAACCTTTATAATATGCCATCTAGAGCTCTTTTTAAAATCCCCTTTAATTCCCCTTTCCCTTTGTTTGTCATAGCTGTCATCAGGGTTTTTTAATTATTTTCAAAGCAGTCCCTTTTTATTTTTTAGCTTAATTTTGTTAGTACATAGTTGAAAGCTATCACACCATTAATAATTATTATTTTTTTTTTTTTTCATTAATAATAAAATTTTTTGGGAGGTATTGAATCGAGTTTTACTTCACACTTATTATATCAATATTGGTAATACTATACTAATGTATGTTTTGTGTGTGTCTTCAGTTTATGTAGACATGTAAGATGTCATTTGGAAGCTTTCTGATTAGTTGACCTCTTGTTGTCTGACTCGTTAATAATATTCGTCAAGTAGGGCTCTGCTGGTTAAGGAGAGTGTTAAAGTAAACAGATCTTCTCTGATGGATACCCGTGTGATGTCAATGTTTACTTACTTGTGCAGTTCAGTTTCTGGACACTTGTATGGTTTCTCTATTTTAAACTCAGTTTTAATTTAGTTCAATTCTGTTCGCTCTATATAACCCTCATCAAGCACTTTTATGGTTTCTTTGTATTTAGCTCCATTTTCAGTTTCTCGATGCTGTCCCTTCTACATTCTATACTAAAGTCTTTGCATTTACCTTATTCAAGTCTTCACCCGTTGTTTGGTTTACTTCAAGTTCCTTCCTATAGTTAGTCTCCTGTATTCTGATAGGTTTCTGGCAAAATCAAAGTAAGCTAAAAGAACTAGCTAGTACTCAAAAATGCACCCTCAGAGGCGGGACTAGTGAAGGGGTCTGATGGGCTGAAAATAAAATTTTTATATATCTTAGACAAATAAATGTAAAAATAATTCAACTCCCTCAGAGTGTTCTTCAAGATTAAAAGTATCAATCTGAATCTACAAATCCAATGGTGCTAAGGGTGGAAACAAGAAAGTCAATGTTAATCAACCATGTGTATATATGTATATGTATATGTGTATATATGTGTGTGTTAAAGCAAAATATACTATTTTATAAATGATAATGTTTAAGTTTTGTCTCCTAGTTTACAATCTTTTTTATGTATGCCTTAAATGTTTTCAATCTACTCAAGGGTTCCGGTGTTTATATTTTGTAAATCAATCTGTATCCTTTCTCCACACTCGTACCTTTGTTGTCGCAACAAGTTAAAGAAAAATGGCAGTATGGTTTTATAATAATATTAAAAAAAAACTTTTTCTTTCACATTAACAATTACAGACACAGAGGCAACCTTCTGCTTTTCTTCTCTCAATGATTAAAAGGACGTGACTGACCTGCAGTTCCTTGTCTGAACACTTGAGGCTGACTACAGATTCTCGCTAGCAACAGTGTTAAAGAATTCAGCTTAAACCAAAGAAACATTTCCACTTCTGGCTCCATTGGGATTATCTGTGCATAAATCACTTTATATGACATGAATTGAGCTTCATTACTCATTTTTTTAAGTTTAATATTAAGAATATGTGGTATTTGTGGTCTGGTGGATAAGGAGATCGACTTGTGATCGAAATGTCACCAAGTTGAAGGTGGTGTGACATTTGCTCTCACTTGCTCTCCCATCTTCAACGACCACAGCTGTGGTGCCCTTGAGCAAGACACCCGTTTCCTGACTGCTCCCGGGCGCCGCAGCCAAGGCTGCCCACTGCTCCAGGTGTGTGTTCACTGTGTTTGTTCACGGCTGTGTGTGTACACTGGGATGGGTTAAATGCAGAGCACAAATTCCAGGTATGGGTCCCTCCTTATCAGGCTAACTGGTCACTTTCACTTCACTTTCACCTTCATTAAGAGCGGCGGCCTCCCAGGAAGGGAGTTTGAATCTTGTGAAAAAGGATATCTTTATATAATTGTGAGGCACTTATGCTGTTAGTAACAACCCACTTTAAAGCATATTAAGGTTAAGTATTGGCTATTACTGAATCATTTTATTCACTGCGCCCAAGTGCACATTTTGACTCACAAGCTGCATAATTTTACCTCCCTGAGGAAAAATCACAGAAAACTTCCCTGATAAAACAGCATCTACAAAAAGCTCTTTGAAATTAGAGATAAGACTATAAACGAAAGAGTGTATTTCCATTGACTATTAGCTTTGTGGTGTTTGTTTTCTTGTGATGTATCCATCACATAAACAGGTTTCTAATGAGGTATAAATATTCATGAGCTTGATCATCACACACCAGCTCTGCAGCTCGACTCGCAGACTTTCATCTCTCACACATAGTGGACAGGACAGGAATCATTCGTTCAAAGCCCACCACAAAAACACTTTATTTTCTCTTCAGCTTCAATACCAGAGAGCCAAACGGTTCTTATAACACATAAAGCTCCGTTGGCTTCCAAACATTTAATTTGCTCAGACCTGTGGTAAATTAGCCGAGGTATCAAAACGTGTGAGAAGCAGTTGTTTGAAGGGTTTTTTTCCTGACATAAGTTGTTGGTTGGTTTGTTGCAGATCATGTTTCTGTTGGTGGCTTAGGGGACAGCTTCTACGAGTACCTTCTGAAGGCCTGGATCATGTCAGACAAAGTTGACGAGGAGGGAAAGAAACTGTACTATGATGCCCTGCAGGTAAGTCCTAAGTACCTGGGAGAAAAAGCCCAGAGGAGTAATAATCTTGACTGACAGTTTAAGGAAACAGACAGATATGTTTTGAGGATGCCTTTGAGGTCAAATAATGAGAAAATGATGAAAGCAATGATCCAAATCAGAGTTTTTTTTTACTGTATTTTTTTTACATAAATGGAGAATTTACAGGGTCAATCATATCAGAGTTACATTTTTTATCCATCCATCCATCTTCTCCCGCTTATCCGGGGCCGGGTCGCGGGGGCAGCAGTCTAAGCAGGGATGCCCAGACTTCCCTCTCCACAGATACTTCTTCCAACTCCCCGGGAGGGATCCCGAGGCGTTCCCAGGCCAGCTGGGAGACATAGTCCCTCCAGCGCGTCCTGGGTCTTCCCCGGGGCCTCCTCCCAGTGGGACATGCCCGGAACACCTCCCCTGGGAGGCGTCCAGGAGGCATCCGGAACAGATGCCCAAGCCACCTCAGCTGACTCCTCTCGATGTGGAGGAGCAGAGGCTCTACTCCGAGCTCCCCCCGGGTGACGGAGCTTCTCACCCTATCTCTAAGGGAGCGCCCAGCCACCCGGCGTAGGAAGCTCATTTCGGCCGCTTGTATCCGGGATCTTGTCCTTTCGGTCATGACCCAAAGCTCATGACCATAGGTGAGAGTAGGGACGTAGATCGACCGGTAAATCGAGAGCTTCGCCTTTTGGCTCAGCTCCCTTTTCACCACAACAGACCGATACAGCGACCGCATCACTGCAGATGCTGCACCGATCCGTCTGTCGATCTCGCGCTCCATCCTCCCCTCACTCGTGAACAGGACCCCGAGATACTTGAACTCCTCCACCTGAGGCAGGAGCACTCCACTGACCTGGAGAGGGCAGGCCACCTTTTTCCGGTCGAGAACCATGGCCTCAGACTTGGAGGTGCTGATCCTCATCCCAGCCGCTTCACACTCGGCTGCAAACCGCCCCAACGCACGCTGCAGGTCCAGGCCCGAAGAAGCCAAAAGGACAACATCATCTGCAAACAGCAGTGATGAAATCCTGAGGTCCCCGAACCGGACCCCCTCCGGCCCCCGGCTGCGCCTTGAGATTCTGTCCATAAAAACTATGAACAGAACATTTTTTATTATTATTATTATTTATATGCAACTGCATTTATTAGTTCTTGAGTCACCATGTACTATTTTATTATTAGGATTTTGTTTTACTCAAACTTAATTAAACTTCTTTCTTCAAAGTTTTGAGTAAAAAATAAAGTCAACTACCTTAATTGGAGCTGTATCATTTATTTTAAGTAGAGCTAAATGTTATATAACTAAATTATTTATATTATTATTATTATTATATATCATTATTAAATATATTACTATTGCTTGTATTACTAAAGTCTGGACAATCTTTTAGAGACGACAAAGTTGTTTCGATAAAAAAAAATCCAAAACCAAAAAGTTTATATTTTCTCAAGAGGCCATGCTTAAGGATGAAAATAAAAATCTTTAAAAGTGGCAAAAAATATGAGCAATAAAACTGAAAACGTATTTAAATCATTTTTATCTGGAGATTGAAGAACATTGCTGTATTATAATTTAACATTTTTTAAAGTATAAAGTATGAACAATAATAAAATTAAAATTTAACTGAAAAAAAAATCTGAAAACTTCACCCAGAAAAATATAATCAAGAAAATTTAATTTGAAAATTTTCAACAAGAAAAATGTCCCCATAAATTTCACCAGAAAAGTTTTACAATTTTAAACCAGAAATATTTTGAGATATTACACCAGAAAAATGAAACATGTAATGAAAATGTACCAAATTAAAGCATTGAACCAATAAATTCAGAACATTTCTCAGGATTTTATGCTCCTCTCCTAATTTGATAGTATTTACAATGTAAGAATACACAGGAAAATTTAACCCAAATGCTCCAAAACTCCTCCACTTGTAAAAGTTCTCAATGAAAAATGGAAATTACAGAAATGAAATTCCTTAATTAAAAGCTAAAATTAGGAGTAATTACTCAAAGGTTTTAGAGAAATGTTTAACCCTTAATGTGTTTAAATAATTTAAAACTAGGAATAAAAAAAAACAATTTCTGTAAGTTTAAGCAAGTCTCCAAAATGTATGTAACTTTTTATGAAGACTGTATTTAAATCTAGATCTCAGTATGCATCTCTACGCATCATAAGTTGTGTTTAAACCTCTAGTTGAATCCCAAGTGGACATTTTGAACTGGTTTATTTTTACTCTTTTTTTGAAAGTGTGAACATGTTTCAGCTCCCACTTACTTGTGCCTGCCTGTGGAGTGGTGTCATGTCAACGAGAGTAAGCCTCCAGGAGTATTCTGCAGGCAAGCTTTGGGAAGCTGCTGCTCCAGACTGATTGTTACAGACCACAAATTCAATCCTTTATTTCATTAAAGATAGAGTCTAAGAGCCTGCCTAAGATAATGCTGTTCTTCTGACCATCTGTCTGCCGTTTCTCCCCAGAGTCACACACTTTCACACTCCAGGCAAATCAGCCGAGGAAAGAAAAATGCATTATGGGGGTCACCTTGAGCGCACGGTGATTGCAGAGCCGTCCTGTCCAACATTTCACTCAAGCTTTCATTAGCGCTCCAGAAAGCTCTTTATCAGGCATTTAACTCTGTCTGTACAACCTGTTCTAGCCTAATTTATCTCGCCAACCATAGATAGGCCACTCGATCATATCCTTTCATCAGGACCTCTCTGCAGCATTCTTTGTTCGAGGATAGAGCATGAGACAGAGTTTTGAGCATTTCTGCAGCTTGACGTTAGTGTGCTAGAGGAAGCCGAATATTAAAGGTCTGCTCCTCTCAAAATGTTTTAGATCGGAATGTAAAAGTGGTCTTTTTTTTACATTCCCAATGTACGTTTATGTATTTGGGACAGTGGTTACAGAATGAAAAGTAAGCTGCTATACCAAATCAACTCTACCAAACTGTATCAATTCTACCAAACCCATCAGCTGGAGAAGCACAGAAAAAACATCTCTACTTCTTTAGAAGCCAATGCTGCCATGCTTTACACCGCTCTGGGTTTCCGCGGGGCCTTAAAATGTCACAGCTCTTTTTTCTGATTTCCATGTAAGGCTCAATTGATGTTTTTTATTGTTGCTTGGGGTTGCCAGAGATTGAGAAAATGCTCCTAAATGCTAAAAAAAATCGTAAAAATTATAGTCAAATGCTCAAAATTTTAAAAGTGATTGTTAGTGTTGACAGATCTTGAGATAAGACTCATAATTGTAAAATAAATAAATACATGTGATATAATTGTTGCCAGAGTCTAATAAAATGCTCATAAACACTCAACTATGTATAGTATAACAACTATTCCAGAGTTTGAAAAACTTTGATCAGCATGATTAAGGGTTAGGATTATATCTGCACCCTTTTGGCTGGTTGGCACTTTTGGGAGTTTTCAAGGGGGTGAAACCATGTGGATATTTTGACATCCACACAAGAAAAGGGTTCACTTAAAATGTTTTAGTTGACTCAGTGTTTCCCCAAATTTGATATAAGGATATCATATTGTCTAGATTCATTTTGAATGAAGGCAGTCAGCAATGTGAAGGGACCTTAAGCCCTTAAGAACCTGTGTTCATTCTAATGGACGCAACATTTAATTTGTTGTTTATTAATTTTGAGAAATTTAACATTTTCACAATTTTAGGTATTTTTAGTGCAGTAAAAAAAAACTCTGTGTGTGTGGCTGTGAATGTGACAATGCTGTAAACACACAGCGCTGGCACACAGGTGTGACCCTTATCTCAGCTACCATTTCCTGACCTTAGCCTTGAACTGTGTGGATGAGACTCTTTTGAGAGTCTGAAATCCCTCCATAGCCGTTAATGTTTCTTTTGAATCATGGTGAAGAGAAAAACTAAATTCCTGCTGTAAGTTCCTGCTGTAATTAATTTTTTTGTTCACAGGCAATTGAGAAGAATTTGATACGCAAGTCCAGTGGAGGGTTGACATACATCGCGGAATGGAAAGGTGGACTCCTGGAGCATAAGATGGGTCACCTGACCTGCTTCGCTGGCGGGATGATTGCTTTAGGAGCAGATGGAGCCCCGGATGAGAAGACAGGTCATCAGATGGAGCTCGCAGCAGAGATTGCACGGACCTGCCACGAGTCTTACGTCCGAACAAGTCAGTGAGACAGCTATTAAACTTTAAAGGTGCTGTTTGCCATTTTTCTAGAATGCAGGGTGAGCCAGGGCCACTCAAAAATAAGAGGAGAACTTATGGATTCTCCATTGATGCATTTATGTGTGCAAAATATTGAGCTGTGCTTTGCGATGTGCATCTGAGCTTTCTCCGTCATTGCATGAAATTACTCTATTGCCACCCAACACATTGACCTAAACTAGTTTTAGAACGCGGCGCAGCAAAAATCATATTATGCACATAATGGCCTTAACCCTTTAACCCATATAATGATACTGTAATTATAACAGTTTGCCTGGTATTCTTGTCTTGTTTTTAATCTTTTTGTCTTAAAATGTTCTTTGTGTAATTTTCTTTGTACATTTTTCTTTTCATATTAAATAAAACTTTCGAAATGTGACAAATATCTGTTAGTATTATGTTATAAATGCTCAGAACAGTGTGTAAAGTAAAAAAAAGTGAAAAATAAAATAAAAAAAGTTAAAAAACTGATTTTAATTTATTAATTTGCTCTTTATAAACAGCTATAAATGTAGAGCAACAACTCTTTTGAGATTACAAAAATGAACCTATTTTACATCAACTCAAACAGATTTGTTTGGCTTGGCTTTCAGTGTCCATTTCACATATGTACAGGTGTGTTTTGGTGTCCCTAATGCTCCGACCTCTGGAAAAGACAATATCCACCCCTCAGGAGGATTCCCTTCATCAGAACAATCTCTATAAATATGAAGACATTAGATAAGATTTGCGCAAAAAAAAGATTTGTCCAAAAAAATGAAGAAAGTGCTTCAGCGCTTATGCGACAGAATCACAGACGCAAAAAAACACCGTAAAAAAACAGTACAGTCAAACGCTAATAAGCCTATAACTATAACAAAAACAATGCCTTTACTATTATTTACAATAAAAATATATTATTTAAAATGAAATCGTCTCTGAAAAATAACTAAAGTATTACTAAAGTCATTCACACGGATTCAATCACTCATCCTTCACCTATCTCCGAACACAAACAATGCAGTCATTACGGTCATGAATGTTATATCAATCAAAAGAGTAATTTCTCAGCTTTCAGAATCTGTTAAAAAAATTCTAGAAAATAACTAGAGCTAAGGTAGTTTGAAGTGATCAGGTCACTATTCTGTTGCCGGCGAACAAGTTACTGGTTTGAGTCTCTGTAGCCAATTTTCCATATAACATGTTTATATTTATTATCTATTTATTATCATGACATGAGTCATGCCGAATGAGTTAACCCTAAATGCACTCCCTTCTTAAAAACCCACGGTGGGCTGTTTGGAAGGTATTTTCATTAAACTCGGATTATCAGAGGTCCAGATTATGCCACAACCACTAAGCCTCATCCAGAAAGTGTTTCTCTTCATTTCAGGAAGAGTGTAATCCCATAATCCCTTGTGTAGACGTTTGAGTGCTGAATTTCTCATCCTTCTGTATTTTAGGTATGAAGCTGGGTCCCGAGGCATTCCGATTCGATGGAGGTGTGGAGGCCATCGCCACTCGACAGAATGAGAAGTACTTCATACTGAGGCCAGAGGTCATCGAGACCTACATGTACATGTGGAGGTTCACGCATGACCCCAAGTACAGACAGTGGGGCTGGGAGGCTGTGCAGGTGAGGATTGAACTGGTAGCTAAACTCAAGTCAACGCTACAATATATAAGTTCTTACTGATTATGAAGCTGGTTGTATGCAATTATGGTATATGTATGGAGCCTTGTCTGCAGGCCACAGATGGGCTTCGTCTGGCCCAAGTTTCAGTCAAGCTGATCACCCATTCTTGGCTGGAGCTTGGGCCAGATATCATGTTAAATACATTTCATGCTCATTTGTTATAGTACTGTGCATGATTTGTTGTGCTCTTCACATGATGGTTAACATCAATAGCTAAATGTATTTAATTGTATTTGAAATATGGCTCATATTCAGTACTATTAGCTTGGCACACGTACCGATGTTTTATGTCTGGAACAGATCCTACATTTAAGACCAAGTAGATCAAATAGAAAGCGTAAACCTTATCCCAACTTTCACTCCAAAAGTGAAACTGCAGGTTTAATCTCAAATTCTTTGTGTTCATTTACTTTTTTACAAATGATGTGTTCTTGCTATACATCTTTTGGCGGGTTTGGGATTGTTGTATTGTATAGTATATATTATTTGAAGCCTACCCGCATGCTCTATGTTTTACCAATAACAAAACCATAACAAATAAATATACAGAAATTACACAGTTACAAAGAAATTTCCACCTGTCAATCACTTTGTCTGCAGGACTCTGGCATGAACTGGCAAAGTGATTTGTGACATTATAATAGCGTCAAGGATTTTGATTGGTAAAAAGTAGTACTTTCACCTGTCAGGCAATACTTTAGCTCTAGACCGAATGAAAGAGGATAGCCAAGAGACGTCTGAAGCGTTGTGGGGAGTAGAGCAGATCGAAGGCAAATATCAATAATGCCACAGTGAGGATGAGACACAAAGCAGCCTTTCTTGACCCAAGCCTTGCTTGACCCCGTCATCCGGAGTGAGAGAAGAGCCGGTGGATTGTCGAAGCCATCGGCGATGGAAGATAGCATTGTCTATCGACCCAACTCTAGTACCGGGGTACTCTCCCGTATTGGTACATTAAATGACATTCTACATTAAATGACACAATAACGTTAAACAGTAAAAATATAAAGTAATATACCTATAACTACATCAAAAGTCCAAGGTGCTTTGGAAGTAATGTACAAACCAAAGTGTAAAGTGCAGCAACAGAACAACAGAATGTGGAGCGAATAATTTGACCTGGCTGTTCAAACACATTGCAAAAAATTGGATCTGTATCAGATTCAGGACCTCATATGAAAGCAGCGTGGGTCAGATTTGATTAAATTTGAATCAAGCTGTTCAGACAGATACAAGGTCACTTTGTGGCCACAACATAGGTGGAAACTAAAACATGGCGATGTCAATGTTCTTTCTCTGATTTTAGAATCATTGTCAACGTTTTACAAAAATAAAAACTATGAGATATATTTATTGATTTTAAAACATTGATTTGATTTTTTTAAAACTGAGTATATAATCCTTTTAACATTTTGTCTGAGGTCGGTATTTTGATTCGTCTTCTACTGAAATTGTCAAAGTTGGCCTAAAACCTGCTGCTAGTGATGTGAAAACTCATTTAATATTTAATTAAATCAAAGTTACTCATGAACATTTGCAAACGCATACTCCTGGCCACGCTAAGTTCTCTCTGAATTTAACAAATGTTAAATAACACATATTTCTTACATTCCATTAGAAATAACAGACAAGTGTTCTGACTGACAAGAAGAAGCGCTCACTTAAAAGTCACTTTAAAAATTGCCCTTGAAACTCCTCAAATTTTACAATCGTGAAAGATTGTGAACCCTGGATATAACACGCATTACATAACATCTCTAATACGTGACCGGTAAACATGTCTGCACATTAAAGTGTGAATCTAGGCCAGACTGTGGCTCCTCAGACATTTCAGACAATGGAGGCCGCCAGGATCTCAGCGCTTTGTAATTGTATCATAATGGCTTCAGATTGCCATTGTGATGAGTCCGTCCCTTCAGGCAATACATCACTTCTTCTTCCTCCTCTCTCTCTATCTCCTCTCTCTCTCACTCTCACTGAAGTATTGTGCCTCAACTCTCACAGCAAGAAAAGGTTTGATTCAGTACTTTGTCAGATCTGAACCCGCGGGAGGGTGTTTTAGATGACATAATAGTAATATGTTTATTTCATGTATCGCCTGTCTCAGAACAGCAGCATTTTATAAAGAAAGAGACAGATAAAAGCAGGACTGCACAAAAAGATTATAATAATACAGCCAATGTTATGCTTGAATATGGGTTTATGTATTTTGACCAAAAAAGACTTTGAATTTGACACCAGTTGTTTTTTTTTGTTTGGTTTGGTTTGGTTTTTGAACCAAACTTTCTATTGATAGTTTTCTGAATGGTTTTTGGTTTGTTAGTTTTTTTGTGCTTATGTTTTGTTTCTTTCATAATCCTATAAATCCTGTATTTTGCTCTTTACTCTGCTGTTGTAACGCAGGAATTTCTCTCTGTCAACTAAATAAAGTCTTATCTTCACAGAACCTAATGCCTAGATCTCTATGTTCCTTTCTCAGGCTCTGGAGAAGTTCTGCAGAGTAGAGGGGGGATATAGTGGCGTGAGAGATGTTTACAGCGCCTCTCCAAGCCATGATGATGTTCAGCAAAGCTTCTACCTGGCTGAAACCCTCAAGTGAGTATATTACACCGGGTGCGCTGTAACCAAAAGCTTGATTAGGGCTGTACATAAAAAAAATCAACAAATCAATCTACATAAAACATATTCAAGCACTCATAAGAGCCCGCCTGCCCCTTCCCTCTGTAGCACACTCAGTGTAAGTGGCTGATGAGTAGCCCAATCATGAATTAATACTGACAGAACCCGTCCCTGAAAATGAGCTCGCCTGAAGCTCAAACTCTTCCGCCTTAAATAACTGGTTTAAGTTTTTTTCATCAATGTAATAATAACTTCAAACATAATCAAAAATATAATGAACTTATCCAGGAGGATAATATTTTTCTGAGCTTTTTTTTAACTGAATGTTTGTATTTATATGTAAATACAAAATATATATCATTTTAGAATTACAAATAATTATTGACACAATTTTTAAAGAGGCTTTGTTCCAGGAAGCAATCTTTTTTTTTTCAATTTAATAAAATACACTTTTAATGTTATAAATTGCAATAAAATTCCGTTAGACCTTAATTATTTTCGAAGTCTCAAAAAAGCAAAAAGTAAATTTCCATATGTTTAAAGACGTATTATGAGTCTCAGAAAATATTCCAAGTTTTAAAAAAATCTACAAAAACTTTGTTTTGGAGAAAACAGTTGCCATTAATGTTTTTTTTTTCTTCTTCTCCAGATACATAGAACAATTTTTTCCTGAATTCTTGCAGATCGGAATTATTTTCAATTTTCAAAAATACATTTCTTAAGGCTTCCCAAAACACAGTGAAATTGCAATATTTCAAATGTCTAATTTCAGTCATTGTAAAACAGATTTCCCATTTAAATGGACAGCAGGTGCAAACTGTGCTTCACAAATTAAAATTGAAACAACAAACATGTTTGCTCTAGTTTGGAAAGATTTTTTGTTTATAATTAGCATGAAACTTCAGAAATACTCTACAGTCACCAAATATGAACTAAAAGTGCTTGATTTGTGTCTGAAATGTTTTTGTTTAATGACAAAGCAAGCAATAGACTTCTAAACAACTCTTACAGACACAGGCTTTAGCAGAAATTTGTATTTTAAGGTTGACCTGGAGGGCATAAATGGAATTTTAGAGAAAACACTCAACATAACAAAAATAATTAGAACATAAATGCAGGAAATGAGATTCATCTGTGCTCTTCACTTTTCAAACCAAAGTTATAAGCTTGGTGTGAAAGGATTAAAGGCCAGACTCATTTAAGCACAAATTTAACAATTCTCAAAACTTTGAGGACTAACACTGTTTATCTTCCTTAACCGTTTACCCTTCTAATGATACTGTAATTATAACAGTTCGCCAGTTTTTCTAGTCTTGTTTTTAATCTTTTTGTCATAAAATGTTCTTTGTATAATTTTTTGCACCTTTTTCTTTTCAGATGAAATAAAACTTTCAAAATCTGGCAAAAAATATATATATATTATTATGTTATAAAGACTCAGTACAGTGTTTAATAACAAGAAAAGTAAAAAACGGATTTGAATTTTCATTAAGTTTTTCTTTACAAACAGCTATAATCGTAGAGCAACAAAACTTTTGAGATTAGAGAAATGAGCCTCAAACTGTTTTACATAAACTCAAACAGATTTGTTTGGCTTGGCTTTCGGTGTCCATTTCACAAGTTGTTTTATTTACATATGTACAGGTGGGGTTTTTTTGTGTCCCTAATGCTTCTGCCTTTGTGAAAAAGTACTTTGTTTTTCTACACAAAAATTTGCAAAAGATAAAATTAAATATTTAATGATTAGATAAAATAAAAATTATGAATGAAGCAATATATTGTTGAATTCATGAGCATGAGCAGTAATAAAGTAATATTACATAATGTCAATTAGAAAAAATACAGTATATACTGGAAAATATTATTGTTATAAAGCTGTGAATAAACCCAGTGTTTAAAAACTATCACGTACTCTGGTTGAGATGGTGACACATGCCCCCTGCCTGCTGCTGCTGTCTGTCCTCTTCCACAAATCTCCTAGAGGCTCTCCTCACGATCTTCAAAGAAAACTTACAAACAAAACCAACTTTGATGTCAAGATCATCTTGACATCTTTCTCCACTATTTACGAATGTGTTGGCACTGAAATCTAACACCAAGTGTGCCAAAAATGCAGGAAGAATGCAAGAACAAAAAAAGAAAAGACACACGTCAGCACGAATGCGGTAGAATCACAGACGCAAACACAGTAAATAAACCAGCACAATCTAACGCTAATAAACCTATAACTACAGCTAAAATAATGCCTATACTATTATATACACTAAAAATATAATATTTAAAATGAAATTGCCTCTAAAACACAGCTAAAGTATTGCATAGTCATTCACAAGTAAGGCAAGGCAAGGCAAGGCAAGTTTATTTGTATAGCACATTTCGTACACAGGGTAATTCAAAGTGCTTTACATTGGAAATAAAGAGTAAAAAGAAAGTGCATACATTAAAATCAAGCATAAAAAAGTCATATAAAATCAAACTGATTTAAAACATTGATTAAAACAACGATTAAGATTTGAAGTACAGAGGTAAAATAGTTGTTCGGACGTAGGTGCTCAGTCGACAAAAGCGCAACTAAACAGGAGAGTCTTTAGCCTGGATTTAAACGTGACTAAAGTGTTGGCACCCTTGATCTCCTCTGGAAGTTGGTTCCATCTGTGGGCCGCATGGTAACTAAAGGAGGATTTACCCTGTTTGGAATTTACCCAGGGTAGATCTAATTTATTAGATCTGTGGGATCTCAGCTCTGTTTGGTGTGTATTCACTGATCATGTCTGTTAAGTATTTTGGTGCTAAGTTATGTTTGGACTTATATACGAGCAGCAGAACTTTAAAATCTATTCTGAAGGAGACCGGCAGCCAGTGTAGAGACTTAAGGACTGGAGAAATGTGTTCTGACTTTCTAGTTTTGGTTAGAATTCGAGCCGCTGCATTCTGAACGAGCTGGAGCTGTTTAATGGTCTTTTTGGGAAGACCGGTTAAGAGGCCGTTACAGTAGTCCAGCCTGCTGGAGATGAAAGCATGAATCAGTTTCTCTAAATCTCGTCTGGAAACAAAGCATCTGATTCTTGTGATGTTTCTAAGATGGTAATAAGCGGATTTTGTCATTGCTTTTACGTGGCTATTTAGACTAAGATCAGAGTCCAGAATCACTCCAAGATTCCTGACCTGATTTGTAATTGTTAGGCCCTTTGCATTGAGATACGTGTTAACCTTAACAACCTCGCTTTTGCTTTCGAATGCAATGACTTTAGTTTTGTCCTTGTTTAATTGAAGAAAGTTGTTTTCCATCCAGTTTTTAATCTCATCAAGACATTGGCAGAGAGAGTTTATGGGGTTGTAGTCATTTGGGGAGATAGCTAGATAAATTTGTGTATCATCAGCATAACTATGGTATGATATCTGGTTCCTTCTCATAATTTGGCCCAGTGGAAGCATGTACAGGTTAAATAGTAAAGGAGCAAGGATTAAACCTTGAGGGACTCCACACGACACTGCAGTCCACTTCGACATGTAATCACCTATGTTTACAAAGAAGCCTCTTCCTTCTAAGTATGATCTGCACCATTCTAGTCTGTCAAGAAGGATTTTGTGATCAACTGTGTCGAAGGCAGCGCTCAGATCGAGTAGAACCAGGACAGTCACTTTTCCTGAATCGGTGTTTAACCGGATGTCATTGACTATCTTCAGTAGAGCTGTCTCTGTGCTGTGATTAGCTCTGAAACCAGACTGATAACAATCCATGTATTCATTTTGGGTCAGGAATTCAATCAGTTGTTTTGCCACAATCTTTTCCATAATTTTACTAATAAAAGGGAGATTTGAGATGGGCCTTTAGTTGCTCAGTACAGTATTATCTAAGTTTGTCTTTTTCAGTAGTGGCTTTACAACTGCGGTTTTAAGGGATTTGGGGAAAAGGCCGGAGCACAAGGAGGTGTTTATAATTTCTAAGAGGTCCTTTTCTAGACTCTTAAGAACCATTTTAAAAAAGACTGTTGGTAGAGTGTCAAGACTGCATGTTGATGTTCTAAGGCTCTCAACCGTCTCAAGTAAAGACAAGTAAACAATCACTCATCTGTCTTGCTCTCCTACGCTCCACAAACTTCCTGCTTCCTGGAACACAAGCAATTTTGTCATTACTGTAATGTCAAATCAGCTTTCAGGATCTGTTGAAATGTTTTCAATGGTGCAAAAATAACCAGAGCTACAGTAGATTGAAGTGCGCTAGTAACGTTTGTGTCATCGGCGTTAAAGGGTTAAAAAATGATTTTACCTGATAATGCACAAAATTCTCTAATGAGGCTCTGAATTCCCTATTTGTTATTGTGAAATGCATCAGATTTAGCCTAAAATGCACAAAATTGCATATTTTACAAATCCTAGCCCACCTACTTCAGAAAAAAGTCATAATGTTTGAATGAGGAGATGAGCTTGGGTTTTGACTGCAATATAGTGGCTAGCCTCTAAATTTGAATCCTAACAGGAATCGCTTGAGCACGGGGCTACAGGAAAATAATTTTAGCTTTATACTTCTGAAAATGTGTTATTTCCTCTGATTTGAAATGACCCAGGAGTCACAAAATTAACAAAATGCCTTGACACAGGCTTAAAAAAAAAGTTACAGAAAAACATAAGAGCCTTCCAAATCAGATTAAATGTTCTCTCCGGACCTCAGTGTTCTGTGAAAGAGTAGACGTTTGCACAGAGATTTTTTCTTTACAAATCACAAAGTTGATTTACGTTGAACCACAGGAAACCTCCGGAATTATTTATGTTTATTCGTTTGAGTGAGATTGCTGTGTAGTGCAAAACCGTATAATAATATTTTGTGCTATGCAATATCACTTTGTGATCCAAGCATAAACATAGTGTTATATTAATGAGAATCTAATGAGAAGAATCCATCAGAAGAATGAGGAGGAAAAGCAAATGTTTGTGTTTCTAATTGTCCTGAAATTCGATTATATTGAAACGCTGCATTTTAACAGAACCCATTTCTTCATGTAAAAGAGGAGTGAAATGCGATCACCTCCTGCACTCATCTTTGTGTTCAGATTGAGTCTGTGATGTTAGATCCATTAGGGATATTTTTAGAAGCTTCGGTATCTATCAAATGTGAATGGCAAACTGAAAGAGACAGAAGTTAAAGAAATTAAAGAGAAGTCCTTCACTGAGAATGTTATGAATGGAGCTTCTTCTGTATAGAGCGAGAGAAGTGATGGATACACAAGCCTGTGACGTCTGGAAGTCTTTACCGCTCTACATTCATCATGAGAGACACTGACGCATGAAAAGAATCAATTATGATTGAGTCGAGAAGACAGAGAGGTCACTGCTATCTAGGAATTCAGTTCTGTGGCGGTTCGTCTCTCTTTCTTACTTCGTGGTCCTCCTGTTTAAATGCAGTTTGAGAGGAAATACGGAGGAGCATTTACCCTTTGGTCTGAATGGAGACAGAAGAACACACAGATATCCCAATTTGAATTCTCTCTCTTTTTGCATACGCTACTATTCTTTTTTTAGCACTGTAAGTGAGCATTAAGTGCTGAGTGTTTAGCACAGACAGACCAGCCAGTGGAGCCGTTTTTTTGTGTACTATAAAGCTCTGTGTGTTTGTGGGCATAAATGTGCTTTTTAGCATGCGCACTTCAGCTAAAAAAAAACAGCTAACTTTATCACTTCCTCAAAAATCATGTGAACCGTGGAGTTTTTGTAACACTAATGATATGAATCTTGTTGCTCTTTTGAACCTGTATCTGCCCAGCTAACAATTTATTTTATAGGAACAGTGCATAAACATTAGTTTGTCCAGGTTTTAACGTTCTGTAAACATTCTCTCAAGGTTATTAAAACCTTTTTAGAACATTCATCACTCACAAAAAAACGGTCTAGGAATGTTCTGAGAATGTTGTTTAGACAACGTTTGAGTTTACTGTTATTAGAATGTTACTAGTACATTATTTTGGAAATGTTATGAGCTCATATCTAGACAACCTGTAAAGAAAGTTAGCGAATGTTATGAGAACGTTTCCTGTTAGCTGGGTACCTTCAGTAGTTTGTGTGTGAATGCTTCTTAGTTTGAACATCACACATTAAAAAAAGCTGAAATGAAATGCATACCTCACAGACAGATAGAGAAACAGACACAGACAGAAAATGAGAAAGAGAAACAGACCGACAGACAGAAAGAGAGACAGTGAAACAGTAAGACAGACTTTCATCTGAAATCAAACATTTGAACCACATGTTGAAAAGTGAAGATTGATTTATTACTAATTTTCTGTTAAACAGTTGACAATTATCGACTCATGCAAATCACAAACAATAAAGAACTGTTATCATTTTTAAAGGATTAAAAGTAGAACTAGAAAAAAGATAGAAATCTTTACTCTGATCTTTAAAAAGTAAATTAATTATGGTTAATTAATGGTTATGATTTAACTAATTGACCCCCCCCACACACACACACACCCTTCCTTTTAGTATTTTGTATTTGTTTGTTTTTGTTTTGTTTGTAACAGATAATTCATGCTTTCTAGAAAGTTTTATATTACAGAGCCCCCCTGGGCAATGTGCATGCAACCTTATTTTAATGTAATAAAGCAAGTTATTTTAATAAGGGTTATTCGTTGGTGAGGTTTCACTGTTGGTGCACACAGAATTACAAAGCCAGCTCTGTGATGCTAAGCATTTGAGAAAACATTCCGTCAGAGTTGTAAAATAGTCTGGAACTTGTCAATCACTTTTTTGATTAGCCAACATGACTGAGTTAAGATAATATTCCACACTCTGAGCTGGTTGACACATTATTTTCACAACTTTTCTTGCGAATAAAAGTTGGCCTTTTAAAATGTACAATACAAATACCCCTGTGTGTTTAGAAATGGCACAGACACTGGTTTGAAAAGCATTTATCTAGAACATGAATTATCTGCTGGAAAATAATATGATAATAATAATGTAAACCATGGAATTTAAAATTATATCAATAAATCAAAATGACTTATTCATCGCTTTTTAAGCAGTGGCTTCTCAGCAGCTTTGCAAAGGCCTAATGTAGATTAAGAGTTAAATAGGAATTCCTATTAGATAATCTATGGGGTAGGAATCAAACTATAATATTATGCTAACTTAGTGATTGTAAAGTAAAATGGATTAGTATGAAGATGGTGTTGATTTGAACTTTCCAGTGCTCTCTGGCTTATTGTAATAGCTCGATTTAAACTTATTTTGTGGTAAAATAAAGCTACCAAGGCAATATTTTTTTTATTGATGCAGGAAAAACCAGAGTAAAAAACACACACACACACACACACACACACGTAGAAAAATGCATAACAAAAGTGTCTGAAATCGTGAAATTGTATTGTTCAAAAAACGGCTGATTTTTTTATCTAAAATCTTTTTTTTTATGTCTTTTATTTAAAAAAAACTGAAAATAGAAAAGTAGCGTGTACTAGTGTGAAAATGATTATTTTTATTCTTAACGTGTATCGCTTCTTATATTTGCATAGCTACACCTTGAATAGAAACCCCTCTCTTTGTTTTTCAGATATCTCTACCTGCTGTTCTCAGACGATGATCATTTGCCCTTCGAGCACTGGGTGTTCAACACAGAGGCTCACCCTCTTCCCGTCATCAAGAAAGCTATTCCAGAGTTAGGCAACAACCATCTCAAGTAAAGCCCCTCCCTTCATCCTAACGTCCACATCCTGGAGATAAACGTGTGTGGCTGAGGAACTCCACCTCTGCATCCTCCATTCCGAGATTCTGCATGCTGCCCTTCGTCTTTCCTTCGCTCTATCTAAGAACACCTCTCTGAGACTCAGAGACACCAAAAGACCATTATTTCCTCTGTGAGGAGACCGGACCAGAGCGTTTCCCATCCCTCTCACACACTTTATAAAGCCATAGCTAATTCAACGTCCTCTTTTTACATAATTTCCGTTTACATGGATGGAGATTCGAAAAAATGCAGCAAACCTCCGCCTGGTTCTGGGAAGGTGAGGTTTTGTTGTCAGCAAGGTAGGAAAAGAAAGTCAACTAGTGCCTTTTAGTCTTACTGATGAGTTTAGTGGAGTAAACTTTATTTATTTCATCTGTGAGCAACATCCACCTCGCCCTCATTGTGGACTGAAGATTCAGGCAACTTTCAGGCATTCCTCATCATTCCTGAGCTTTCTTTGGGTTTTTTATCAAATGTAAAATGTGTTTAAGTTGTTTACTTAATCAACGGAGGTAAAGACTTTTATCCTTAAAATGTAAAATAGAATATTTTGTGTTAATTTATTAATCTAGGGGGTTGTCTTACATTCATTGTTGAGAGCCTCTGATGAGAAACGATGGTGGAAAAATTATAAGAATTGAGTGAATGTTATTTAAATGGTTGTGTTTCCTTTCAAAAACATGGTGGGCCCTCTTAAAAACCTGGCATAATCTTGCCAAACGTTATTCAATAATTTATCATTCCTCTCATAAACATTAACTTATGGAGACGTGCTCAAAAACCTTTCCAAATCGTTTATAGAAACTTTTTACTTCCACACAAAAGTTTGTAAAATCTTGCATCTGATGCTTTTGACAAATGCTTTTGCTAAACAAAGTCTTGACACAGAACTTACCAAAAAAGGATTTTGATGAATGTAACTTCAATCAATTTTTCTTCCTTATAGAGTGTTCGAGTTGATTTTGAATTATGTTTCTCAAAATAGTATTTGCATATCATTCTTTCGATTTTATGAAAATAGTACAATGGCTGTCAGTTAAGCTGGGTCACATTTTGAGACAGTTTTTTCAACCACATTCAGGCCAAGAATTGGAATATGCGTGGAAAATTTCTGAATTGCCAAGCAAACTACTCAGTTTTCTACTCAGCTTCATTGGCGGTTCATCTGATGCTATGGTCAATGAAACATCAACTTGTTTTGAGCTACCAGAAAAAGATAATAGGATTTTTACAAAAATACACGAACCAATCTGGAAATTAGGAAGCATGTTTTTGATGAGGGAACATCAAAAATGCAAAAATATTAAAACATGCAAGAAAAGTATCGAAAGTATAGTGTACATGATACAGCACCTTTAAAAATTGTTTCACTATTCATACTGCAGGACCTGCTCCATCTTCTCCTCACAGACACGCCTACCTATTGACTTAACACAGCACTCGCTACCACGCAAATGCTTGATCTTGGTCTAAACACCACTTTGTCTCAGCCAATGAAACTTCATCGCAGCGGTTACCAAAAAAACCTTAAAACCAAAAAAACATTACAAGACCGCTTGGTGGAAAAGCTCCAATAGACACTCAGGGGAGACTTTGAATGACAGAAGTTTCATTTTTAAAGTTGAAACATATAAGCGATCACATAAGTTTTGGTAATTAATGTAAAAACTTGTGGGAAAACAACCATTTAAATAGTTTCCATCACCATGTCGCTCTGGGCCTTCCATAGGAAACAGCACTGAAGTTGTTCGAATGTTTTTGGAAAGTATTTTATTCGGACAACACGGGCAGCATCAGTCCAAACACGGAGAGAACTTTCGTATGAATGTACCACCTAATGTGAATTGAACATTCTATGGCCTAGTTGTGATTTTATTGGATTATTCGTTTGTTCAATTGATTTAAACATGGAAGCACAACTTTGTGAATCAGTATCCGGGTTCTAAATTGAATAGGAATTTTACTGTGGGACATAGCTTCAGCACAAATGAGGAATTTCTATGGGAACAACCACAAACCAATGAATGCAAAGCAGTCCACTGCACTGTATATAACACACTCAGACAATGTAAATTAAAACTGGCAAGGAATAGTGCGTAAACTGTACATTACATGCTTTATTGGTATGTCTGGATAATTCTTCCTCCAAATAATGCATTTTGAGGAAGGCATCACGTTTTGTCAGAATTTTCAGTTTGCAGTATGAATAGACTCTGGAGGTACCTCTAGCTGAATTTTAATGGCAGCTTGGATGTATTATTTGCAACCTTCGACATCTCTCTGTCTGCTTTT